>OY856411.1:626637990-627205490 GCA_963693085.1 Alisma plantago-aquatica
ATAGAAAGCATAATCAGAGTCTGCCAATATTTTCTTTAGATTCATCTTGTTTTCTGTGGGCTCCGATCTCCAAACCACGAATTAATCTCGATTTAAACATGTGCGGAAGCATTCGGTAAACAGCGGAAGACCAAAAATCACAGGAAATTAAAACCTTTTGAGATAAGAGCTTGAAACCTCAAACCTTTTCCATAGAAAAAGGATTTAACTGTTTACATCACTGACAATTACTTCTTGAGTAATTATATACAACATGATACAAAACTTCTCAAGAATTCATACTCAAAACACTCCAGGACCTGAGAGTACAGAGGACACATAAGACTGACTCTATACTACACCATGAAGCAGGCTAGATCTCCACCTAAGATAACTACTGCTCCTGATGCTGCTGGGATTGGTCACCTGAGTTCTTGTCCCTCCGTCTTCGACGACCACCTAAAAAGTAGAAGTCTACGGGGTGAGACAATTATACATAATTGCCCCAGCGAGAGTTATAACTCTCCACTAGAAGCTTTATAAGCAAAGCAGGGAATAACTAAAGCAATAAAAGCCTTCAAGGTATTCACTAGCAGTTTGATGGTAAGCAAGAGTTCAACCAATAATAAAATATGAGAACATCTATGCTATTCAAGGTAACATCAATCAAATAACTCGTAGATAACTCTAACAGATATACTACGCTGTTGATTATGTTTTTAAGGGAGTATAGGGATGCATCTCACCTTTTAGACTGTGTGGTGGGGAATGATAGACTACATGAATCTACATCAAATCCTCTCACCATTTCTCTTTTAGTGAATGTATGACGGACTACAAGAATCTACATCAAATACCTACACTAGGATGTAAGGTTCTACACATCCATGTACCCCATATACTCAAAAGTATGCGATCCAGGAGTTTCCTTAGGAAAACCTGTTTCACCATCATTTAGACTCTGACAATGATGGATCTATGATCAGGGCTCTATATTTCACTTGATTAGTTAGGTACATTCAGTATTCATAACATCATACAAAACATTAGCATCACAGCTATATATGAGAATACCAAAATGTAGCAGGCCTAACTCAATTCAATCATCAGTTCTCAGCTATCTCATCACAAGTCATCTGTTAAGCATGACCTTGATGGTGTTTATGGCTCTTACAGCCCATAAACCACAAAAGATGTCACTCACAGTGCATCAATAAGGATTACTATTCATAAAGCTTGAGACATGCTTTCAATGAATATAACATGGCATTCCAAACCTGGATATGCCCATTATCTCATAACAACCTGCATGGTTCATTAATATAACATGGCATTCCCTACTTGGATATACCCATCATCTCATAACAACCTGCATGGTTCATTCAACAGATAAGAGTAAACAATTCAACAATTAAAGATGCATTCTTAATTAGGGTTTCACATAGAATTACCCTCAACTAGGGATTCACATGGAATCACCCTCATCTAGGGTTTCACATGGAATTACCCTCAACTAGGGATTCACATGGAATTACCCTCAACTAGGGTTCACATGGAGTTACCCTCAACTAGGGATTCACATGGAATTACCCTCAACTAGGGTTTCACATGGAATTACCCTCAACTAGGGTTAAAACCCAAAAGCCCTGTCAATTAGGGTCTATAAACATGATTAGGGTTTCATGATCTCTCTTCTTAAGGATCATACCCTTAATCACCACATGAATCATATTCATGTATGAATTCATGTTAACATCATCTCAAATTGATTAGGTCATATCAACCCTTCAATCAAGAGCATACAACTCTGCTTAACGTAGTGTATCAAGTCATTGGTCCAATAAGCAATTAGGGATTCATTCCTTAATTGGTACTAGTCCCTTCGATACTGTTAGGGTTTCAACCTTTGTACCTTATTTGTTTATCATTACTAATCATCATTGGGTTAATGGATCATTCATCATCTTAAATCTCAAGAGATTCAATCACATTGGACCTCCATTACATAAAGCATCCAATTGAATTAGGGTTTCCAATGTTGATTCCTTCAATCATTGGATTCATGTAACCAGTCATCAATTGGACCTACCCTCATACTTCAATTGAGTTAAATAGGTCAACCTTCAACTGATTTGACCCTTAATTAACCCTCAACTAGTCATCAATTAGGGTTTTATTCAATTGAATTAGGGTTTACTATTCATCTTTCATGTCTTCACCCTAAACTTAGGGTTTACTATTCACTCCATGGTGAATTGTACTCATTACATCATTATGTAAGAGAAACATCATCATTAAGGCTCTTAATTAGGATTAAGATCCATTAGATATTATAAATAGGGTTCCCATGACCTCACATAGGTGGGTCATTCCCTAATCATGCACATTCATGTGTAATTGAAGTATCTCACTTGAGTTTCCTCCTTAAAAAGGGTACTTTCCCTCTCTAGGATACTTTCTCTCTCTAGAAATACTTTCTCTCTCCTCTCACTAGTAGATGGTGACAACACCACTCTAGATCAGGTTGAGATAAGTCTCCATTGACTAACATAAGCCAAAACATCAACATCATGTGATTAGGGTTTGATTAGAACAAGGTTTTATCCCTTTAGACCCCTCAAGGGTATTTTGGTAATTTGCCACATGATCACCATCATGGGTTAACTCACTAATCACATAGTCCCTTAATGACCTAGGTTACCTTTAGGGTTTAGATTGGATCATCATTGAGCTAATTACACCATCAAATGGTTAAGTACAAACCATCACCAGTCTCCAAACGGTTTCAACCTTCAAACGGTTTCAACCACCCAAACGGTCTTGAGACCGTTTGGATCCAAACGGTCTTGAGACCGTTTGTAGGTGAAGACCGTTTGGAAGGGTTGACTTCCAAACCGTTTGGAGCTTCAAACGGTTTGAAACCGTTTGACCAAACTTGCTTGAGATCGATTGGACCAAACGATCCTGAGGTCGTTTGAGCCCAAACGGTCTTGAGACCGTTTGGCCCCAAATGGTCTTGAGACCGTTTGGTCTCAAACGGTCTTGAGACTGTTTGGATCCAAACGGTCTTGAGACCGTTTGGTCCAAATGGGCTCAAACCGTTTGGACCTCCAAAGAGGTTCAAAGGTCACCAATGTTCATGGATATGTGTGTTGAAGCCCTCAATTGGTTAAAGCTATGCTAACCACTTATAAATGGAGTCAATTAGGGTTAGCCTTAGCCACTTAGACATCAAATTGACCCTCAATTGCAAGCCAATTAGGGTTCAATCGTTCTCAATTAGGGTTTCAAGTTGATTGGTCATCAATGTTCAACAATGTGAATCAATTCAAGGTTGAACCTATCAATTGACCTCCAATTGGGCTCAAACTTGGCCCAAACGGTCTTGAGGTCGTTTGGACATCATCCAAACGGTCTTGAGACCGTTTTCCCAAAGTTTGACCAAGATCCAAATCGTTTTGACTAAGGTTGAAGTCCAATTAGGTCAAAATCAGCAATTTTCATCAATTCATCAATTTCCTACAATTGGACCTTCAAACCATTAGATTAACTCAACCCTAGACCTTCAAACGGTCTTGGGTTGTGCCCAAATGGTCTTGGGACCGTTTGGAGAAATCCCCAAACGGTCTTGAGACCGTTTTGGTCCTTCAACCCAAAATTCAACAAGATCTATATGATAAATCAGCACTTTTTCACCCGATTAGGGTTTCATGTTGAAGTGCCTTCAACTCTCAATTGGTTAAGAATTAGACTTTGATTCTTTGCAGAGATGAAATTCAATATATTAGGAACAGACCCTCAAACGTTCGTCCCTTGGTCAACTCTTTCAAATGGTCTTGAGACCGTTTCAATCCAAACGGTCTTGCAAGACCGTTTGAGAGCAAACGGTTTGAAACCGTTTGAACCCAAACGGTTTGCAACCGTTTGGACCAAAAGGGCCCAAGGTCGTTTGAAAAAGTAACATAGGGAATCACGCCCCTCATCTTCAACCTCTAGCAAGGTCGGTTTCTCCACTGATTTGCTTGCAAACGTGCAAGGAAGAAGGGTGGTAGAAGGGGATTTTACCAAGTAAATTGCAAGAATAAAGCATACTTATAAAGCAAAAGTTTAGAGTTATAAAACCCGCCTAACAGTTGATCTTAGAGCTCCAAGCCTTCAAGCTCCAAGCTTTAATGGCGTCCTTGAGCTTCCACAAGTTGGTCAGGGTGAAATCTCCAAGAAAACGTTGGTTTGGTTGGCTAGAACAAGAAGACTAAGTAAGCTAACCATAAAACCAACCTTAGAAAGTGAATTCCTCCATGAATTCGAGCTAGATGGTGGGGTTCCCTTACCTAGAACAAGTAGGTCGTCCCCCTGAGCTCCAGAGCTGTCCTTGGTCGTTTGAGCAAGAGAAGAAGAGAATGAAGGAAAGGAAGGATCGTTCACTCAATTGTAAGGGAAAAGGGCTTTTATACTTTAGCCTCTTTTACACCCTAAGGACCTCACAAGATTGGAAATCACATCTGGGTCCCTCCTTGCTCAAAGGCACGTCCCACTCATCTATCCTTGAGCAAGTCTCATGAAAACTCTAGATCTAAGGGTAAAGAAATCCAACCTTCAACTAGGGTACATACATGAAAGGATTTCATACCCATTTTAGGTGATTTCTATCACAAAGATCATATTTCTCATCTTTTTATTGAATGATGTATCCCTTTCATCATTTCTACTCTAAATGATGTCAAGAGTCATAAAAGATGTTCTAGATATTAAGAATTACAAGTTGGATCCCTCAATTTGGGTAAATTGCACTTTACCCCAAATTAGGGTTTCTAAGCATGGGGATTGCTTCCACAGCTGCACCTTGGTGCTCAAGCTTGGGAAATCCCTCAAACTTCATCATAGGCATCCTCATGGTGTTTCAACATCAGAGATACATCTCATCTTGTGAATTTTGCAAGTTCAACCCTTAAACTGGGTAATTTGCACATAGGTCCCTACATACAACACAATGCTACAACTTTATACAAAAAGGAGCAATATTGAAAATAAATGTTCCTGAGGAACTTAATTACATGCCAGGGAGTGTTCACAAGTATATTAATTACATATTTAGGCAAAACTTCCAGGGTTAGTTCATAACCCAGGTCAGGGGTGTTACAAATTATAAACCCCTAACAAGGATTTCGTCCCCGGAATCCCAAACAAAAGGAGAAACAGAGTATTCATTAATCATGCCCTCAAGTCTCCACATATCATCTTAATATCATGGAGGTATCATGAATTATGCAATTTCACACAAGGCTCCTTTCATTAATTCAACCTTACCAATGAATATGCAGAGCATAAACCCCTAACATATGATGTCCATATTATTGGAAAGAAGAAGCATAAAAGAACATACTTCTATCATCACCCAAGAATATTTATCAAAAGGAACAACATACATATCTAACAAGGATAAATTTACTCAGTAATCCTTTACAACTCTATGTAATTGGGATAGTTCACATAGTTCTTCTTTTTAATTGGAAATGCCACATAGCTTTTCCCTTTTTGATTGGGAATGACATGTAGTTCTTCCATTTTTAATTGTTTGGGAATGACACATAGATCTTCCCTTCTTGTTGGGGATGACACATAGCTTTCCCCTTTTTAATTGGGAATGACACATAGCTCTTCCCTTTTTGTTTGTTTGGGAATGACACATAGCTCTTCCCTTTTTTGTTGGGGATGACACATAGCTTTCCCCTTTTAATTGGGAATGACACATAGCTCTTCCCTTTTTGTTTGTTTGGGAATGACACATAGCTCTTCCCTTTTTGTTGTTCCATATTTCTTATTTCATGATACTCATTAGATTGTATCAGAATGATTGCTTGATCAGGGCAATCAAAAAGATATCAATCTAGGAGTTTCCATACTCACTTTATCATCAATAGCTGTATACCTAGCCAGGGTATATGATTACTGAGGTAAGAAATTGTGTACTTACATTTTTCCATGTTCCTTCTCTTTTCTCTTTCTTACAAACATAAATATTAACTTTACTGAATTCTATATCCAGATCAAACTTTTAGTAACTTACCTTCTCATAGAAGTAAGTATGTCAAGATATAAGACTCACTCAACGGAGTCTCCAACGACAACTACCTGCCCTATGACTAGATGTCATATTGCAGTTACGAATCACTCTTCGAGTGATGAAAGAGTGCGTAGCACCCGGGTCAAACAGAACAGATACCACACAAGATTTAGACATATCAGAATATAAAAGTTTCATCTGACTTGTCACCACTTGTGGATCTTCTATTTCCTCTGGTGGGTCCATAGCATAGAACCTTGCCGTAGCCTGTTGTTGAGGTGGTGCTGATGATCCAGCCTGAGACGCTTGCCCGCGTCCTCTACCCATTCCTTGAGATTGTCCTCCCTGTGATCCCTGTTGTCCTTGTCTCGGAGGCTGTGTCACACTGACAGGCTTAGACCAACAGTCCTTCATCAAATGTCCTACCTTACCACAGTTATAACAGCTTCTTTCTTGTGGTCTTGGTGGTCCAGTAACGGACATTGATGCAGAGCTGTGAGTCTCCTGAGGTAGTTGTCCTTGTCCTTTACCTCTACTAGGAGACCACTGAGTCTGAGCACTAGATCTAGATGGTGGAGGGTTAGGTGCAGAGGATCTAGACTTCTTAAAGTCCATAGATGAAGAACCCTGGAACTGTGGATACCTTTTCTGTGTTTGCCTCTTCTCAACCACAGATCTCTCTATCCTTCGGACTGACTCAACGAAGGTAGAGAATCTCTCTCGGTTCTCTAAGGCAGACACTGGGGTAGACATGTCAGCATTCAACCCCTTCTCAAACCTTCTGATTCTTTCTTCTTCTGTGGCAGCCATGTGCGGACAAAACCGCAACAGCTTCATGAACTTAGCTTCGTACTCGCTAATGTTCATCATACCCTGTCTCAGTCTCTCAAACTGAGAGATCTTCTCGTCTAGGAAGGTCTTTGGGAAATATCTTTGGACAAACTCCCGCCGAAAATCTTCCCACGAGATCTCTATTCCAGGTCTCTTCTGCTCTTCCATGGTCCACCAGTGACCAGCACTTCCTTTGAGAAGATAGACATCATGTCTAACCTTCTCAGCTTCAGGGATGTTGAGGATCCTAAAAGCCTTCTCCAGCTCTGTCAACCACAGATCAGCATCTGCGGGGTCAGCAGTCCCATGGTACTCGGTAGCTCCGATATGACGTAGTCGCTCGAATGTCTTCCCGATACCTTGCCCCTCAGGCTGGACAGGTGCCCTAGGTGCAGGCATAGGCAACCTGTCGGTTATATGTGTCATGGCAGTCATGAACTGCCCAAACATTGTCTGGACTGCTGGGTTACCTATGTTAGCTGGGCCAAACTGGGGTGGCTCTCTAGGTTGTTCTGGTATAGGCTGTTCCACCTCTGGTACTCCTGCACCGCCTTGAGGTGCACTGGCACTACTTTCTTCCACATACTCATCATGTGGCTCTGACATCTTAAGTATCTTCTTCTCCTGAGGAGTAGAAGATTCCTTTAGATAAGGAAGGAATACTAAAGATAGACTCGACTTCCTAAGTCCTATGCCTCTGTAGACTCGGCGAACCTAGAGCTCTGATACCACTTAATTGTGGGCTCCGATCTCCAAACCACGAATTAATCTCGATTTAAACATGTGCGGAAGCATTCGGTAAACAGCGGAAGACCAAAAATCACAGGAAATTAAAACCTTTTGAGACAAGAGCTTGAAACCTCAAACCTTTTCCATAGAAAAAGGATTTAACTGTTTACATCACTGACAATTACTTCTTGAGTAATTATATACAACATGATACAAAACTTCTCAAGAATTCATACTCAAAACACTCCAGGACCTGAGAGTACAGAGGACACATAAGACTGACTCTATACTACACCATGAAGCAGGCTAGATCTCCACCTGAGATAACTACTGCTCCTGATGCTGCTGGGATTGGTCACCTGAGTTCTTGTCCCTCCGTCTTCGACGACCACCTAAAAAGTAGAAGTCTACGGGGTGAGACAATTATACATAATTGCCCCAGCGAGAGTTAAAACTCTCCACTAGAAGCTTTATAAGCAAAGCAGGGAATAACTAAAGCAATAAAAGCCTTCAAGGTATTCACTAGCAGTTTGATGGTAAGCAAGAGTTCAACCAATAATAAAATATGAGAACATCTATGCTATTCAAGGTAACATCAATCAAATAACTCGTAGATAACTCTAACAGATATACTACGCTGTTGATTATGTTTTTAAGGGAGTATAGGGATGCATCTCACCTTTTAGACTGTGTGGTGGGGAATGATAGACTACATGAATCTACATCAAATCCTCTCACCATTTCTCTTTTAGTGAATGTATGACGGACTAAAAAAATCTACATCAAATACCTACACTAGGATGTAAGGTTCTACACATCCATGTACCCCATATACTCAAAAGTATGCGATCCAGGAGTTTCCTTAGGAAAACCTGTTTCACCATCATTTAGACTCTGACAATGATGGATCTATGATCAGGGATCTATATTTCACTTGATTAGTTAGGTACATTCAGTATTCATAACATCATACAAAACATTAGCATCACAGCTATATATGAGAATACCAAAATGTAGCAGGCCTAACTCAATTCAATCATCAGTTCTCAGCTATCTCATCACAAGTCATCTGTTAAGCATGACCTTGATGGTGTTTATGGCTCTTACAGCCCATAAACCACAAAAGATGTCACTCACAGTGCATCAATAAGGATTACTATTCATAAAGCTTGAGACATGCTTTCAATGAATATAACATGGCATTCCAAACCTGGATATGCCCATTATCTCATAACAACCTGCATGGTTCATTAATATAACATGGCATTCCCTACTTGGATATACCCATCATCTCATAACAACCTGCATGGTTCATTCAACAGATAAGAGTAAACAATTCAACAATTAAAGATGCATTCTTAATTAGGGTTTCACATAGAATTACCCTCAACTAGGGATTCACATGGAATCACCCTCATCTAGGGTTTCACATGGAATTTCCCTCAACTAGGGATTCACATGGAATTACCCTCAACTAGGGTTCACATGGAGTTACCCTCAACTAGGGATTCACATGGAATTACCCTCAACTAGGGTTTCACATGGAATTACCCTCAACTAGGGTTAAAACCCAAAAGCCCTATCAATTAGGGTCTATAAACATGATTAGGGTTTCATGATCTCTCTTCTTAAGGATCATACCCTTAATCACCACATGAATCATATTCATGTATGAATTCATGTTAACATCATCTCAAATTGATTAGGTCATATCAACCCTTCAATCAAGAGCATACAACTCTGCTTAACGTAGTGTATCAAGTCATTGGTCCAATAAGAAATTAGGGATTCATTCCTTAATTGGTACTAGTCCCTTAGATACTGTTAGGGTTTCAACCTTTGTACCTTATTTGTTTATCATTACTAATCATCATTGGGTTAATGGATCATTCATCATCTTAAATCTCAAGAGATTCAATCACATTGGACCTCCATTACATAAAGCATCCAATTGAATTAGGGTTTCCAATGTTGATTCCTTCAATCATTGGATTCATGTAACCAGTCATCAATTGGACCTACCCTCATACTTCAATTGAGTTAAATAGGTCAACCTTCAACTGATTTGACCCTTAATTAACCCTCAACTAGTCATCAATTAGGGTTTTATTCAATTGAATTAGGGTTTACTATTCATCTTTCATGTCTTCACCCTAAACTTAGGGTTTACTATTCACTCCATGGTGAATTGTACTCATTACATCATTATGTAAGAGAAACATCATCATTAAGGCTCTTAATTAGGATTAAGATCCATTAGATATTATAAATAGGGTTCCCATGACCTCACATAGGTGGGTCATTCCCTAATCATGCACATTCATGTGTAATTGAAGTATCTCACTTGAGTTTCCTCCTTAAAAAGGGTATTTTCCCTCTCTAGGATACTTTATCTCTCTAGAAATACTTTCTCTCTCCTCTCACTAGTAGATGGTGACAACACCACTCTAGATCAGGTTGAGATAAGTCTCCATTGACTAACATAAGCCAAAACATCAACATCATGTGATTAGGGTTTGATTAGAACAAGGTTTTATCCCTTTAGACCCCTCAAGGGTATTTTGGTAATTTGCCACATGATCACCATCATGGGTTAACTCACTAATCACATAGTGCCTTAATGACCTAGGTTACCTTTAGGGTTTAGATTGGATCATCATTGAGCTAATTACACCATCAAATGGTTAAGTACAAACCATCACCAGTCTCCAAACGGTTTCAACCTTCAAACGGTTTCAACCACCCAAACGGTCTTGAGACCGTTTGGCCCCAAACGGTCTTGAGACCGTTTGGATCCAAACGGTCTTGAGACCGTTTGGAGGTGAAGACCGTTTGGAAGGGTTGACTTCCAAACCGTTTGGAGCTTCAAACGGTTTGAAACCGTTTGACCAAACTTGCTTGAGATCGATTGGACCAAACGATCCTGAGGTCGTTTGAGCCCAAACGGTCTTGAGACCGTTTGGACCTCCAAAGGGGTTCAAAGGTCACCAATGTTCATGGATATGTGTGTTGAAGCCCTCAATTGGTTAAAGCTATGCTAACCACTTAAAAATTGAGTCAATTAGGGTTAGCCTTAGCCACTTAGACATCAAATTGACCCTCAATTGCAAGCCAATTAGGGTTCAATCGTTCTCAATTAGGGTTTCAAGTTGATTGGTCATCAATGTTCAACAATGTGAATCAATTCAAGGTTGAACCTATCAATTGACCTCCAATTGGGCTCAAACTTGGCCCAAACGGTCTTGAGGTCGTTTGGACATCATCCAAACGGTCTTGAGACCGTTTTCCCAAAGTTTGACCAAGATCCAAATCGTTTTGACTAAGGTTGAAGTCCAATTAGGTCAAAATCAGCAATTTTCATCAATTCATCAATTTCCTACAATTGGACCTTCAAACCATTAGATTAACTCAACCCTAGACCTTCAAACGGTCTTGGGTTGTGCCCAAACGGTCTTGGGACCGTTTGGAGAAATCCCCAAACGGTCTTGAGACCGTTTGGGTCCTTCAACCCAAAATTCAACAAGATCTATATGATAAATCAGCACTTTTTCACCCGATTAGGGTTTCATGTTGAAGTGCCTTCAACTCTCAATTGGTTAAGAATTAGACTTTGATTCTTTGCAGAGATGAAATTCAATATATTAGGAACAGACCCTCAAATGGTCGTCCCTTGGTCAACTCTTTCAAATGGTCTTGAGACCGTTTCAATCCAAACGGTCTTGCAAGACCGTTTGAGAGCAAACGGTTTGAAACCGTTTGAACCCAAATGGTTTGCAACCGTTTGGACCAAAAGGGTCCAAGGTCGTTTGAAAAAGTAACATAGGGAATCACGCCCCTCATCTTCAACCTCTAGAAAGGTCAGTTTCTCCACTGATTTGCTTGCAAACGTGCAAGGAAGAAGGGTGGTAGAAGGAGATTTTACCAAGTAAATTGCAAGAATAAAGCATACTTATAAAGCAAAAGTTTAGAGTTATAAAACCCGCCTAACGGTTGATCTTAGAGCTCCAAGCCTTCAAGCTCCAAGCTTTAATGGCGTCCTTGAGCTTCCACAAGTTGGTCAGGGTGAAATCTCCAAGAAAACGTTGGTTTGGTTGGCTAGAACAAGAAGACTAAGTAAGCTAACCATAAAACCAACCTTAGAAAGTGAATTCCTCCATGAATTCGAGCTAGATGGTGGGGTTCCCTTACCTAGAACAAGTAGGTCGTCCCCCTGAGTTCCAGAGCTGTCCTTGGTCGTTTGAGCAAGAGAAGAAGAGAATGAAGGAAAGGAAGGATCGTTCACTCAATTGCAAGGGAAAAGGGCTTTTATACTTTAGCCTCTTTTACACCCTAAGGACCTCACAAGATTGGAAATCACATCTGGGTCCCTCCTTGCTCAAAGGCACGTCCCACTCATCTATCCTTGTGCAAGTCTCATGAAAACTCTAGATCTAAGGGTAAAGAAATCCAACCTTCAACTAGGGTACATACATGAAAGGATTTCATACCCATTTTAGGTGATTTCTATCACAAAGATCATATTTCTCATCTTTTTATTAAATGATGTATCCCTTTCATCATTTCTACTCTAAATTATGTCAAGAGTCATAAAAGATGTTCTAGATATTAAGAATTACAAGTTGGATCCCTCAATTTGGGTAAATTGCACTTTACCCCAAATTAGGGTTTCTAAGCATGGGGATTGCTTCCACAGCTGCACCTTGGTGCTCAAGCTTGGGAAATCCCTCAAACTTCATCATAGGCATCCTCATGATGTTTCAACATCAGAGATACATCTCATATTGTGAATTTTGCAAGTTCAACCCTTAAACTGGGTAATTTGCACATAGGTCCCTGCATACAACACAATGCTACAACTTTATACAAAAAGGAGCAATATTGAAAATAAATGTTCCTGAGGAACTTAATTACATGCCAGGGAGTGTTCACAAGTATATTAATTACATATTTAGGCAAAACTTCCAGGGTTAGTTCATAACCCAGGTCAGGGGTGTTACATTTTCATGATCAATTTGATATGTAATTTTTCTATATTCCTATTAACAATTATTATCTACAATTATTTTAAATTAATTTACCTTGGAACCAATGGGTAACTACCATGTCATCATAATTGGATCCTAGGCCTTTTCCAAATGGATTCAGTGTGGACAATGGGATTCAGTCATCTAGACGTCGTGCTCCATGTGAGCGAGGTTGCAAGCTAGTGTAAAAGATCCCTTTCACCCGTACTCCATGGACCAAGGACTTTATGCGCTAGGGGTAGTAGTGTCATTAGCACTGAGTTATCTCAAGATCACCCATTGTTGCTCACTATTGGGCACGGTTCCACACCTCTGGTTCAAACACTGGGACCCGCTCACAGTCTTGGATGAAGATCAGCGACCCCTTGCACTAGCACCGCCATGGAGCATCGTCTCTAGAGAGTGAGGGTGGATGTTGTGATACTCCAATAGGCCAGGAAAGGGCCCCTTCCTAATCTTGATGTCGAGGGACATCTGGGCAGTCAAGATTCAAGGTGGGGAGAGGGCCAGAGGCTTTGTTCATGGTTTCAGTGGAGTAGGTCACTGAAGTTACGCCCAGAGAGGAGATTGACAGAAAGGATTGATTTAATGATAGATCATGTGTGGAAAATAACACCAAAGGGGGGTTGGGGATCCATAGGCAAAGTGCAAAAGAGAGGTTCTATAGATGCTTTTGGGTATAGGGTTGTGCCTTTAATCTTGCCCCTTGTCACAGTGATAGATGTGGCAGAGGGATAGGTCTCCTTTAGTGCCCAAGACATCAATTTCCCTTAAATAAACTATGGTTTGGTATGATTTTATGAGAGGAGCATTATCCTGACATTTTTAGAGATGAAGGGTGACTGAGCAAGATAAAGAGGGTCAGGGAGAGCGATAGGGAAAGTTGCGCCAGTTTTTCTCTTTTAACAAAGGTCGGAGACAACCCCTGGACCGTAGATTTTGGATCCAAGGGTCACACCTAGAGTGACACTTAAAGGGGGCGGGATGTTATTTCCTTAAGGTCCTAGTCACTTTAAATGTGACACATTATATATATTTCTCAATTAATCAATAACTTAGGAAACCTATAAAAATCCATAATTCCCTCATCTATTCTCCAATTAACCCCAAATTTGAAAACAAACCTTATGATGACTTAATTTCAGATTGAGAAAGATTTAGGATTAAAAATATATTTCTAGATTCCCTCTTTTCTCTCTATTTAAAAAGGAATATGATTCATTAATATTTAAGTAAATTCTTTTTCCTTTACAAATTTCTCTAGGCCACTAGGAACATCTTTTTCTATCATACTTGGAGGGGAACTCTTTAACCTCTTTCCCAACATTAATCAATTTTATGGGATATATTACAATAATTTTAACAACCAAATCTTGATCTTTTGACAAATCCACAATTTAAATACGCACCCCACACGGAAAGCCCTTTTCTTCAAAATTCTAGAATTCTCTTCTTTTCATTTGTAAGACCCCTAACCTAGCTTAGTGCTTGACCTTTATTGCTTTACTTAATATGATGATTAAGCCTTAATATAATAATGTGATGCACCTTAATAACATGATACACATTTATGTTTTTAGTCTGGTCCAGTTTGGTTGATGTTTGAGGTATTTGTGCTATATATGTGTTTATTTTGGACCAAATTGCAATTTACCCATGTTGAGGTTTATCTTGCAATATGTCACATGTTGGATGTGACTATTGTGCCTTAGAATAATGAGATATATAATGATGCTTAGGGGCACCTTGTTAGAATTTGATTGATGAGGTGGCATCATGTGTGTTAAGAAAGGGTTTCATGGATGCTTTAGTTGATGGTGGTGTCGACCATGTTGTTGATTTTGGCTTTGTAGCATGCAATATGCTTTGTGTATTTGAGAGTGTTTTTGTGGGACCCCACCTCTGAGACCCCACAGTGTTATCCAAACTAACCACACTAAATCTCAAATTAACAATTCAAACCTGGAATCAAGACATTCTATTATATGAAAAACACAAATAACTTTTTCCATTTAATTCCATATCTGGCACAAACAACTAAGTACTATTCATTTTCAACAGATCATATATAAGCAAGCCCAAGATGTAATCATTATTCAAGATAAAACTCTAATAGAACATGAAGTAGAAAGTTACACTATTACATTCACATAAACAACCTAGATCAAGATAACATACATCACTACAAGAGCACACACCCTCCCCAAACTCCTTAGTATAGGGACAACCTATACATATAACCTACAATAAGAAGAGAATTATACACCTCAGATGGTGAAGAAAACATGACTATGGCTGAGAAGCTCCTGAGTGAATTGAAGCTTAATCAATACCTATAAAAATTTGAACCACCACTTATCAGCAGACTGAGTGAGTGGAACAGGTTCAAGGCAAAACTAGCATTGAACTAATCCTTTTTAAACTGATCAAATATAAGTATATTTTAGATTAAATCAAACAATTCTAAATATCATTTATATAATGACATATATAAGCTGAATAAAATGAACATGAAATAACACATAGAACTAACATGTAATTGGATATTAATAATCAAATATCATTCTCGTCTTGTCAAGATACATTGTTAGGTTTGCCCTAAAATTACTTGAATTGTACCTAATTAGGTAAAAGTCACCATACCAGGTTCTCGTGTCAATGACTCACTGTCCACATTTTAGGGTTAACTGAAAACCCTAAGATAAACAACAGATTTGGTCTGCCTCGAAGTTGCCAAACACTGGCTAGGTAAGAGCATAAAGCCTCTCTACCTTGCATACCTCATCTCAAGTGCATGAGATAGGTTTAACGACATAAATTTCAAAGGTATGGCATCATGTATGAGATACTAAACAAAGCTATCCCTATTGATCCCTTTCACATCAAGATTACAATTTCCATAACACTGATTCAAATACAATACATTTCATTCACTTAGAAAGAAAGAATTTAGGTTAGCCTCTCATCTTGAAATATTTCCTAAATTTTTTGACCTAGCCTTCAAGGTCTAGAATCGCACTCCAGCATTCCTTTTCATAATTCAAGTATTATTAGAAGGAATGGTGTTTCATTTCCCTAGTGTAGGCCTCAAGAGAAAATCACAGTGTTCATGGATCCTATCTAGATGACTTAGGTTATAATGGATATTAAGTGCATTTAATCACATTAAGGAAAATAAGAGTTACTTATATGGAACATATGTGACTTCACACTCTAATCCTAGGATATGTGGATTAGGGTCTTAGAGATACATTATGTTTCAATTCATATTACATATATCCTACATATCCTTTTTCCATAAGATAAATTCGCATGAAATAGTCACAACTAAAAAAATTCACATATAATAGGCAACACTACATATTTAACCAATATGTGGCATTTGCAATGTATATATAATAAGAATATGCAATTTAATTCAATTAAATCTACATTAGTCAGGATCAAGAAAATCTAACATCCACTTGATTCATTTGCAAGGATCAATACAAGAATCATATCCAAGTTCAAATAAGCCAATAGTCCTATGCATTATTAGAGTTATCAATTTCCACCAATTGTATTTAATGAAGAGAGTTAGGATTATAGTTCACTATTAGTTTTCAATTGAACCTACACCACTCACCTCAGGTGTGAAACACCTGAAATTCATAGCCCAGCTACTACTACTAATTATTGACTCAAGTCCTTGATTCAAGAAATTATAATTTTCCTTCTCCTATTTACTCACGAACCTAGAAGAAGAAGAATTGAAGAAGAAAGAATAAAAGAAGATATTAATTTGACATTTTTTTATCCAAATCATGGAAGTGACAAGTTTTACACATAGGAGAGAATGAAAGCAAATATACCTAGTAAAGATTAATGATCTATATAGAATTTACCAACCATGGAAAGAGAAAACCCAGAAATCTAAAATTTCCACTTCAGATTCTTCAAACCCAAGAATCCCCTCCTATCTCAAGAATTATGAAGATATGAAGTGTGGGATGGAAATGATAGGTGTTTGGGTCGTAATAGAGTCCAATATACTCATTAAGGTGCTTAGAAAAATTAATTATAAACATTTTTTAGTCTTTTTTATTTCTCCAAAAAAATCTGGTCGGTCGAGTTTGTCTCTCTCAGGACCTAACTGACACAAGTTTCTGTTGTGACACAAAACTTATCTAAAATTTTTGAAAATTTAATATGTTGTTGTAAATAGAGTATTAAACATTCATTAAAATTTGTGCTTCATTGGATAAGTCAATAAATTATAAAAAATCAAATACTATACTACTATACTTAAGCCTGTATAGCATGATCGGCTGAGTTTCTCCTGGGGAAAACTCAACCGATCAACAAGTTTAGGATACTCTAAAAATTCTGAAATTTTTCGCGAACATTCATACTTGAGTTATACTATATATATATATATATATATATATATATATATATATATATATATATATATATATATATATATATATATATATATAATTCAAAGTAATATGTGTACCTTGGTTTTAATGTTCTTTCTTGCATGCATACCTTGAGTGCGTGCATTGTCGAGGTTTTGAGGAACATGTGTCATGAGTGGCTCTAGTATCTTGACACCTCATATCCCCTTACTCTCTCCTAATATTAGGTACTTAAAACCGTTATCTCACATGCATGTAACCCTTTTATCTCTCTTCTCATCTTGCTTGAGTTTATTCTTGATCTTGGTGGTGCAAGTAGATGTCCTAAGCTTGAAGAAGGTGGTTAAATCCTCCTCGCATGTGGTGATATAGGGTTGGAGAATCCTTCTTTTTTTATCCTTTGGTGATCCTTGTTCTTGGTAAGTGGTTCATCTTTCTTAGTCTCATTTTTCTTGAACCCTACCCCTCTGTTTCTTCTATTGGCTGAACCATGATTCTCCACGGTGATATTGTTGAGGAACTTCTCTCCAACAGAGGTTGAATCCATGGTTCTCCATGGTAGTACCTGAGTGAGATGAAGATCTCCTCTTTTCCTTTCTTTTTTGGCCTAGGGTGTGTACCCTCTTCTCTTTGAGAATCATTTGACCGTGGTTGCTTTTCTTCTCTTGAGGTGATCTTACGTGGAGCTGGAGTTGATCCAAGATTGGTGTTTCCTTCTATCTTGGATCTAGTGGCTTTGGAGTTGATCTTCATCTCAAGGTAGGTTATATAACTCTCTCCTCTACTATTATTCCACTTTATCTTGCATGCATGTTATTTCATCTCTAAAATGTGATCATAAGATGTTTGATGATGCTATCTTGTTTTAAGGTTTAAGGTTTAAGTTTAGGAAGTGCTCTTTTATAGATTGCTCTTTCTCATAAACCCTAATTCTTATACCCGAGATGTATGGAAGGTGGAGTTTCTAGGCCTGCATGCGACATATTGAATGTTGTCTTTATCACCTTGGTTTTAGTTCAGCCATCTTGAATGAGATAAAAGTTTTGATTCTTGTTTACATGTGTTCACATTTGGTTACATCTCTCTTAGCATGGTTTCTTTGCTAATTTTGGTGATGTTTTTTTTAGGTTTTTGACGTCCATATTTTCATGGAGTTTTCACCTTGGTGATGCTTGAGTTTCCATACATTAAACATCTGTTTCAATCGACATGCATCCTTGGTCCCTTGAGGTTACTAAGACCGTGTTTGTAAGGAGTGGGACCAAAGATGGGATTCACTCCCTACTAAAATTTTTGAAGACTAAAACATTCATTCCAAACACACTCAAAGGTATGCTGGAATAGGTGAAAAAATTTCAAACTTCAATAAATGATATTCAAAACAACCAAAGTGTAGCAGCAGAATCAAACAAATGACTATATTCAATTTTTACAAATGATTACAAAAGTAAATCATAATCTCCCATAAGGGTTTACATGTATGATACAACATAAGGATCTAAGTAGAGAGAAGTCTAAAAAACTTCAATTTTTTCTCCAAGCAACATCTCCAAGAGCTAGGTCCATATTGGAAGCTATGTTCTCCTTGGTCATGTACAATATCTCAATCTAAACCTGGGTGGTTAGGAAATCACCCAGCAAAATGGAAAGGTAAACAAAGTATATGTCAAAAAATATGAATAGGATATCAAGGAAAAGAAAATAGTAAATAAAGGCTAGTTTTCATCATAAGATGAAGATTTCAAGAGTATGAGGATATTTTTAAATAGATGATTTCCATAAATAAAATATAATAAAGGGTTGCATGCATGATAATTATGACTAACTTAACTAAGTTGGGTTGAGGCACCAATCGGACCTCAACCTATAGGTTAGGAGAGAATTAATATATTCCCAGTCACCTACACATATTTTTATGGGGGAGAATAAGACATTCCCCAAGGCAAATTAATACATGCCCTATCTATGGGTGGTTGTACATAAGTACCACTACTATAGATAAATAGTCCATAAAATCAACATGCTAGAAAAGAAATCATGGAAAATAAAGGCATCATATCAATTAGAACGTGGAAGTGGGTTACAAGACCCAAACAAAAGAGAAACATTATTCATTTAGAGGCATATATAAAAAAGGATTCAAGAATAAAAAATTTAGGGTTCATTAAAGCCACATTAGGCAAATATAGGGTTTTGTTGCAATTATCCCAACATAGAGTGAAAGGAATGCACATACCTATCTTATTGATATCAATTACTAACTTTCACCACTTTAATTGAGTCCAAGTTCCTTTTTGCCTATTTTCAATGTGTTAACATGTGTTAGAGTACATAATGCATATTAATGTATAGAAACCCTAATTTTATACCTTTTTATAAAAACTTAGATTAGACTCTAAAAACCTCACCAATGAACTTATTTAGGTTCTCATGATTAAGAAAATATATTTTATGTTAACTTTGGATTTATGATGATTAAGATGAAATTTGTTATGGATTTTATGCATTAAATTCATTTTACAAAAATCACCCTTTATCAAACCTCAAAATAATACCTTGAAATATTTTCATTAGATAGAAATTAATTTTCAAATTCCAAAACATATTTATTTGTCAAATTTAGGTAAGTGGGTTAAAAGATATGAATTTTTAATTTGAACCAATCAGGAAATGACAAGTAAGAAATCTTCGAGAGAGAGAGAGAAAGACTAAGAGAGAGGGAGAAAACACCATTTGGCCCAAGATCAGGGTTGGAGATGCATAACTAACCAAACTAGATCTTCTATAGAAGGCAAAACAACAAGAAACCAAAACCCTAGAAGAACATGATAAGTAGAGATGAAGATCATCAATTTTAATCATAAAAGCATGAGTTTTAAGCATGTAGTAAGCAATATATGAGAATGGGGTTATAAAAATCTCCTCTAGGAAGGTGGACAAATTCAAAAAGAAAGGTACCTAACTATAGAGGTTGGTTTCTCCAACAAAACTCCTATCTTGAGCAAGAAGCACTTTCTCCACTTTAGAGGTGAAAAACCCTAGAAAAAAACATGGAGATGAGGTGTTTAAGGGCTCTAGGTGGGGTTTCTCCATGGAAGGTCATGGTTTTGACCTAGAAGAAGGTGCGAGGAAGACAAACATCATGAAAACATGAAACAAAAATATGAAACTTACTAGTTTTGGTCGAAATCACCAAGAAGGAGCTTTAGAAACCCTCAATAGAGAAAATTTGGAACCCAAGGAGTTTTCTTCACAAAGGTAGGCACCCTCTTTTACCTTGGGATAGAAACTTCATGGTCAAACAGAGTGATGATGATGCTCTAAGCTAGAGAAAAGATAAGCAGAGAAATAGTTTTTTAATTGGGAGGTGGGAAGGGGTAGATATGGCTTTATAAAGAAGGGGGCAAGCATGAGGTGTCTATGGGACTTTCCAGGTGTCCTTAGCCTAGGGCTTCGTGACCATGCAAAAGGACAGCTCATAGAGGCTTATTGAATATCAAATGTTAGTTCTAAGAGCCCATGGAGACTTCTAGGAGATCCCCACCATCCTCCAATAAAAGAAATACCCCATTGGTTGATAGCTTTTAAAGATAAGCTCATTTATAAAGAGGGTAATCCCTAAAATGCCCTTGGAGAGAAACACCTTCAAACAAAGGTACAACTAGGTGCCACATGGTTCAAAATCTTGAGAATAGTAAGGGAATAGCTAAGGCTTATAATACATGTGATAATGTGCAACGAAAACCTCCCAATTGTGTAAATTGCACAAAAGTCCAAAATGTACCTAAAATTCCACAACATGCACAAACAACATTCAAATTTAACCAAATGTAAAACATAGGATCATTATATGATTTCAAAACAATTCACAAAGTTATATTAAGGTTTAGAGTATTAATTATGGTAGCTAAGCTTGTTCAATACATTAAGCAAGGTTTGTGGCCTTACACTTCCAGAACGAATTTATTCACCATTGTTCCACTTAAGTGGTGATTTTGCATTTTAGATCCTTAAATAAGCTTTCACTGAGTTATTTGTGCATAAATCCTTCCATTGGTATAACTATTGAACAAATGTTCACCAAACCACTATAAATTCTACAATTTAAACATCAAGGCAAAAATAGATAGAAAGGAAAGGAAAAGGTTAGACAAGGGCCAAAAAGATAATATGTCCAAATTCAATATTTTATAGCACTCCACTCATTAAAGAGATTCCATCCTTAAAATATCAAGAAAAGAGAGAAGGTTGAGTATGCCACATCTCAACACCAAACTCTAGGTTGTTTCTCCAAACCATAAAACTTCCACCTAGACTTAACTTGGGAGTTTAGACTCTTCACAGGCAACTTCTGATAGGTCAGGTTATCAAGGATCACCAAGGGTTCCTCTATTAAGATTTCTTTTTAACATGTTTGGCTTATTACCATTATATTTATTAGGATATCACATTATTATTATTCTTTTAATTGTTTCATGTCATATTCACTTTATTTCCAAAAGAGTTATATTTCATTAGTATGCACAAACCCTATATATTTCTTATTTATCTCATTAGGAGTTTTAGCGAAATTAGAGTTGTACTCAATTATCTTAATGTCTATTATTAGTCTGATTATTATCCTTAATAATTTGGGTTTAGACTCTATTATCCCCTTATTGAATTATAAAAAAATATTTTGCATGAAATAAGACATCTTATTATATTTGTTATTATTAATCCAAATAATGTTACATTAATTACTTATATCTATATTAAACATTGTCAAATGGACTTTTTTACATTGATGTCATCATTAATCATTTTCTCATATTTATTCACTTCTTATTATTGATTATGCACATTTATGTCGATCCAATTACTTCTTATCCATATTGAAGTCATTATATGTATTTTAGTGATCAAGGTGGGACATATTACAGATTAATGATTTGATTCACATACCAAATAATGATTAAGTGATTAATTAGGTGTGTATTAGAGAACAAGGTGATATGCATTTCATATCAATGACCTTATTAATTTATGATTAGGTGATTATAGATCATTTATGTGTATTAAAGTATGTTATCTAATAATGACACCTAATGTCACTAATGTATCAAGAATGTCATTAAGGATTTATAGGTTAAGGTTAGATGATTACAACTTAGGGTTTAGGTCAATATGATCATTATTCTTCACCTATACACTCTTAGTATGCATTAAGTCCAAGATTAGGTCACAATTAACTTGCTCATCATATCATTAATGTTTATTGATTTATGGCATGGTGAACATCATGCATACCCACTATTAAGTGAGTTTCTCATATTATGTATATTAAATATTTATTAGGGTTCAAATATGGGAACAATTCATTAGATGACCAATATATGTTCTTTAGGATAACAACAAGCCTTTGGGGTTACAACTATAACTTGTTTGGTCAAAATTAAGGATCCTAGCAAACTATCCTCCTAATCATGGATTTAGGGTTTTTAGAGTCAGTGCAGCTAGATTTTGGTATGTTATAGGACTCCATCCCCTTAAAAAGGATTTCTTCCTTGAAATCTAATTACCCAAGTATCATCAAACCAACTACTCTCCACTCCTTAAAATTTTTGACCTACCAATCCAAACTAATATAGAGGTAAAAGGGTGAGTATAACTAAACCATGTATAAGATCCATCACGCTTCCACTACACACTCGGATTGCTTACTAAACACCAAAATTCAAAGTCTAGGTTCTAGGGATAGACTGTCCAAACATGTGGTTCTATGGGACATAAGGGAACTATATTGTGTATCCATACTCAAACAAGTCATTCACCTAAAAGACAAGGTCAACATATTAGGTTCTCAAGAGTATCCAACTTAGGTTCCTAAGGCTACTACATCTATAAGCATGTTATGTCAGATAATCATTATCAGCTCTAGCCAGGCAAATATCGTATGGATCTGAAAGTCCTCCTAAACCAAGATAATGGTGTGGAGGAAATTCTTGCCATCCCCTGAACCCTAATCCTTTCTAGACACATTTTCTTTCAGCTTATCCCCTAATAGCTACCTAATAGGCTCACCACATTATGGTTAACTAAACATGTTTCTAATGTGAAACTCGTATGATCCTAAATAAATATTTCATCATCTCAAGTGTAGCATAGATCACTTCTAGGGAAAAGATGTCCCCTAAAGAGGAATTGTATGAGGCAAGGGTTCTAATTAGGGAGAAAATTTCAAAACTTCTATCTTGAGCAAGAAGCACCTTCTCTACTTTAGAGGTGAAAACCCCTAGCAAAAGAACATGGAGATGAGGTGTTTAAGGGCTCTAGGTGGGGTTTTTCCATGGAAGGCCATGGTTCCGACCTGGAAGAAGGTGGGAGGAAGATGAACAACATAAAAACATGAAAGGAAAGCATGAAACTTACTAGTTTTTGTTAAAATCACCAAGAAAGAGCTTTAGAAACCCTAAATAGAGAAAATTTGGAACCCTAGGAGTTTTCTTCACTAAGGTAGGCACCCTCTTTTACCTTGGGACAGAAACTTCATAGTCAAATAGAGTGGTGACGATACTCTAAGATGGATGAAAGAGAAGGAGAGCAAGAGTTTTTGAATTGGGAGGTGGGAAGGGGTAGATATGGCTTTATACAGAAGGGGGCAAGCATGAGGTGTCTATGGGACTTTCTAGGTGTCCTTAGCCTAGGGCTTCATGGCCATGCAAGAAGATAGCTCATATAGGCTTCTTGAATATCAAATGCCAGTTCTAAGAGCCCATGGAGACTTTTAGGCCATCCCCACCGTCCTCCAATCAAATAAATACCCCATTGGTTGATAGCATTTATAGATAGGCTCATTTATAAAGAGGGTAATCCCTAAAATGCCCTTGTAGAAAACACCTTCAAACCAAGGTGCAACTAGGTGCCCCATGGTTTAAAATTCTCGATAATGGGAAGGTAATATCTAAGTATTATAATTCATGTGATAATTTCAATGAAAACCTCCCAGTTGGGTAAATTGCATAAAAGTCCAGAATGTACCTAAAATTGCATAACCTACACAAACAACATCCAAATTGAATCAAATGTGAAACTTAGTCTCATTATATTATATCAAAACAATTCAAAAAGTTATATTAAGGTTTATATTATTAATTATGGTAGTTAAGCTTGTTCAATACATTAAGCAAGATTTGTGGCCTTACACTTCTAGAACGAATTTATTCACCATTATTCCACTTAAGTGGTGATTTTGCATTTTAGATCCTTAAATAAGTTTTGACTGAGTTATTTTTGCATAAACCCTTCCATTGGTATAACTATTGAACAAATGTTCACCAAAACACTATAAATTCTATAATTTAAACATCAAGGACGAAAATGATAGAAAGGAAAGGAAAAACTTAGGAAGGGCCAAAAAAAGAATATGTCTAAATTTGGTATGTTTAAGTGTTAGTGGTGATCTTGGGTTTCGGTTCATTTCCATAACCTTAACCCTAGCTTCCTTGGTTGCTACACATGAATTCTCATTGTAGTCACAACGCTTTGAGCCTTGTGTTGGTCTCTACACAAGATGGCTTGTTTGGACAAAATGTCTTTGGTTTGATGGATGGTCACTACCTAGGGTGGTTTGGTCACCACAAACCCTAACCCTAGTTTCTCTTGTGGTTGCTACATGTAGATAAGTTTGGTTGGTCACTACATCTTGATTCATGTGTGGTCTCTACGCTTGATGAACATCATGGTTTGGTCACTATATGTGCTATGCAGTTTGTTCACTACACATGAGTTAACTCTTACAATCACTGCAGTACCCCTATTTGTACAGTCGATTCATGTTTTTGTTTTGAATGCTTGGTTGGTCCTAATGATGCCTAACCTAATAAGCTCCAAGAATGTGTGAAGTTATGTACTTAGGGTTTGATTTTGAATGTTGTTATGAAGACCCTAATCAGTTGTCTATGAGAAACCCTAACCCTAACTATGAATACATAATATAATGCTTATCTTTCTTGAAGTAATTAGCATGTAATGCTTTTTTCTCTCTCCTATTTGTGTAACCCTAATTTTGCATGTTGAATGAACATCATAGCTTGTGGTTGCTATGATATCTCTATTATGACACAATGTGATGGTTATGAGCCTTTATGAGGTGTGATGAGATAATGATGATATGCAGGATTATGTGTTTGGATCTTATATAAGGTTGTGGTTATTTATTTTGCTCCGTAATTCTAGAGGCTGCTCTCTCACCCTAGTGCTACTAGGGTTTCTTCCTCCGGAGACGGATGGCTAGGGGGAGGGGGATTTGACCACCGTAAAGCAGTGTCCCGCTCCCCCTCAGCCTCTTCTCGCCCGTCTTTAGCAGGGTCTCTTCTTCAGGAGTCGTGCGGGCATGTTGTCTTTGGAGACAGCAGTCTTCTTCCTCCCTGTTGTGGATCCCGACTGCGACGAGTTTCCTACCTCCTTTATCTTTTACTTGCTTTTTTATTTAGACTAGGTTGGTCTTTTATTTTGTCTCTCTCGCTGTTAATCAGCGCTTCTGTCTCTTCTCATTGTAGATTTCTCTTTCTCGGTCAATTTTGTTGTGGTGTTGTATGGCAGCAAGTGAGGGGACAATATCCTTTTGGAACACTGATCTGGCGCAAATACTCTACCACATATACATACTCAGGTTGAAGGTATTCCTCATAGAAAGCTGTGTTAGCCAGCGAAGGAGAAGAGGGATCTACACATCATTATTCTTATCAAATTCCGATATGAGTTTTTATGGTGGTTTGTATTTGTTCTTGATCTTTGTGTGGTCCTTTACTTTATTTTTCTCCTCATGTAGATGTCATATGGCTCCTCCATAATGAAATTTGTTTGTTTAACTTCAAAAAAAATGTGTTTGGATCTTATGACCTAATAGAGACTTAGTGCCTAATACGAGGTGATATCCTATACTAATGTGATAAAGGATTGTTATCCCATGATGATATGATGATGGTGATGAACTGGTATAAGGTAGTGAGACAATACCATGTGATGGTGTGATCATCTCTATGTTTAATATGTTAATGTCTTCCAACTTTGTAACCTATCCCTATCATTGTAGAATTTGTTTTGGGTTTCTATGTTGTAACTTGATAGATGCATTAAAATATACACAATTAGTTTAAATAATAAAGTGAAACCCTAATCATGTAGGTTTCCCTGAGCCATAGATCCATCTTCAGTGTCAGTACTTGTTGGATGGTGAAATGAGTAATTCCTATGGGAAACTCAGAGCGCATATTGTTGAATATGCGGGGGTGCAAGTTGAGAATATATCCTTGCATCCACAATCACTAGTTTTAAGGATGGTTGCGGTCATGCCTTGGTGGGAGAATGGTTGAGGCCGTATCTGAGATGATATGTTTATATGGATGGTTGCAAACATATCCTGGTAGGAGAATGGATGAGGCTGTTTGCAATCATATCCTGGTAGGAGAATGGATGAGGTTGTATCTAAGATGATATGTTTATAGGGATGATTGTGATCATATGCTAGTAGGAAAACGGCTGTGATCGTATCTCACTAGTATATTCCAAGGTAGACTAGGCTAATTTTTAGTTTGGCTCTATATGTCACTGCGGCGGACTCGGATTGACTGAGGGTGTGGTAGATCATAGGCTTTGGGTCTCCTAGATCTTGTATGGCACTGATTTTGACTTAGCAGTGGTCAGTTTGAGTATGAGTGGTATACCTCATCTCCATAGGGAATTATTCAAAGATCTAATACAATCGTGTAGTATATTTTGGTTGGGGTCAAAAACACGATTCACATTGGATGACTCCTTGTCTTATTTCTTATATTGTTCAGTTGATAATGGTTATGCATTTTCTTCATATTCCTTTAAAAAATATATGATTTTCTACTGATCATGTCATAGCAGCTTAAACTATTAAATGTATTTTATTAGTTTTACTTATTCATTTAGCAGAATCTTCTCATAATTCTTAACCTGCTATATATAAACATGTGTTAGCAATAGTTATTGGTGGAGAGTTATATCTCTTACTGGGACATTGGTCTCACCCTATGGGTTTCCACATCTTTTAGGTGGTTCTGCATGACGTTGTAGAGATCATGCGGTTGAGGAAGAGCAACAAGGAGATTAGTAGTTGTTGAAGGTTCGATATGCTAACAATGTTTCATAGTAGATTCCTATGTGTTGTCCTCGTACTCTCAGGTCCTTGGGGGTGTTTTATAGACATTGTACATCAATATAAGATTTTCGGAAGTATGCCATGGTTGTACATCTTGTGTATGCGAACATGTTATCTCTTCTAACAAGTTTCTAGCAGGATGGCTACTATACATTAATGTATATACCTTCATGGTATGATACATGATATAGGTGGCACAATTTGTGGACTTACATGTAATATGCTCTACTTTTTTGGTTATATAAAATCAATTTTGATTGTCCTTTTTTTGGTAATCCGGATGTTTAGTGTTAATTTCATGTTTTTTTGAGTGATATCGCTCGTGTGGCCGTGGGTCGTTACATGAAAAGGTTGGTATCATGGTCTAGGTTTTTTGAGTCTATTGGGACATAGGACTAGGGTTGGGTCTATTCTTGTGTCATCCAACATATCTGATGGTAACTTCTTCTTATGCAAGAGAAGAAGAAGAAGAATGGGAAAGATATGTCTGGAGAACATGAAGAACATGCTGAGAGCAGTGTTGCTGCATCAGGAGGTGGTTCTAGGAGGTAAGAAAGGGTAGATGGAGTGCTTCAAGTGCCTCAGTTTGACCCAACAACTGTGGCCAATCCCACTTTGCAGTCCATGTTTGGACAGTTCATTTCCACAATGACGCATATGGTGGATAGAATGCATGTATCTCAAGAGATGGCAGTTGTTGCCAATGTAGTCCTAGGGTTCTGGGAAGACCTTTTAGAGGTTAAGTCATGTGGGGGTGATAGAATATGTTGGTACGGAAGACCCGACAAATGCATATATGTGGCTGATAGAGTTTGAGAAGGCCTTTAATATCCTTAACATTCTAGAAGATGATAAGGTGAAGTACGTAGTGTACCTACTGAAGGGTAGTGTTAGCCATTGATGGGCCATCGAGGAGGAGAAAAGACCCAGAGTGGTGATCAGTTGGGAGGAGTTTTGGTGAGAGTTCATGAGTGTATATTTCCCCAAAACATATCTGGATGAGAAGATCTCACAATTTGAGAAGATCTGATAGGGATTTATGATGATCAAGGAGTATGAGGCCAAGTTCATAGAGTTGTTGAGGTTTTTTCCTCACATGGTTGTGACAGATAAGGAGAGGATCCAACATTTTGAGAAGAGTTTGAGTTTGGAGATGACAACGATGGTATTAGCTTTGGAGAATAGAGAATGATTTACGACATTTGTGGAGTCTGTGAGGTGAATTGAGTTGTTGGCGATAGATAAGCGTGAAGCTAATGCCAAGAAGAGACTAACCATAGTTCCAGGGATAATCTTCTGGAGGCTTTAAGAAGTCTAGGTTTTCAGCACCTCAGTCACAACAGAGGTGATGGTTTAGTCTCAGTGGTCGCCGAGAAAGGGTAGAGGCCATAGTTTTCCACCAGATGGAGCGCACAATGCAAAAATAGTATCAGTGATAGGGCCGTCTAGGCCGCAATTTGACACAAGAACATGTTATAGGTGTAGACAATAGGGACATCTAAGGATGTTTTGTGAGATAAAGGATGAGGAGATGATGCAACAGTTGAGATAGAATCAAAAAGGGTCGCAACAACAATAGTTCTATAGTGGTGGAGGTAGAGGATGTGGTCTAGCATCACATGCTGGTTCATTTGGGCAGGCCAGCACAGGATGGGGGTGACAATAGGAAATAGCTCGATTCTATGCTATGAGTCAGCCAGAGTGAGTATTCAGCCCATGGGTCATGACAGGCCAGATGGAGTTATTTGATTCTGATTTGTCTTCTTCCTACTTTATATATGTTTTGGTTGACCCAGGTGTGACACACTCTTTTATGACTAGAGAAGTGATAGTTAGTTGTTCTTTGCCTATTCATCATAGATGTGATATTCTCCTTCTAAAAACCCCTTTGTTTGGTTTTTTCGAGTTGCGGGAGGTGTGTCCATCCTACATTATTTGTTTCTCAGGATGCAACATTCAAGTGGATTTTATACAACTTGACGTGCATGGATTCGATGTGATACTTGGAATGGATACCTTGGAGAAGTATTGAGTGCTCTTGGACTGTAGTTCCAAGGTGGCTACATTCTTTGATGGTGAAGTTTTGTGGATCTTCCTAGGGTATAGTAAGATTCTTTCCACATATTTGGTGTCAGCAATGACAACAGAGAGGCTGATTAGGCAAGGTTGTGAGACTTTTTTGGCACATGTGGTGGATACAAAGGTGAGGAGTCCTAGTATCCAAGAGGTGCACATGGTTTGTGTGTCAGAGGACTTATTTCCTGATCAGTTTCCTAGTGTTCCCCCACCTCGAGAGATTTATTTTAAGATCAATCAGGTTCCTAATACACATCCAATAGCATAGACACCATAAAAATAGGCACCAGTTGAGATGCAAGAGGTGAAGAAGCAGTTGCAGGAACTGTTGGAGAAGGGCTTTATTAGACTGAGCACTTCCCCATGGGGTACTCACATGTTGTTTGTCAATAAGAAGGATGGTTCAATGAGTTTGTGCTTCGACTACCGGCAGTTGAACAAAGTGACGATAAAAAACAAGTACCCTTTGCAAAGGATAGATGATCTATTTGATCAGTTGAGAGGTGTTGCAGTGTTCTCTAAGATATATCTGAGGTTAGGATACCATTAGTTGCAGATCAAGGTGGATGACATACCCAAGTCAGCTTTTAGGACTAGGTATGGTCAATGTGAGTTTGTGATTATGTCGTTTGGGCTAACCAATGCAACAACAACGTTCATAGATTTGATGAACAGAGTGTTTCAGCCTTATCTTGATTAGTTCATAGTTTTTTTCATCAACAATATCTTGATATACTCTAGAGATAGCCAACAACATGAGAAGCATCTATGGTAGGCGATGACCTTGTTGAGACAACACAAGTTGTATGGTAAGTTTAGCAAGTTCGAGTTTTGGCTGAAAGAGGTGTCTTTTCTAGGGCACATGATATCTTTTATATGAATCTGTGTAGACCTAAAGAAAGTTAAGTCAGTGCTAGAGTGGTAGTAGCCTAAGACACTGAAAGAGGTTTGCAACTTCCTTGGCTTGGTAGGCTACTATAGGAGGTTTATCAAGAACTTCAATGTTGTGGCTTTTTACCCCTGATGAAGCTGACGAGGAAAGTTGTACCATTTTTCTGGGATCAAGGTGTCAGTGTTCTTTCTAGCTTTTGAAGGAGAAGTTGACCAGTGCACTAGTGTTAATGTTACATGAGCAAGGAAAAGATTGCATTGTCTTTTGTGTCGTGTCAAACAATGGTTTGGGTTGCATGTTGATGCACGATAAACATGTGATTTCTTTTGCTTCCTGAAAACTTAAGAAACATGAGGAGGGCTAGTCAGTGCATGGTCTAGAGATTGATGATGTGGTCTATGCTTTGAGATTTGGAGACACTACCTTTATGGTGAGAAATGTCAGATCTTCATCGACCATAAGAACCTTCGATACATCTTTTTGAAGTAGGAGTTGAACATGTGACAATGATGTTAGATGGAGTTGATAAAAGATTATGATTGCACCATACACTACCATCTAGGGATGGTGAACGTGGTGGTAGATACTTTGAGCAGGAAGTCTTCTTCGTCATCATATGTTGATAAGGTACAGTTATGTTCTTTGGTGTCCCATAAGAGAGACACATTGGTGTCTTTTCATTAGATGAATGTGAAGTTGGAGGTATCTTTGTTGGTTGGAATATTATCACAGTTACAAGTGAAGCCTACAATGAGATAGTAGATCATAGATGCATAGTACAATGATACTGTGATATAGTAGATTCGAGGAGAATTTGGCAATGAGAAGCGTGATGGATTCCATGAGTCAAAATATGGGACAATGTGTTACCACGGTAGAGCAATGGTTCCTGATGTTTATAATATGAGGAAGTAGGTCTTGGAAGAGGATCACTCTTTAAACTATGCTATGCATCTAGGTAGTACCAAGATGTATCACAATTTGAAAGATCTATATTGGTGGCCTAGTCTAAAGTGTTATGTGGCTGAGTTTGTGGAAAAGTGTCATGTGTGTCACTAGGTTAAGGTTGAGCATCAAAAACCTATAGTGACTTTGCAACTATTTTCGACACCACAATGGAAATAGGATCATATCATTATGGACTTTGTGGTTGGACTTCCTAGGACAGCCAAGGGTCATGATTCTATTTTGGGTGATTGTTGATGAGATAGTTTGTTTACATGGTATACCAGCTACCATCATATCTGATAGAGGTCCTCAATTTACCAGTCGCCTTTGCAAGCATCTGCACACAACCATGGGTACGTAGTTGAGGTTCAGTATAGTGTTTCACCCACAGAAATATGGCTAGTTGGAGAAGACTATATAGACATTGGAGGATCTATTAAGAGCCCATGTCTTGCAATTTTTGGGCATTTGGGATGTGCACCTCAGTTTCATAGAGTTTGTTTCCAACAACAGCTATCGAGGAGTAATGATATGGAACCTTATGAGGCATTGTATGGAAGGCGTTGTATGGGAGACGTTGTAGAACTCCATTGTATTGGTATGAGATCATCTAGTATCATCTTTTGGGCCCTAAACTTGTACCACAGATGATAGAGAAGATCAAGATGATACAACAACAGTTGAAGGTAGCCCAGGATAAGTAGAAATCTTATGTTGATAATCGTCCGAGGTCCTTGGAGTTCCAAGTGGGAGATAGGGTATACCTTAAGTTCTCTCCTTGGAAAGGCATGTTGAGGTTTGGGAAGAAGGGTAAGTTGTCCCCCAGGTATATGGGACCTTACCATTTGGTGGCATGTGTTGGGAAGGTGGTTTACAAGTTGTAGATACCACCTGAGTTGCACAAATTGCATCCGTTGTTTCATATTTTGATGTTGAGCAAGTGTCATCCTGACACACAACTAGTGTTACATCCTATGGAGGTTGAATTAGAGAAGGATGTATCATATGTGGAGGAACCTATTTTTATCTTGGACTGGAGTGTGAAGAAGCTGAAGAAGAAGGATATCATTTTGGTTAAGGTTTTGTGGCATCACCGTGGCGTGGAGGAAGCAACATGGGAGCTTGAAGACAAGATATGTAGGAAGTACCCATCTCTTTTTGTGTAGGGTTTTGGGGGAGAAATCCTTGTAGGGGTTTATGGTTGTAAGACCCTGATCTATCTTAGTGCTTGAACTTGCTTGCTTTTCTTAGTAAGATGTGTAAACCTTAATCTAATCATGTGATGCACCTTAGTAACATGTGTCATGTTTTTGTTTCCAGTCTTGTCCAGTTTGATTGATGTTTGAGCTAGCTATGCTATATACATGTTTGTTTTAGACCGAGTTGCAATTTACTCATGTTCAGGGTTTATCTTGCAATACGCCACATGTTGGATGTTCCTAATGTGCCTTAACATCATGAGAGAGAGAATGATGCTTAGGAACACCTTGTTGGACTTTGGTTGATGAGGTGGAATCATGTATATTGAGTTAGGATTTCATGGATGCTTGAGTTTATGGTGGTGTCGACCATGTTGTTTATGTTGGCTTTGTAGCACCCGGTATGCTTTGTGTCTTTGAGAGTGTTTCAACCAAAGCACCTTTCTTGGTTGTGTTTTTATTAACCTATAAGCCTTGTCCTTGGTTTTGGTTGTTAGGGTCTGGCTTGTGCTTTGGTGTATCGACCCTTTGTCTTGGGTAAGATGAGTAGCGGTTGCTACCATCGTGACCCTTGATTTTGCTTCGACCAAAGTGGTTGGGGTGGTCTAGTGGTCTCTACTCAACCTTGGATTTAACGTTCTTTCTTTCATGCATACCCTGAGTGCTAGCATGGATGAGTTTTTGAGGGACATGTGTAATGAGTGGATCTAGTATCTTGACACCTCATATCCCCTCACCTCTCTCCTACTCTTAGGTACTTACACCCATTCTCTCACATGCAAGTATCCCTTTTATCTCTCTTTTTTCACTCTTCTAACTTGAGTTTGGCCTTGAGCTTGGTGGTGTAAGTAGAGGTCCTAAGCTTAAACAAAGTGGTTGTTTCCTCCTTGCATGTGGTGATCTAGGGTTGGAGCATCCTTCTTTGTTGATCCCTGTTCTTGGTAAGTGGTTCATCTTCCTTAGTATTTTATTTCTTGAACCCTACTCCTCTCTTTCTTATTTTGGCTGAACCATGGTTCTCCACAGTGATCTCCTTGAGGAACTTCTCTCAAAGAGAGTTTGAATCCATGGTTCTCCATGGTAGTACTTGAGTGAGGTGAATATCTCCTCATTTCCTTTCTTTTTCAACCTAGGGTTTGTACCCTCTTCTCTTTGAGCATCTTTTGACTTGGTTGCTTTTCTTTCCTTGAGGTAATCTTGCTAGGAGTTAGAATTGATCCAATCTTGGTGTATCCATCTCTCTTAGAGCTTGTGGCTTTGGAGTTGATCTTCATCTCCAGGTGGGTTATATAACTCTCTCCTCTACTATTGTTGCATTTTATCTTGCATGCATGTTATTACATCTCTAAAATGTGATCATAAGATGCTTGATAATGCTATCTTGTTTTAAGGTTTAAGTTTATGAAGTACTATTGTATAGATTGCTCTTTCTCCTAAACCCTAATTCTTGTACCTGAGATGTATGGAAGGAGGAGTTGCTAGGCTTGCATGAAACATCTTGAACGTTGGTTTTATCACCTTTGTTTTAGTTTGGCCATCTTGAATGAGATAGAAGTTTTGGTTCTTATTTACATATGTTGGACGTTTGGTTTCATCTCTCTTAGCATGGTTTCTTTATTGATTTTGGCGATGGTCATTTTAGGGTTTTGATGTCCATCTTTTCATGGAGTTTTCACCTTGGTGATGCTTGAGTTTCCCGACGATAAGCATCTATTTCAGTCGACATGCATCCTTGGTCCCTTGAGGTCTCTAAGACCATGTTAGTGGTGAACTTGGGTTTCAGTTGATTGTCATAACCTTTACCCTAGCTACCTTGGTCACTACACATGAATTCTCATTGTGGTCACAATGCTTTGAACCTTGTGTTTGTCACTACACAAGATGGCTAGTTTGGCCAAAATGGATTTGGTTTGATGGACGGTCACTACCTAGGGTAGTTTGGTCACAACAAACTCTAACCCTAATTTCTATTGTGGTCGCTACATGTAGATCAGTTTTGTTGGTCCCTACATCTTGATTCATTTGTGTTTGCTACACTTGATGTACATCCTGGTTTGGTCTCTACATGTGCTATGTAGTTTCTTCTCTACACATGTGTTAACCCTTATGGTCACTATAGTACCCCATCTGCATGGTTGATACATTTTTTGTTTTGAATTCTTGGTTGGTCATAATGATGCTTAATCTAATATACTCCAACAGTGTGGGAAGTGATGTACCTAGGGTTTGATGTTTAATGTTGTTATGAATATACTAATCAATTTTCTATGAGAAATCCTAACCCTAACTATGAATACATGATGTAACTCTTATCTTTCTTGAAGTAATTAGCATGTAATGATGTTTTCTCTTTCCTATTTGTGTAACCCTAATGTTGAAGGTTGAATGAACATTGTAGCTTGTGGTTGATATGATATCTCTAATGTGACACAAGGTGAAGTTTATGAGCCTTTATGAGGCATGATGAGATAATGATGTTATGCAGGATTATGTGGTTGGATCTTATGACTTGACAAAGGCTTAATGCCTAATTTGTGGCGATATCCTATAATGAAGTGATAAGGGGTGGTTATCCGATGATGATATGATGATGGTGATGGCCCGGTATACAGCAATCAGACAATACCATGTGATGGTATGATTGTCTCTATGTTTAATATGTTTATATATTCTGACATTGCAACCTACCTCTATCTTTGTAGAATTTGTTTTGGGTTTGTATGTTGTAACTTTATTGATGCATTAAAAGATACACAATTGGTTTAATTAATCAAGTGAAACCCTAATCATGCATGTTTCCTTGAGCCATAGATCCATGTTCAGCTTCAGTACTCGTTGGATGGTGAAACAAGTGATTCCTGTGGGAAACATGGAGTGTATATTATTGAATATGTGGGGGTGCAAGTTGAGGATATATCCTTGCATTCACAATCACTAGTTTTGAGGATGGTTCCTGTCATGCCTCGGTAAGAGAACAGTTGAGGTTGTATCTTAGAAGATATGTTTATAGATATGGTTGTGATCATACCCTGACAGGAGCACAGATGCAGTCATATCTCACTAGTGTCGTGCCTATATACCAAGGTAGACTAGGCTAATTTGTAGTTTGACTCTATATGTCATTGTTGAGGACTCGGACTAACCAAGGGTGTGGGAGATCATAGGAGTCTAGCTGTCTTAGATCTTATATGGCATTCATTTTGACTCAGCAATGGTCAGTTGGAGTATGAGTGGTATACTTCATCTTCACATGGAATTAATAAAAGATGTAATACAGTGGTGTAGTATATTTTTCTTAGGGTCAAAAACATAATTCACATTAGATGAACCCTTACCTTATTTCTTATAATGTTTAGTTGACAATGTTCATACATGTTCTTCATATTCCTTCTAAAAGTATATGATGTTCTATTGATCAAGTTATAGTTACTTAAACTACTTAATCTATTGTATCAATTTTACTTATTCATTTAGGTGGATCTGCTCGTAATACTTAACATGCTATATATCTATTTGTGTTTGCAATATTTGTTGGTGGAGAGTTATATCTCTCCCTGGGAAGTTGATCTCACCACATGAGTTTCCACATCTTTTAGGTGGTCATCCATGACGCGGTAGAGATTGTGTGGTTGAAGAAGAGAAAAAAGGAGATTTGTAGTTGTTGAAGGTTGGATATTCTACTAGTTTTCATAGTAGACTCCTATCTATCATCCCTATACTCTCAAGTCCTTGGTGGTGTTTTGTAGATGTTTTACATCGATACAAGATTTTTGCCAGTATGACATGGTTATAAATGTATGGCTTGTATATGTGAACATGTTATCTCTTGTAATGAGTTTGTGGCAGGATGGCCATTGTATAGTGATGTATATACCTTCATGGTATGATATATGACACAAGTGGCATTGATTGTGGACTTACATGTAATATGCTCTAGCTTTATGGTTTTATAAAACTAATTTAAATTTACTATGTTTCTGGTAATCTGGATGTTTAGTGTTAATTCTACATTTTGTTTTGAGTGATCTTGCTCGTGTGGAAGTGGGTCATCACATCATCATTATTTTCAATTATCCTAAAAGAAAACTGAGTTAACAAAATTTTGTTGCCTCAAACATTGTGTTGCCAATAATGGCTAGATAATTACTCTTCTAATTATCTAAAACAACATATGTTTTATTTTCTTTTCTAAACTTGCACATTAGCTCATATTTCTATTATTCAACAATTCATATAGCAATCATCCTTCATTTATGTACAAAAACTCTCTTTTCTAGATTATTACACATAATTCTATATTTAGAACATCCATTGTGAATTATCTTTAGTAAATTCTTTATTATAGGATTTTCCTCTCTTTTATTTGTGCAAACTAAAATAATGGTTTATTGAAAACAATGAACTACACAAGATCCATCCCATATGGAGTATTTGCACTTTCAAACCACAATTTCCAATCATGACACATAAAGAACCATTTTTCTAAAGTGTCCTTCATATTACATTATTTGTAAACAAACATATTAAAACATGGGGAAAACTAGGTTATAACACTCACCCTCTTTCTCCTCTTATTTTTGACAATACATTTGTCATGTGCTTGCTCTCCCCCATTAATCGCGTACTAGGAAAAATGACAAGTACCGCCACACAATCAAAGATCCATTGTTTGAGGAGTGATCGTGGACCAAATTAAAAGCTTGATTACAAGAGGCGCTCTGAGCCCCATACCTAGATCTCAATTTTACATCTTAGAGGTTGGTGGTCAAGAGGAACCCAATTTAGTAGAGGAGAGGCATCTAGCCATCCAATCATCATCCATGAAATAATTACCTATCATCCCAAAAGTTTGAATTTTCAAAGTAAAATGTAAATAGACAGTCTTTACCTAAAATTTGTAAATATACCCTAATATTAAGAAAATTATAGTAGACATATTCTTTCTCCAACTAATAATGTACATATTCTATTTTGTTTAGAAAGATGCATGGAATAAAATAAATTTTTAGAGGCTACATTTAATTTATTTTCATAGTGATATCTAAATATCTATTTATATGATTATTTAGAATGAATTAAATGTCAAAGTCTTATCTCAATGATCCCTAAAACCTAGATAGTTTTGAAATATGTAATCATTGTGTACATTGAGACACCAAATCATACCTTGATGAGTCTTAATATTGACAATCACAATCTTGATATGGAAATATTGATCTGAGGGTTATTTATCTAAGATTACCTATGTTGTGTATTACTCATCACATGTTGGATCATGATGTGGAAATATACCTATTTAGAATGTTGATGATTGTTGAACATGATGAATTGACTATACATAGGGTCCTTTTAGGATCTAATCACCCTAGCTAGCCCTAGTCTTTGAGAGTTTTTTTTGGAACTATACCTCAAATATTCATTCAAGTATGAAATTTATGTGCACAAGATCATGACCAAATCTTAATTTGATTTCTCCGAATGTAATCATTTGATACACCCAAGGTATGTTTTACCTTCTTTTGGCCATAACTATGGTATTGATATTTGTATCCATGTATGTATCAGTCATAAGGTTTTGTATATGATATTTATTGAACTAACTGACCTCCTATATTACATTTTTGTTATTTTTTTGTATCCATTTATGTTCATAACCCTTGAACATAAGTGAAATGAATCCATTATGATTTGATATATGGAACGTGATCCACACTTGTGGGGTATATAGAAAACTAATTATAGATCATATATGTAATTTCATCCGTACTTGTGGGTGTAGAGAGAATCAGTGCGTAGATAAGAATGCAATTTGATCCATAGTTGTTAGTGTAGAGAGAATTCATTCTTACATAATATTTGTGATTTGACCCACACATGTGAGTGTATATGGGATTTGGGGGTTAGGGAATAAATGGACATAATTGTGGTATAAGAAAAAACAAGTGATAAACTATATATTTTTTATAAATGATGAAATTGTTGATTTTTTTCTATCTTCTCATATATTATTGTGAAATAAATACTTATTTATGTTGACTACACTAATTAAATTCATGCTTATCTTTACATTTGCAATAGAGTCTTGAATTTCCCATATGAGGCAATTGAAGATTACTTATGAAGACTGTTATAACTGTAGCTTCCACTTTACTTGATATTTGTGCTACCTATTAATATCTTGAACAAGCTTCACTAGATTGAAATTTAGAGTTTGATTAACAATAGGGGAATGTAGTTGTTTCTTTTAGTATAGTTATCTTGTAACTTTCCTTACGTATTTCCTTCAGGCCCCAATGTAAGACCTTTTGGTTCATTCTACAAAAGATAATAATATAGCCTTTTGTAACATGTGTTTGTGTGTATGATATGGGTCACCTAGAGATGGGCACACTAATCCCTTTATGCACTTAGGAGTTCACAATGTCTTTGTAAATTTCCATAAATGTGGTGCACTGGAAAGTGCATGATAAATTTTGTTACTTTTTATAGAGGATAAATATTTTCATTTTTTTCTCTTGCTCATATATTACTACCAAGTAAATACTTTAATATATCAATTTAAATGTTTTACCACTAACATACCACTGCATTTGTAATGATGATGTCTTGTTTTATTGATATATGGCAATGGAAAGTGATTGATGGAGATTGTTATAACAATTGCTTCCACTCTATAAGATATTTTTGCTACCTACATAGATCATTAAAAAACGTTACTAAACTATAACTCCATTAGGGATTCATTTAAAATACAAAATTCAATAGTTTATTTTAATATAGTTATCATGTATATTTTTTCATGTAGCATTCGGGTCCCAATATAAGACACTTTGGTTAATTTTAATAAAAACTATATTATTGTCTTTTTGTTATATATGTTTTTGTGTATGATATGGGCCAGCAAGGGATGAGCACATTGATCCCTTTGAACTAGCCTACCAAAATAATGAGATGTGGATTGGAGGATAAACTATTCCATGACAAAAAGCTTGACACTTGTTATTGAAAAGAGTGGTTCTATTTATCCTTGCATATAGAAAGAACTCGCAAGGTCATTTGTTTGAGATTTTATATGGTCTAACTTTAATTTCTAAACCAATCCAAAATGCTATGATATCGTTGTTTATTCGTCTATTTAGAATTTTGTACTTGTTCCACCTCATATTAACCCAAATGTTGTAAACTCAAGGGTCAGAAAGAGATAATCATCATTAACAATCCTATGATTTCTATGTTGATAACGTGATAGGGTCAATAAATATGTATTTTCTAGTACCATTACCACTAGTAAAATTTGGCTCATCGGCTAGAAATTGCAAATCTAGCATATATTTTTATATTTTATTAATCGCATCTTGATCACGTAGTTTAAAGTTCATATACCTATTGTACGTTACGTTTTTAGTTTTTTAACCTATTTATGTTTAGTCCTAGTCTTTTCATTAACTAATTTTTTAGTTATTTCAGTAATTCCTCCTCTAGTTTGAGTTTGATGGCATACTCATCTATCCAATAATGTCTTTTAGGAAAGGCCCCTTATGTTTGATGCACATGTGATGGATTTAGATTCTTAACATATGCATCTACATGGGACTTTCCATAGTTTCTACAACAAATGGTCTACACTATATACTTCCTTCAAAAAATCCCAAATGTATCTAAGATCAATGATCTATGATATCTCCTTATTGAGTACATTTCTCTTTTCTTTATCACTTTCCCACTCTCTTATTGTATTGTGCTCCCTCTAGTTTTCCACTTATTTAGTATTCCTTGAATATTCTCTCTCAGAGATTAGAATTCAACATCCTCTTTATACTAAACCAAAACATATTTACAACTATTTAAAAAATGGCATAATTTCATCATAGTATTATTCCACATATATGAAAACATTCACTCTTTAAAGCAGGAACAACTTCATCCCCTTCCTCTTATAGAGTTTACATACCTAGTTCTAAACTATAGATGTATAACTATAGAATAGGATAAATATGAGGAAGATGATGGTAAGTTAATTATAAATCCTAGTTTTCATCCCAAGGAGAGTTTGACATCTTCTTTCTTTTATGTACTTTATCTCACACTAGTAATATGGTTCTTAAGTGATACGAAATGGTTTTTATGATTCATCAATTAAATTGTTTGGAGAGAGGAAATTAAAAATTCAATTAATGTATAAAAAGTTTATAGTTTAGATAAAGTTGCATGTATATATAATGTTGTAAATGAGGTTTACTTGAGCATACACAATACTTGTAATACTTGCTATATTACATAAGACTGTGTGAAGAAGTCATGAAACCTACCCAAAATGTCACTACAGATGCACTGAAAGTTAATAGAACCCCTATAGAATCTTTTCAATTTCATTTGATCAGAACAAAAAAGTTAGAAAAGGTTTTATATGTTTTAGCAGAACTTAGGGGCCATTCAGAAGAAGACATTTCAACTCCTAGTAGTGTTCCACATAAATGGTAGCATGGTAGGCTGCAAGAGACAAAAAACACACACTACAAACTGCTAGTAAACACACAAAAGTTATGTTTCCAGAAGGAGACATGCTCATTCTTAATCCTTCTAAAATAAGCGGGATTACAAAAAGAATGAATCTGCTATTATAGTTGGTAATTAAAATACATAAGTATCTAATGGTCATTAATCTATATTGTTTAGATACATATAAATATTTGTGTTATTAAGGATGTCACCAAGAAGTCTCATTATAGTTTGATCAAACTTGACTTGATTAAAGTATGGTTCATGATCCATCTAAGGGTCATATATTGAGTTTACCGAGCATGCATTTAAATTGTATATTCAATCAAAACTTATCCTCCTCGAACTTAAAGTTTGCCTTGTGTATCTCTACATGAAACAGTGTTAATTGTGCAACTAGCCTTTACATGTAAAAAGCAACCCAGAATGGCTACTTGGTCCCTAAAACCTAACAAAGAATTTCCAACAATCATACCTTCATATGTACTATATTGTATAATAATAGAAGTACTTTAACTTCCCTCAAAACACATTTAGACAAACTTGATACATCTTATGACTAGCTAGTTGAGTCCACTTTCTAATAAACTATGGCTACATTAAGGACCTATTTGGAAGATCAATTTGTATTTCTTGTTTTATTTTAAATTGTGAGAAGGGTGATTTCGAATCACCAAACATATTAAATGATATTTTAGAGTGTGCTTCATTACATGATCACAAAAATTGATGTCATTATTTTAGTAATTGGTAATGTAATCCAATGTGTACTATTAAGGATGGCCAAACTTCTAGAACATAAATTAAAGCCAAGAACCCTCTACCACAACTTCCACAACATGCTTTATTCATCAATATTCTTCCACGTTTCATGAATTATAGTCTTTGTCACAATGTACAATTCCCCTCCCCATATGTTTCTTTATTGTCTCGCACTCTTCATAGTTCTTAATTATTTGGAAGACAGGGGCTGGACCATCAGTGGTAGAACCAATATTGTTCATTATATAGAGTGCTCTCTTGTTGTCCATGATAGAGAGGTCATAGTTATGACCCTTTTCCAAAAAAAACCATTTCGGTTCTCTCATACATTCCACAAAGGAGTGAGTGTGAAGCATTCCCTCTTAAAGCTCATAAAAGAAATGTTGGTTAGTTTTTACTATGAAAAAGGAGGGTGATCTTTTGTACCTTGTACATATAAATATAAATTGTTTTTTAATTAAAATCCTAGTGGTGATATGAAGGTCAAGATAGGATAGTTTTGAACTAAATATATAAACTTGTTTCACTTTGACCCCCTACTCTATGTATATATCATTGTCCACCAATTTACTCTTAGTTATATATATTTTTGTGTTTAACATATGTTTACTCTTTGTATATCTTTTAGGAACAGCTTATATGTAATTCTTGTTGACTTTGTTTCAATGAAGTCCTTACCTCTATCCTTAGTGTTTGCATTTGTACAATAGGATATAGGTGGATTTCATCAAACCTTATCCCTTCCTCCCATGTCTTTCCCTATATGGACAATAGTGACACCACCTGTATGCCGCGTGAGGTTTTGGCCTCATCCTATATTGAAATTGTATTAAACAAAAATCATTATTTCCTCCTCCTGAAATGAAATTAGAAAAAATTGAAGAGAAGATTGGGGAACTAGTAAAAGAAAAAAACAATTAGAATGTGGCCACTATGAATTTGTGAATGAAGAATAAGGAAATATTGAGGAGAGAGACACTAAAAACGAGGGAGTAATGAAGTCCAAGGTCTAGTGTGGTTGAGGAATGTATGACTTGTCCTCTTGTCTAACGAAAGATAAAAGTAAAATATTAAGAGTTTTTAAGGACTGTGAAAATTGTGTTTCTCCTTACTATATTTCTTTTACCACTTTGATTTTTTGCTTTTCACAATTGTTTATCTAGCTTTCAATATAGATATACAAATGATACTATAAAACACTAGTTATTTATTATATATTAGATAAATATATATATTTAGTATCCCGTTATATATCTCCCAAAGCTAATTACTTATTTGACTATTCCCTTTTTATATGCATATTCGGTAGATTAGTGTTCCTAACTTGGAAGACATTTATATCCCATCTTAAGATACCTTTGTTTCTTTTCCAGGATCATATTTATTTCTAATTTTATGGATAATGGCAAGAGAATCTTGTATATAAAATGTGATTTTTCAACAATTTCTTATTAGAAACCTTATGTAGGTTCTCAATAGAATTTCAATTTCTATTGATTTCTAATTGTAACAGTCACAATGCCCTGGATAGTTTGTTTATTCCACTATTACTCGGCTTCAATCCACCAAATTTTCTGGATTCTCCATTGTGTGTGGGTATATAGGCTGCCTTGGTCCGTACAAAATTACTTGTTGGCTGACGACCCACCTATTACTTAGTAAGGCCGTTCGGTAACATAAAATTGATGTGGGTGACATGTAGCACAAATGGTTTTCCTAAAATAAAGGCATGATGATCAAGGTCGTTTGTTGTTTCATTAAATTTTCTCGTACTCGCTAGGTTGATGATATCCATAATGCTCGTGTTGCCCAACTACACTGCCTACTCCATGGACCAGTCGGGAGACTGTCCTCCCCCACGTTGTTAGCATTGTCTTCTAGGTGCTGACTCAGGGTCATAGGTTAAGAAGCAAGGCTGAGGCTCGTCGAAAAAGAAGTTACTCTTCACCACAAAGCAAAACACTTGGAGCCCCACTTTCATGCATCCATCAGCAAGTTGGACCGACGACACTAGTTGTCTGAACTGTAGGAACGGTCACACTAGAAAGAGAATAGTATTTTGATAAGGAAAAATAGGAGGATAAAATAAAAAATTAAAAATTAGGTTAAAATGGAAATGCCACTCCTATAATCGCCCACTCATGTTTGGTATAAAAGAATCCCAAAACTACACACCAATAGTCGTTTTAAATGATAAGACGTATTTGGTTAATCCTGCATATATTATACCTTCTATGTTATTGATTTAAGTACCCCATACTAAAATTATTTGGTTAAAGGTCTTAATTTTTAAACATTTATGATCTAGAACATTATTTCCAAGTAGTTATGCAGGCTCAAGTTAACCACGCGGAAGGTTTTGTATAAATCGGGCTGTGCATTTATTAAATTAATACATTGATAAAAAGCACGGCTTCAATTAATGATACATAACCTAGAAGTAGTTGGACCACAACGGTTGGGGCTTGCCAACATAGGTATAGAGAGAAAACCGCATGACCAACAGCCTTACGGAATATATCACGTGGTTGGTGCCTGCATGTAATTTCGTTCATATCATTTCAACCTTACGGAAACGCTACCCAGGTAAGGAGATGTACATAATGCATATCAGCGGATCGGTAGTACTTTTGATAGTGTCAGTTGAAAAGGGACATTTACTGAGGTATAACTGAGATAAGTTTTGTAGAGTTATAATCCTGATTTGAGCTGTCATTATAGCACAGGTTTTTTGTTGTTTCTTTTTCTGATTACTTGTCCCATAGGGGGTGGGATGAATCAACTCCCCAAGCCCATTAAAGATTAAAAACAAAAACAGTATACGGGCGATCATTTAGGTGTTATATATTCTCTCAGACGGCTAGGGTCAGTACGTAGTTGACTGGGACATTCTGCAATAACCAGGCAGATGGTTGCTCGGATATAGGATACGGAGTCCATATAGTTTTTAAGTAACATGTTCTCCCTGCCCTAATTTGCAACCGAAATTTTGTGTGGAACGTGGTAGTTTTCCATGCTTGCTAAGAAATATAGGTCATATGCCTCGTTATGTCCTAATTCATTTTCAGCTTCATCAAACTTTTGATACGCCTCAAACTCTTTCTACCATTAACATTGTTTGTTCGAATATTATTAAAGGTTCTGACCGTCCCGTTGACAATACAGTCCCTATGCAGATAATATATAATGAATCGGTTCACCTGAAAAACTGAAATAGTGCCCACCACCACTCTGTCTCAGATGTGCCCACCACCACAACTGTATCGTAGAGCTCCTCCTGATTGACAAAAGAAACATGGTGAACCTCAACTTGACTACATGGCCAGTCACTATAGTGGTCACATACAGCAACATGCCGTCGCTAAATAAAACTTTAAGGCTCACGACTACCACTTCCGAACCGAACTCTTTGCCACCAAAATTTCAGAAGAGGTCGTATTCTAGAATCTCAGTGCAAGATGCTGGGAATAAAAAATTGATGGACTTAACCACAATAATATTCCTCAAGATTGTTGATTATCGGTGGTTCTTTTCTGATTGCTTCTGTTAAAATTTTCTAATTTGCATAGGAAGAAATGAATTCTGTGGCAGGGGACTAGTAGAAGGGCAGTAAGTCCAAACCTCAGGTCTCCTGATCTCTTGGAGACAAGTGTATAGGACTCCAGATGAACATAGGCTAATTTGGGGCTAGTGCTTAGCTATATAATAAATGAAGTTGTCTATTACGCTCGACTTAGTTCGAAAGCTAGGTTTTCGTCCTTCATATCAGAAATAAAAAAGTAATTAATCTCTATCTTTTGAAGTGTTGTCGATCTAATTACAAAAACTTAAAAAACTTATTGAAGAAGTTAACTGGATCTTTCACCCACTTGAGTTCGTGATTGTTTGTTAATAAAAATCTTTGGGAGTGTGACGGTAATACGTAAAGTATGGTACAGTTTTTAGTGCATATTCAAATAGTATTTTATTAGCTTCAAATAATTTTTTCTATTTTTATTAGAAATATAGCGTGATTTGTATTTTAATTCTCAAAACGGCATAATTTGATAATTAAAATCACAGCCCAACGTGGTGGGAATGAACAAATGATGGACTTGACCACAATACTATTTCTGAAGATTGTTGACTATCGGTGGTTCTTTTCTGGTCACCTCTATTAAAATCTTGCATAGGAAAGAATATGTTCTCAACGGGCAAGGGATTAGTAGAGGGTAATAAGTTCAAAAACCTCAGGTCCCCTAATCTCTTGGAGACAAGTATTTAGGATTCTACGTAAACATAGGCTAATTTGTGGTTGGTGCTTAGCTACATAATTAAGGAATTTGTCTACTAGGCTCGACTTAGTCCGAAAGTTAGGTTTTCGCCCTCCATATCAAAAATAAAAAATGGTAAGTAATGTCTCTCTTTTGAAGTGTTGTGGATCCAATCACAAAAATTTGAAAACTAATTGAAAAGGTCAAATGGATCTTTCACTCACTCGAGTTTACAATGGTTTGTCAACACAAATCCTTGGGAGTGTGATAGTACACCATAGAGTGTGGTGCATTTTTAGTACATGTTCCACTAATAATTTATTGGCTTATGAATCTAAATTGCATTTTTTCTATTTTTATTATCCATATATTATGATCTGCAATTTCAATTATCAAAATGGCATATTTTGAGAATTAATATCTCAATGCAAGGTGGTGGGAATAAACAAGTATTGGACTTAACCACAATAATATTCCTCAATATTGTTGATTATCAATTGTTCTTTTATTGTTTGCCTCTGTTAAAATTTTCTAATTTTGTGATGTTAACGTCAGATATTTTGTGCTGGAACGTAAGAGGAATAGGAAATGATGATACTATTAGAGTCCTAAAAGACATCATGACCACTACGAAACCGAAAGTGGTGGCCATTTTAGAACCGCGCATAAGCGGCCTTGCTGCTACTAAAACCATTAAAAAACTTAGTTTTACTGATTCCTTTAGATGCAAGGCTAGAGGCTTCTCTGGCGGAATATGGGTCTGCAGGAAGGAGGAGGAGGTCGAGGTGCAAATCGTAAACTACCACAGGCAATTCATCACCTGCAAGCTTGATAATTCAGTCTTGGTTACATTTGTCTATGCAAACCCGCACTTTGCTGTCCGCAAAGATCTGTGGGACTCGCTCAAGGCCATAAGTAGAAACATCCTTATGCCATGGGTGGCCATGGGGGACTTTAACTCAACCCTACTACCTGAGGAAAAGATGGGAATCGTCCACTACAACTTTTATGAGGCGAATCTTTTCAACAACACCCTCCTTGAAACAGGCATCTCGGACTTGGGTTCCAATGGTACAAGATATACCTATGTCCACGGGCAACTCAGGGAGCGGCTTGATCGAGTTGTGACCAATGCTGAATTTATATAGAGGTTCCCACATTATTTGGTAGAACACCTACCCAGGGCTAGCTCCGACCATTGCCCCCTCCTGCTCAGGGCAATGTGTACAGCTCCTGCCCCATCCAGGTTCATGTTAAGGGAGTCATGGTCTATTGATACCGAGTTCCAAAAGGTTGTCAAAGAAAATTGGAACCCACATTTGACCTTCCATGAAGCTTTGTGCCAAGCCAAGCAACAATTTCTGAATTGGGCATCGAATGCCAGGCGCCAACTGGGGAAGGATAAGAAAAGGATCACAAGAAACCTGGATATTCTAAAGGCCAGTTTGGCAGACACCTATGATCAGCAAACTGGCAACCTTATTGCGGAGATGGAAGCCGAATACATCGATATTCTGAAAAAGGAGGAAGCTGATTTGAAGCAAAAGAGTCATATTAACTGGATCACTAACAGTGATAATAACTCCAAGTTCTATAATGCTTATGTTAAATAATGGAGAAGGTTCAACACAGTATGCATGCTCAAGGAAGATACAGGCGCATGGGTGACTGGTGAACAGACCATCAGCAGTATGATTGGGAATCATTTCAGGAAGATTTTCACGGAACCAGTGCACACAGTTCCGGAGGCCATTGAGAGCTATTGTGGCTCGTTCAAAACTCTGTCCAGCGAGGAGAACCATATGATTTATCAGGGCCCTACAGTCCACGATGTACACATCATCTTGTCCAGGACCAACCCCCACAAGGCACCCAGCCCGGATGGAGTTGATAGTTCGTTCCTACTGAAGAATTGGCATACTGTGAAGCACTCTCTCCTTGCTTCCGTCAGCAAAGTTTTATCTGGAGAGGAGATAGAGCAGTCTTTCTATGACTCCAGCATTGTTCTTATTCCCAAAGTGACAAAGCCTGAGAAGTGTGAACAATTCAGACCCATATCACTCAATAATAATGTCCTCAAGCTAGCCTCCAAGGTAGTTATTGAACGCTTGAAGCATTTTCTTTCTGACTGGATATCACCGGCCCAGAGTGTGTTTGTGCCAGGTAGGCGTATCACAAACAACATAACAATTCCTCAAGAGAACATTTAATGAGAAGGAAGACAACCCCTAAAATGATGGCAATTAAGGTAGACCTATCAAAGGCCTATGATAAAATGACCTGGCCATTCATAGCCGATACTCTTCGGAAAATTGGCATACCTGAGCCCACCCGGAAGTACGTCCTAAACTCTATCTCAGGAGGGGAGGCATCTATCATATGGAATGGAAAGCAAGTGGATTCCTTTAAAGCTACAAGGGGTCTCCGCCAAGGAGATCCTTTGTCTCCGTATCTGTTCGTTCTGTGCCTTGACCGTGTATGCCAGTCCATTGAAAATCTGGTATGGGAGAAGAAATGGACACCGGTCCAATTGTATAATAAGGGACCCAGAATCTCACATCTCTGCTTTGTGGATGACCTCTTTCTGTTTGCAAAGGCAGACGTAGCTGAAATTGAAACTATGATTGAGTGCTTTAACCAATTTGGTGATGTGTCTGGTCAGGTGATCTCAATTAACAAATCTTGTATCCATTTCGGAAAGAGCATCCCAGTAAGGCTTAGGAAACGCATTTGCAAAGTTAGTGGATTTGCCCAGTCGGAGAACGTGGGAAAATGCATGGGTGTACCGCTCATTCATTGCAGGGTGAAGCTTGACACATACGGGAACATCCTTGAGAAAGTCACAAATAGTATCAACTCTTAGTCGGCTAGAACTTTAAGCCTGGCAGGGAGGGTGTGCCTAGCCAAAGCGACTCTCACGGCAATTCCTAGCTACACTATGCAGACTACAATGTTTCCAGTAAGGATATGTGAGCGCATAGATAGCAGCATCAGGTCCTTCATCTGGGGCGGTAGCCAGAAGAAACACGCCTTGTCCCTGGTGGCCTGGAACAAGATTACAAGCGACAAAAAACATAGCGGTCTGGGTTTGAGATCGATGCAGGAACTGAATCAAGCCTTGATCTATAAACATGCAGGGGACCTGAGTTCACGTAGAAATTCCCTTTGGTGCGAGGGTCTTCTGGAGAAGTACATGCGGTTCAATGGGGGTGGTATGCCTAATGTATCTAGATTGGGTCGTGTTGTGCTACAAGGCAAATCCTTCATTTCTGACAACTCGTTTATGATTCCCGTGAATGGCAAAGACAAAAATGTGTGGTTTGATAAATGGCACGGCAACAACGCACCGTTGAAGGACTATGCCACTAAACCTGTACCGGAGGACCTGTTAGACCTGAAAGTCTCATGTTTAGTTAACCTGGAAAATAAATGGGACGTAGAGTTTTTGAAAGATTGGCTTCCAAATGACATTGTTCAGAAGGTGTTGCATATGGCCATCCCCCTGAACACTGATGTTCAAGATGTTTGGGCCTAGTGTAACACTGACTCGGGTACTTTTACCACCAGGAGCGCATATGATATTATTAGGTCGACGAAGGATGTAAGGACTGAAGGAAAATGGGAGTTAGTGTGGCAAATGAAAGCTAGCATGAAAATAAAATATTTCTTTTGGCTTGTAGGACACAACGCCCTTTTAACGAATAGTAGAAGAGTTGCACGCAACCTGACTACAAGCAACCTCTATCTGATATGTGGCCTAGAGGAGGAAACTATCTTCCATGCTTTGAGAGATTGCAAGCAGGATAAGCATGTGTGGAAGGAGGTCTTAAGCCGGAGTTCCTGGGATCAGTTTTTCAGGGAAAGAGTCATATGGAGTTGGTTATATAATAACTTAAAAGCTCATGCACATCATAGTGATCAGTTCGCTATCGGCTGCTGACAACTGTGGAAGCATCGAAACCTGCAAGTCTTTGAAAAGAAGAAGCTCATCGTGAACCACTTGCGGACTCTTATTGCCAAAGAAGTGCTTATCAACACAAAGGCTTGGGCGTCAGATCAGCCAAGCCAACTGCACGAGATGCATCACATTGGATGGACTAAACCAAAGCAAGGTACTCTGAAGATTAATACTGACGTCGCCTTTAACCTAACTTCCAAGAGAGCTGCTATTGCATCAGTGTGCCGCGATGAAAGGGGCCGCTGGCGGGGAGGCTGGGGCAGGATTGTCAAAGCCGACAGTGCTCTTAAAACCGAAACTCGGGCTATAGAACTTGTTGTGGAGGTCGGACAGGGTCTAAGTTGTGATAGTATATGCATTGAAACTGACTCTGTGAATGCCAAGAAGGCTGTTGAGGACAAAGGCGTAAATTTTCCAAGGTTAACAAGATGGATTACTTCTTTGAGGAGAGGGCTTAAACCGGGTTGGTACTGTGTGCACACCAAACATGAGGGGAATAAAGTTGCCGACCAACTAGCCAAGTTTCATTTCAAAAACAACAGTGGCTCTTATTACTAAAGGAGTCCACCTAGTCATATTGTTGATATAATCAACATGGATATTTGTAATGGTAGCAGTACTACCAATTTTGATTCTAATGTTAGTAGTTTGGAATGTAATAGTTTATTGGCTTAGCTTGTAAGAGAGGGGAGAGATGAATAAAAATACCCTCTGACTTCCCTAAAAAAAATCTAATTTGCATAGGAAAAAAGAATTCTCAGATACATTTATCTTCACATATCACACTTTTCGATTAGCCATATAGCTTCCTTTCTATTTGCAAGTGGTTTTGCGTTGTATGATTGCACTCTTGGATATATTTCTTCCAAGTTTTCTCACATGCTCTATAAAAAAATTCCTTTATACTCTTCTCATCTAAAATGCAAATTCAAATTCTCTTCTTCTGAATGTATTGATGTAGGTAACATTGATTATACTACATAAGCCATGTGTTCCTTATATATGTGGTTGTTTTGTATTAGAAATGGTGAAATAACTCTACCTGCAACATGAACATGTTGTCAAATACTTGACATAAGTGGAACGAAATAAAACCAATATAGCAGCTTCTAAAACTAATACCCACAATGGAACCTTGTCAAAACTATTCCCCAAGCTTGCACATTTGGGTGTACTGGGTTTGTCATTTTGCATCCCACTTATGAGTAAATGTGTATGATATTCACATATATTCACCCCAATAAGGTCGAACACTTCAATATGTGATGATTTATCCTAAAAGATTGAAGATATCTCAATATGGTATGAAGTCATAGGAATGAATCTAAATACTAGATGTATGATATGAAAGTGTATAAATGCATAACACATTTAATAATTACAGGTGTTCAGTAAAAAATCTAGTTAGGGCATATCATTTGTGGTCTTTTGTGGTGTTGTTTAGTTTTAGGGTTTAGATTTGAATATGTTGTTTGCTTGTATATTTATTGTGTCTAAAAATCCATTGAGACATTGGTTAATTAATCAATGCACATTTAAAAATGTTTGCAAAGTTTGATGATTATTTTGTTCCTATCACTCTACCCTTGTAGACAGTTGAAATAAAATTATAAGACAATATATAACTTGAAAACAACTACATGCCATTACCTTTTATAGGTACACATGAAAAAATCAAAAAATATCATACACCATGGGATATAACATTTAAGAAGATAACCACATCCACATTCATGTTATCCTCATGCACGTTATTTCTGTGTTTGTTCCCATGTTAAACAACTGGTTATTTTTTAGACTCCTGTGTAGGAATATTTTTTGCCTTTTAAGATGACTCATAATCGCTGGAGTCAAAGTTCGCAATAAGCAACTAGAATCAACAATTATGTGTAGTCCAGTGAGGTTGAGACATCCTTCACTAGGGGTGAAGCTATACTGGTGTCAGGTGGCAAGAGGTAAAGGATGCATGTTCAATGTAGGAGAATAGATATAAGACATATGGAGTGGGTGTAGTATGTGGATGAGAAATACAATAACAACATATCCAAGTATTATGTCCCCCAAAGTACTCACCAGGTTGTAGATGAGGATTGGGAGTGGGCCAAAATACAAAGATTCAGTTGTCAAGTGATGTTGATGGAGTTGAATTGTGGTTAGTTCATGGGTCATATGAATAAGATAAACCTACAATGTAATGTCCAAACTATGCTTGTAGGATGGGGTGGGTAACAATAAGAAGTAATCATATATTCATGCATACCTCTCTATAGGCTCTGATGTGATGGTTGTCATGGTATATATCTTTGAGGTCTTTTTGATAAGTTGTATCTTATTAATAGAAGGTAAATGGAAGCTTGTGGTAGAATGCAGTAGAATCTTTAGTACAATATCAATTAGTTGTCGTGTTCTTGGTTAGTTACACCATTAATTGAGACATAATTTTTAAGATGTAAATACACATTATATGTAAGCACATGTGGGGTTGTCAATGGTGAGGATATTACCCATTTATCCTTTATCCATACCATGTAGGGTAAGGATAAGGATAAATATTTTTGTTCCCCATTTACCTTGTCCTTGTTACCCTGCCACATTAAATGGAGAGGATAAGGTATGAACATTATCCATACCTTTTATCGACACATATTTAACAAAAAAAATAATTATATAGAAGATTCTAGTTAACTTCCTACCCTATTTTTTCCAACAGAAAAGCTTGTGGGTTGTAGCTTGCCTCCCACTCCCACTCACACTCAAATGCTTGTATTATATTATTATTAAATGTTGAACCAATTGCCTCTGCTCTACGTGCTTAATCATGCGACTTTTTCCTTTTTTTCTTATATGTGTTTTGATATCGCCTAGGCATCCCATTATATGTTTTTATTCCTATTTTCTATGGTCACGTTCCTCATCTTTGTCTAATAAGAAGTAAGTGGTTTCTTCTCTGAAGATCAACAATGATGAGAAATTTCCCTATGAAAGCCAACCTGACAATTTAACCCCCTTCACATAATCCTTTTAGTTGGCTCTTTTCGGAGGGTGAAATTAATATGAAAGCTTCCTCAATCTGCTAAAATATAATCACATTGACTTGGTTGGGAAAAAATGTTTCTTTTTTATTCTTAGACAAAATTTGAAACATATTACACAAGTATAACATTGGCTTGCATATATTCACAATCGTGAAAATGCATGTCAATAAAGATGTGACTTAATCTTTATTACCCTAGGCACCACCTTAAAATAAGTTACCCTTTTATAAAATTCTTTTTATTTCAAAATTATCCAGTTCTCCTTTACCCTCCCCATTTACCCTATGGGGAAGAGGGTAAGGGGATTATTGAGAAGGGTAAGTACCCTTACCCTTATCATCTACCCTCTATAGGGTAAGGGTAAGGGTAGAGTCTTACCCTCCCCATTGATAGTCCTAAGCACATGTCAAGGAACCATTTATCCATCAATCCCAATCCCACTTCTTTGGTAGGCAGTGTTAAAGAGATTATTGTGCCCATATTTGAGTGGACAAAAATCATACACACATATTTATAATATGAGGCTTATTTTGAGTTATACTCCCCTTTCAAAATCTCTTGAATTTTGTTTGTTATATCAATTGTTATTCATTGATTTATAACTAAAATCATACTTCTCTTGATATCAGTCACATGACCCCATATGCCATATATTAGACATTTCCAACCCTTTTTGTACTTAAATATCATTCCCATTGAGCTCATGGCTTTCCTTTACTATTTGTGCTTGTGCGATTTGACTAATAACATATAGAAGTAGATTAATCATACATTTATGAAATGATGTTTTAGTCCTACCATGAGACTAAAATAATTAGTCACATTCCATACTACACATTTAGGAAGTGAGGTTTTAGTCCTTCATCTAACTATATTTATTTGGCAGTAAGGTTTGTCCTTATTACTCTTTGTTTAAATAAAATGGGTTCATGTTTGATTTTTGAAATAATGCTAGTCACTATATTATCGACATGCATTGATTTAATTGATTATTATTATGGAATGTTTAAAATAAAACAGTTTCATCATTATTGATTATCTTCTTTAATTAAAATGCCTTTTTACTCTTTGGCATCATAAATAGTTTGTTATTCTTTCTCTTAAATGTGCCTAATTTTTCATAACCCTTTTCTAATCGGAACAACCTCCTCATTTTTACTTGATACTTTAAATCTCCATTCATGTTTGTAACTATTATTATGTTATTGACACATATGTTCTTCTTGTTTCTTATCTCCCTAGGGGTTATTCTCAAATCACCCAGATCTAGGTTATTTTTAAGGTTGATGATGATGGAGAAACATGTATCAAGACATGAACTTGACGATATCCTAAAATGAACTTGTGACTGGTCCTTAGTATAAGTTGTTGTTTCTTTTTCCTTATTATTATAATACACCATGTAGTGAGGAACAATGTAAAGTTTTGAGATAATGTAATAGAGATTTTTTTATATTCTACGAGTTCATGTTTTATTTTGTAGCATACCTTTTGATAAATTAAATAAATGATGTACTTTTTTCATTATTTAGTATGCTTGGAATTGGAGGATCTTATTTCTCAATTATGTAAGGAGTAGATCTCCTCTTGTATGTCACTCCTTATGTGTGAAAAAGTCAAATAACACATGATTAATAACATATACATGATAAGTAAAAATAGAACTTGTTTCCTTATAAAAATAAATGTCTCCTAAGGGACATTACTTTGTCATTTATCCCAGACTATGTCAATTTGTCAAGTATGAGTTTATGTGATCCTCTTCTAACCCATAGTTTTAGTATATTTAGAGATTATTCTAAATCTGAGTGCAGGGTTATTATTCCTATTGGTATGTATGCCCATAGAGCTAGTCATATGATGATTGTAATGGAATACTTTATAAATGATTTGAATAATAATAAAGGCAAATTTTGTCTATATGTTTTAACTTTTTTTTTGAGATAATAGTATTACATGATAGATGTATTGAGAATGACAAAACTCAATGATGTATGTCTTCAAGTACGTGACTTGAACAATCAAATCATACAGATGTTTAGAGTATGTACATTCTCACCAATGTCCCTAGTCGGTTGTTATTGTGGAAATGACCATAGACATCAATAACAGAGAAGACTAGAGTGTGAGTTGGTTGATGACAAAATCTCATCAGTCATGATATATGATATCAAACCAAGCACACATATACATGTTAGAGAACAATATATCAGACATACCCACCATAAGAGTGATGCATGGAAACCACACTTGGTTAGTCAGGATCACCTCTTATAGTATTGGTGGTGACTGTGGTTCTTAGACCTAAAATCACTGCACTCATCACATATTGTTGGGTACACTTTGACATCTTCAAACACAGTCCTGAAATATGGATTTTTATAAAGGTGATGATTGGGTGGCTTTGACACATGGGGTTTTGACTATGAGTGATAGATATAATTTGTTCCTCCTAAGGGAGTATGATATCCTAGCCACTTGATAAGCGAGACTGAGAAATACATGGCCATGTACATGTGAGTCAATATATAATATTGAGCTTGCATATATCTCAGACAGTCTTCTCTTGTTCAAGAAATAAGGATTGAACATTTGTAGAGGATGACAAGTCCATGCCTCAAGTTCAATCTGGATATCAGTGATAAAGGGACTATACATTCACTGTAACACTAATAACAGATTGTAGGTTGAAAGATGTTTTCCAACTTTCCTTTTCACTTAGGTAGAACTGGTGTGTGACTAGGCGCCACTCTTTGCTTGTAAAGTCATAAGTTAGTTATGGACAATCACTGCCAATGTGAAATGGAACCTATAGGCTCATAGATATAGGATTAACCTGGAAGAGGAGTTTATCCATGAATGATGTTTAGACTGATTAATAAAGTGTTTAGGTACTCAATTAAACATTCAATTAATAGACTTGACTCAGAATCATCAAGTTCAAGTGTTGAACCAATTGATTAGAGTGTCATATTGATTGAAAACTGCATTGACTAAGTTATGCACAAACTAGACCACGAACCGACTGGTTCATTGGGTGAACCCATTGACTATGGTCAGTGAAACGACCGATTCACACTAATGAGCCGATCAGTTCACATGAACCAACCGAGCAGGTGTTGGGTTTCCTGATTTGTGAGAAAAGATTTTTGTTTCACTTGTTCAATTTGATTGGGACAAGAATTAATCTTTGCATTAATTAGAAACGAATAAGGAAAGTCAATTATGGGAAAGTCTGGTAAGTGAAATGACCGGTTCACTAAGTGAACCAAACAGTTCACACTCCCAACCCACTGGTTCAAAAGTGAATCGATCGAGTCACCTACCCAAATGACCGGTTAAGTTGTGAAATGACTGATATTTCTGTCGCAGTACAATCAGTTCATGAAAATTTTGGACCTTTCTACTCCCGCACAGACTGGGAACCCTGACCCTGCCCTCTACTATAATTAGAGGGGTACATGGGGCTTCTTAGAACACACAACCCAGAACATCAGTTGCTCTACAAAATTGTTGTCCTCTCTGGTTGTGTTAACTAAGAGAGCCCAAGAAAGTTCAACCCATCTAGGGAGGAACAACAAGGGAAAGACAACTGCAAGAAAATGACTGGTGGTGGGAGAGTGTGTCGGTAACTAGTACACCAATAGAAGGGGACGACTCCTTCTAGTCTATCCATAAAGACGACTAGAGTTCTCAGTGGTCCATGTGGACTATCTATAGAGGTGGGAGATTTCTGTCGCTCAGGAGGACGACCGTTAACCGCAGTCTGGGTCTACACCAAGAGCTGCACAGACATCATCGAAGACTAGGTGGTTGAAGGCCGCACTAGTTGTGAGGTATTGTCACTGAGCAAGTCTCAGGACCAGGTATATCTCGCTAAACCATCTTTCCTATTGCATCATTGTTGATGTAATCTACTGGTTATGGGTTTGTGGTTAGATAAAATTTTTGTTTCCTCTTCATGTTATGTCCCACAAAACCCAACAGTAGTATCAGAGTCACGTCAACATACTATGTTTTAGGATAATTCAGTATGATCGGTTTTTAGTTTTTCACCATTTATTTATTGCATACGATGTGAATACTTTAACTGGCTAATGTGCATATCCGATTAAACACCACAAATCCCAATATACATATATAATATGGTATATATATGCAATCGATACGCGTCGTCCTAAAATAGTTTTGATGGTGGATGTGTAGCATGGTTATGGCCTATAAATCCCTATGTGTGTGCATGGTTGGTTGTGGTTGTTTGCATCTTGGTCTGCATACCAAGTCCTTTCTTCTATTATGAATGTAACTCAAGATAACTCGAGCCTTCTCTTCTACCTTTTCTCCCCCTGAATGTACCTAGGGTTTCCCAAAGATATATGTAAAAGTAGGATAGTTTTATTTCCTATTATGTCGAAGATCTGTGGGTCCCCAAATGAGCGGTTGGAGGACTGAGACGACCGACTGATGGTGCAAGATGAGTAGTTGGTTGCCTGACAAGGAGCATGATGACCTGACGAATCGATCGTCTAGAGGAGCCAAACAATCGGTTGGTGAAAACCAACGGACCGGCCAAGAGTCGAGTTGATCAGACATTGGATGAGCTGATCAACCCGGAACGGCCCAAGTACAGATCTTCATCAACTATAGGTTGTTGCATGTGATGTAGACCTAGATGACCATAATTCCTTATAGCTCAAGGAATTATAAATAGGATGGCCATAATTATTACTTTATTGCTTCACATGTTTTCTTGTGGGATATAGCATGTATATGATATGTACTATATATGTGGTGATTGGATATGTATATGTATATAAATACCAAACCCCTCAATATAATATTAAGTCTTAGATGCTTGCCATAAGCATCACACATGAAAAGCTTGATCAATAAGTGTGGGCATCCTAAGGGTGGTGCGTTGTCTATCTCTTAGAAGTGTGATGGTAGTTGTGTGGGCCCGCCAAGCGGGGTGCACTCCTATTGTGTTGGCTTTTGGGTCAGGCTTAACTAAGTGGTCTTAATGAGATTAAGCATTTAGAGGCATGGAGATGACTATGGAAAAGAGTTGTGCATATCATCTATCTAAGAATTGCATAAGATGCAATTGGTAAATGTTACCTACCTTAATAATTGATTATGGACGTTGGCATTGGCCGGGTAATAACTCAATTGTTTTGGATCTTGGCTCACTAGAAGGTTGTACGCTGCAATCTTCTGAATTGATGGTGAGGGCTATCAATTTGATCAAAATAGTGGGAGTGATAATTAATTAAAGGACTAATTAAATATCATCAACTTTATTCAAATCAATCAAAAGGAGTTTGACAAAATTTAAATGGTTTCTCTTATAGAATCAAATGGCAAAGAAATCATCATTAAAATTGGACAATTTAATTGAGATAAATTTCCATAACTGGTTAAGGACTATGAGAAGTGTTTTGCATATTCCTATGATACCAGAGCCTATAGAATCCACTCTATGTACACGTAAGGCATTGTTTGAGGCACAAAAGAAGAAGGATAGTTCCATGATAGTGATCAGTGGAATGGAGTCCAAGGACACATGCAAGGTAGAAAAACGTTCTCCTGCCAAGCTGAAGTCCAAATCTTCTGCACTCAAAATATGGAGAGGACTAAGGGAATCAAGGAAGATGAAGCACGGGATAGAGATATGTACTTTAGTTGTATACATAATTGATATTAACTTTGCTACCTCTTTGTCATGGGTACTTGATACCAGATGTAGATCACACATTTGTTCAAATGTGAAGGTTCTAAAAAAGTAGGCCTTTAGTGAAAGGTGAGGTTGAACTACGTGTTGCTAATGGAGCAAGAGTTGCTACCAGTGCAATAGGAACCTATGAGTTATCTCTACCAAGTGGGTTGATAATAGAGTTGCAGAACTGCTATTATGTACCTACCATTAATCGGAATATCATTTATGTATCTTGTTTGGACAAGGATGGATTTGAATTTCTTATTAAGAATGGAAAATGTTCCATTTCTAAAGATGAGATCTTTTGTGGCAGTTCCCCAGTGTCTTATGGTCTATATTTGATAGATCTACAGACAAGTGTATACAATGTAAACACACAAAAAAACTCAATGACTCACATAAGACATACCTTTGGCGTTGTCGTCAAGGGCACATAAATGAGAATCATATATCTAAACTCCATAAAGATGGTTCTCTGGACTCTTTTGATTTTGAATCAATAGAGACATGTGAATCCTATTTGTTGGGCAAGATGACAAAGAATCCCTTCTCAGGTGAAAATGAGAGAGTGAGTGATCTATTAGGACTCATACAAACTGATGTATGTGGGCCTTTTAGAACAAATGCTAGAGGTGGGTATTCATACTTCATTACCTTTACTGATGACTTTAGTAGGTATGGTTATGTTTAATTGATGAAACATAAATCAGAAACCCTTGAAAGGTTCAAGGATTTCATGAATGAAGTACAGAACCAACTTGGAAAAAGTATTAAGGCACTTCGATCTGATCAAGGTGGAGAATACTTAAGCTAAGAGTTTGAGGACCTTCTTACTGCCTGTGGTTTTGAATCACAATGGACTCCTCCTGGAACACCAAAGTACAATGGTGTGTCAGAAAGAAGGAATCACACATTACTAGATATGGTGCGATCTATGATGAGTTTTTCTAGTCTTCCGACAACCTTCTGGGGTTATGCTCTTGAAACCACCACGTTTACACTTAACCGCGTACCATCTAAATCAGTTGAAAAGACACCATATGAGATATGGCATGGGAAGCATCCCAATGTGTCTTTTATGAAGATTTGGGGTTGTGAAGCTTATGTTAGGAAAATGTTTTCTAAAAATCTTGGACCCAAATCAGATAAATGTTATTTTTTGGATACCCTTTGGAGACCAAAGGATATTACTTTTATTCTCAATTTGACAACAAAGTGTTTGTTTCCAAAGATGTTGTATTCCTAGAAAAGGAATTTATTTCCAAAGGAAGCAGTGGGAGGAAAGTAGAGCTCGAAGAGCTTTGAGACCAACAAGAAAACATTGAACCAATAGATGAACAAGAGGAAAATAGAGACTCACAAGTGGTTGTGGAATCTCAGTCTCCTCAAGTAACACAGGGACCTCGTAGATCTAGTAGGACACGCCTTGAGCCTGAAAGATTTGGATATCTTGTGACTCAAGAAGGCAGTGAGTTGGTCATAGATGGTGAGCCAACTACCTATCTAGAAGCTACATAGGGACCAGATTCAGAGAAATGGCTTGAGGCCATGAGATCTGAGATGGAATCCATGTATACCAACAAGGTATGGACCTTGGTGGATCCACCTGAAGGAGTAAAACCCATAGGGTGCAAGTGGGTCTTCAAGAAGAAGACCGACATGGATGGCAATGTGCAAACTTCTAAAGGTAGATTGGTTGCAAAGGGTTTCAAACAAGTTCAAGGGGTTGATTATGATGAAATCTTTTAACCAATTGCCATGATTAAGTCCATCAGGATCATGCTTGCTATTGCATCCTACTATGACTATGATATTTGGCAGATGGATGCTAAAACTGCATTCCTTAATAGGAATCTTGTCAAGGATGTGTACATGAAACAACTTGAAGGTTTTATAAATCCAAAGGATGCAAATAAGGTTTGTAAGCTGCAAAGGTCAATCTATGGATTGAAGCAAACATCTGGAAGCTGGAATATTCAATTTGATGAAGCAGTCAAAGAGTTTGGCTTTAGTCAAAATGAAGATGAATCTTGTGTGTACAAGAAGGTTAGTGGGAGCATGACTATGTTCCTTATATTGTATGTAGATGAATATTGTTGATGGGAAATGACATCCCTACTTTACAAAAGGTAAAGCCATGGCTTAGAAATTCATTCTCAATGAAAGATTTGGGAGAAGCATCCTGTATCTTAGGAATCAAGATCTATAGAGATAGATCCAGAAGGCTTCTTAGACTAAGTCAAAGAACATACATTGACAAAGAGTTGAAGAGGTTCAACATGTATAACTCAAAGAGAGGAAACATACCCATGGTTCATGGAGTTCCCATCTCTAGAGCTCAATGTCCCAAATCTTGTGAAGAGAGGGAATGCATGAGTGGGATTCCATATGCATCAGCAATTGGATCCATCATGTATGTAATGTCGTGCACCCATCTCGATGTCTCGTATGCACTTAGCATGACGAACATATACTAGTCGGATCCTGGAGATGCTCACTGGACAGCCGTGAAGAACATCCTAAAGTACTTGAGAAGGACTAAGGATTAGTTCCTCATCTACGGCGGTGAGGAAGAGTTGGTGGTAAATGGTTACACTGATGCAAGCTTTCAAATCGATAAAGAAGATTACAAATCGCATTCAAGATTTGTGTTTTGCCTTAACAATGGAGCTATGAGATGGAAGAGTTCTAAGCAAGAGATAGTTGTGGATTCTATGACTGAGGCTGAGTATATTGTTGCATCCCATTCGGCAAAGGAGGTTGTATGGATCAAGAAGTTCATCTCTAAACTTGGTGTGGTTCCTATCATCTGTGGTGCAATTGAGCTTTATTGTATCAACAATGGAGCTATTGCACAAGTTAAAGAACCCAGATCACATCAGCAGTCCAAGAACATACAAAAGTGCTTCCATCTCATATGAGAGATCGTACAGTGAGGAGATGTGAAGATTTGTAGAGTACCAACTGAAGATAATATTATTGATCTCTTGACTAAGGCACTTTCACAGTAGAAGCATGATGGTCATGCTAGATCACAAGGACTAAGGTTCGTGGGTGATTGGCTCTATGTGCAAGTGGGAGCCTGTTGGTATGTATGCCCATAGAGCCAGTGATATGATGATTATAATGGCATGCTTTGTAAGTGATTTGAATAATAATAAAGGCAATTTATGTCTATATGTTTAACTATTTTTTAGATAATAGTATTACATGATAGATGTCTAGAGAATGACAAAACTCAATGACGTATGTCTTCAAGTATGTGACTTGAACAATGAGATCAAATGTATGTTAAGAGTATGTACATTCTCACTAATGTCCCTAGTTGGTTGTTATTGTGGAAATAACCATAGACATCAATAACACAGAAGACTATAGTGTGTGTTGGTTGATGATAGTATCTCATCAGTCATGATATATGATATCAAACCAAGCACACAGATACATGTTAGAGAACAATGTGTTGGGCAGACCCACCATAAGAGTGATGCATGGAAACCACACTTGGTTAGTCAGGATCATCTCTTATAGTATTGGTGGTGACTGTGGTTCTTAGACCTGAAATCACTGCACTCATCACATGTTGTTGGGTACACTTTGACATCATCAAATACAGTCCTGAAATATGGATTGTTATAAAGGTGATGATTGGGTGGCTTTGACACATGGGGTTTTGACTATGAGTGATAGATATGGAATTTGTCCCTCCTAAGGGAGTATGATATCCTAGCCACTTGATAAGCAAGACTGAGAAATACATGGTCATGTACATGTGAGTCAATATATGATATTGAGCTTGCATATATCTCAGACAGTCTGCTCTTGTTCAAGAAACATGGATTGAATGTTTGTAGAGGATGAGAAGTCCATGCCCCAAGTTCAATCTGGATATCAGTGACAAAGGGACTATACATTCACTATAACACCAATAACAGATTGTAGGTTGAAAGTTGTTTTCCAACTTTCCTTTTCACTTCGGTAGCACTGATGTGCGACTAGGCACCGCTCTTTTCTTGTGAAGTCATAAGTTAGTTATGGACATTCACTGCCAACGTAAAATGGAACCTATAGGGTCACATAGATAGGATTAACCTGGAAGAGGAGTTTATCTATGAATGATGTTTAGATTGATTACTAAAGTGTTTAGGTACTCAATTAAACATTCAATATATAGACTTGACTCAGAATCATCAAGTTCAAGTGTTGAACCAATTGAGTAGAGTGTCAGGTTGATTAAAAGTTGCATTGACTAAGTGTTGCACAAACTGGACTACCAACCGACTGGTTCATTGGGTGAACTGATCGGCTCATGTTCAGTGAGACAACAAGTTCACACTAGTGAGATGATCAGTTCACAGGGACCAACCAAGTAGGTGTTGGGTTTCCCTATTTGTGAGAAAAGATTTTCATTTCACTTATTCAATTTGATTGAGATAAGAATTAATCTTCGCATTTATTAGAAACAAATAAGGAAAGTCAATTGTGGGCAAGTTTGGGAAGTGAAATGACCAGTTCACTAAGTGAACCGATCGGTTCATACTCCCAATCGACCGGTTCAAAAGTGAACTGATTGGCTCACCTACCCAAACGACTGGTTGAGTTGTGAAATGACAGGTCCGTCTACCACAGTACAATCAGTTCATGGAAATTCCAGACCCTTCTACTCTCGTACAGACTGGGAACCCTAACCCTACCCTTAGGACTAGGTATATCTTGCTAAACCATCTTTCTTATTGCATAGTTGTTGATGCGATCTACTGGTTATGGGTTTGTAGTTCGATAAAGTTTTTGTTTGCACTTCCTGTTCTGTCCCACAAAACCCAACAATTCCTACAAGTATTGTCCAAACCATAATACAAGTGATTCATAGTAGTATCTCCCCCAGAAAACATACCACACCTCTTGGTTTAGCTAAAGGAAGATATCATAAATGAACATAACCCATTGTACCATCTAGAGAGAGGAATGTACCTACAAAGTTTCAAAACATATGCTAGTGTACATCCTCCTAGAAGTACCATGTCACCCTTTGGGATAAAAACTCAATCACATTTTCATCAACCACACAATATCATAGCGACACGTCTCCACTCTCAATGAGAAAAAACCCAATAAGTGGTGACATAGAGATACCCAACTTGAAACTGAACCCCCACATCAAATGAGGTTATATTTACTCTTAGGATCATGCCTTATCTCTTTTATTACCAAGAGGAAAAGCATCATTTCACTTTTGATAACCAATTAAAAATACGTGACTACTTGTAACTATTGTACCATGTCTTTCTGATGAGAAATTGTGCAAATAAAATAACTTACTTTTTTATTCACAAGTTGATGTAAAATAATAATGATACTTCTATAATCGTGTCCCATAATTCCATTCAATAAGTAGATATAAACATACAATGGTTCTTCAAAACTCTTTTATATATCATATTTATAATAAATATTTTTATATAATTTATGTTGATACCGAGGAGAAATTAGTTTACGTCATCACCACACCTTCTTGGTTAGTAATTGAATTACATTATAAAAATAGTTTGATTATTAAAGTTGATATGAAAACATATTTAAATTCTTTATTTACATTTATGTTGATACAATATGTTTGGTTATTATCATTAATAATCATGTGACAATATTGATCATACAAGTGGATCACATTGTATACGTATTTAAAGGATTTCCATTTCACGAAAATTGGGTAGCTATCAGAATTTGTTAATTTATAGGGCTAACAGTGCCATGAAATGGAGAGTTTTCCAAGCAACAAAAACCAAATTACAAAACAAAAATTAAGTTATCCACCTTCTTTGCCACCTAAAATGTGATTCAACTACTAGTTGACCAAATGAACTTCTTTTTCAATAAGTCACATTGGCCGATATTTCCTCAAGGAAAACTAGACAATTGTGAATCACCTTAAAATCATTGACCTTCGTTGCTTGTTATTCTCATTGAAGAAATCATATGATTTCCTTCATGAAGAACCCAATAAAATTAGTTGGCTAACTTTTCTACCAGTTTCCATCATTTTTCTATGTTCTTTTGTTCCATTTTTTCCAAAATTGTATACTCTGTAAATTCTTCCATATTCATTCCTTTAGGGTTCCAAAACTACTATTTCTAAGAGGTAAAATTAGATACACACTAAAACCATAAACATTTCCTCCTCTTGGGTTTGTAAAGTAATTTTTGAGGGGTCCACTTTAGTTATTTAATATATCTTAGATAAAATAAAATGCATACTATAAAGACATCCTTACCCATGTAGGCCTCTTTATCATAACTATTTTTATGATATTGACGTCTTATCTGGCATATACTACCATACACACTATGCTTGAAATAACTTTTCATGGACATATTCAAACTTCTATTGGTCAAGTAAGTTTAAATTTGAATTGGAACTACTACTCTTACACCCCTCTTGCAAATATAATTGGTCTTAAAATGTGTTTTGTGTGGGGCATCCTTTTTTGAATCAATGATTCTAATATAACTTCTTGCCTCAAAATAATCTTAGAAATCTATCCTAATTATGTTGATCTGACCTAATTCTTTAACTACTTTGGATGCATGGGCCACAAGGATACATAATTTGCATTACCTTTGATATTGTGTTCTTAAGAAGTTAAACTCCAAATGTCACAATCATGCTATACCATCATCTTGTACTTACATCTTCCTCTCTTACACCTTTTTCTAGGGTGGTGGCCTTATTTTTATCAGTTACAACATCCACCCTGAGAAGAATCAGCCTAGATTGAATAAGAACTAGCATCCTCATTTGTTGCCTTATGAAATACATGTATGTCAAGTGGAATGAATACATTAATCATCATATGACCTCTTTTAGTTCATCGTATGATACTTATAACACATGGTCTTCATGCACCAATGATTTATAGTCTTTATTAACATATAACCTCCAAAAGCCTTTTTGGTATTTCCAACTATTCAATTAATAGAAAAGCTAACGTTATAATTTCCACAAGCCAAAGGATTGTCTCTTATACACTCAATATCTAATCCACCCAAAAATAAGTTTCCATCTTTTAATATCCACCAAGAATTCAAGCACCACCTCCTCCTATGTCTCTTCTTGTGACTAATTTGTATGCTTCCAACTAAAAATATTTGGTTATCGTATGCAGATCACAAACTATATATATCAAGCTCAAACACACACACCACGAGTTGATGATTGAACATGCATGATATGAATCTCAATTTCTCATCTTAATATCCTTCAACAAATTTTGATCCCTATATACCATTGTCTACTTCTAATAGTTATGCCTTTTGTGTACACACACATTATTATCTCCAATCATCAAATATAATTGTGTTGTCCCTCCGCTCAAGAAAATCATATATATCACTATCCCATTGTCCACATAACTTTTTCCAATGGATGTAATGCTTCAAGAGTACAATTGAACTGGATATTACTTAAGAGAAAACTAATACTATCATCTATCAAAGTTGTATCACTTGAGATAACATTAATGCATAATGTCCAAACCATACTGCATAATTTAAATAATAGAAGATGGATGAAGTAGAGAAAAATGGGTTTGTGGGGGAAGACTAAGAAGGTAAATTGGAGGTTTTGGTGAAGACAAGGGAGATGATGCCACCTTTGGGATGAGCCCAACTTTGATCCCACTATGGATCTGGTTTAGCCTAGGTTTAGATACCCTCTTTGTGAATTATGTTTTCTATGAAATGATATAATAGGAAACAAGCATCTGAAGCTTTTTGGTACAGATGAATTTCCATTTGATCTATTTTTTCATTTGGTGTATTTTTCATTAATGAAAAAAATACTTGTGAAGTTGTGTGCATGACTATGCTTTTTAATCAAAGTCATTTTTAGTTGCCTATAATATCTTATCTCATACTGGAATGGTTTGCCATAATCAATAAGGGGGATAAAGTTAACTAACCCCATGAAGATATTCATAAATCCATATTTTGGTTATAACTACTATCCACCTAACTTTTGTATAATGAATTATTAGAGATATCCCAAGAAAAGTAAACTCATTAAAAATAATTTAACAAACCCAAATTTTGATAAATCTTAGGGAATTCGGTCGATACAATTAAAATGAAAATTAGACATCAAATCTTTTTGTACTTGATGTAAATAACTTCAATAGAGTGTATATTTCGTATGAAGCCCTTCATATTAAAATAATCTGCAATGCAACATACTTAAACTACAAAAAACCCTAAAATTTTGATGCTAGTTGATAGGATTTTTTCCTAGAAGAAACCATCCAACAAACTCATATTTTTTTATGTTATATTGTATTTGTGACACCCCATGCCAAACAAAAGAGAGATTACTAAAAACAAAACTGCGGAAGAAGACTAACAAATAGATTATTGGAAAACACTAAAAATTTAAATCGTTGTCATAAAACTATCAAATAGCAAGAACCTTTACATACAAGCACTTTCATGCCTCAAAACACTTACTATGTGTGCCATCAACCTGCTACCAGGGAACATATTCCAGAACATATATACATACATCCATTGCAGTTGTATACAAAATGGCACACTAGCCAAGAACGCATCAAAAGCACATCCACAAAACATCTAGAAAACATCCCCAAGGACCTGAGTGTACTGGGATGACTCTCGGACTCTACCAACAAAAGACATCCAACAACACTTCAAACCTATATAGCTACTAATCTTCTTGATGCTACTCAACCTCAGTTATACGATCTCTACCTCTTTGTGCAGGACCAACTAAAAAGGATGCGGGAAACCCACAGGTGAGATTCCAAATCTCAGCGGGAGATATAACTCTCCATCAACTCTATTATTATCATAGATAAGATAAATAAAGCAGTAGTATAATTACAACTATGTAAAGTGGGTAATCCTTATTAACAGGAAGAGCAATTACTTTTGAATTATGAAACATTTTAACAACTTAAAAGGAATAATTCCTATCAACAATATTGTATAAAGATCAAGCAAGGCCTCATCCAACATTTTCGTATTTTGAACCTATACCGTTATACTACATGGCTGATTACGCATTTTATTATGCCCCGAAGATTTGATTTGTAGCACCCAAATCCAACCGACCACTGTTAAGTCGAAATCGGTTCCATACCAGGTCTAGTGGAAGAGTCGAAATCCACGACCTCACCACCTTGTGGTCAGTACATGAGTGAAGACATGTAGTGATATCACCAGTCAAACTGATTCTAGAGAAATATAGTCCAGCTGTGCAAACCTAGCCCTCCTTGGTACAAGTCATCATGCTAGTGAAATTGAGCTATGGACCGCAACCACACTCTTCCAGGGTATGGCCCACAGCCAATCCTGTGTCACATATTACTGAGCTACAGTTCAAAGTCATACTCTTCTAGGTAAGGCCTACAACCAATCATGTGTCACATATTACATGACATAAGGGGATATTTGTCTACACCCCCAAATATTCAAAAATATGTACTCCGAGTTAAACTTGTTTCACCATTCAACAAGTACTAACACGGAATGGATCTATGGCACAAGACATGCTACAAGCTTAGGTTTCACTATATTAGTTAGATCATTTAAGTATCTTTTAGCATCAATCAAGTTACAACGTACAACCTCTAAACAAATTAAACATGAATAAGGGCATAACACATCACTGAGACATATTAGAGCATGTAAGGTGTGATCCCAACAAATTATCACTTGATGCTTGTCATTCACTAAAATTCTCATCACGAGGACCACATATCATGGGGTAACAACCCCTCCTCTCATCATTGATGAATTCATCAACTCATATAAGGAAATAAGCCATCCCTAATGATATGATGAGAATCATACGTGTAACCTAATCTTGGACTTAATACATGCTAAGAATGAATTAATGAAATATAATAGTCATGTTGACCTAAACCCTAAGTTGTAATCATCTAACATTAGCTTATACATCCTTAATGATATTCATGATATGTTAGTGACATTAGGTGTCATGATTAGATAACATATTTTGATAAACATAAATGATGTATAAACACCTAATCATGGGTTAATCAAGTCATCAAATATGAAATACATATATCCTTGTTCTCTAATACACATCTCATTAATCACCTAATCATGACTTGGTATGTGAATAAATTCATTAATATGTGATATGTCCAGCCTGGTTCATTAAAATACAGATAATGACTTCAATGTTGATAAGAAGTAAATGGATTCACATAAATGTGCATAATCAATAATAAGAAGTGAATAAATATGAGAAAATTAATCATGATTGCATTAATGTGAATAAGAAAGGTAACATGACAATGTTTAATATACATGCAAGTAATCAATGTGACATAATTTGGATTAATTGTAGACTTAATAACAAATTGAATAAAATGTCCTATCACATGCAAGATAATTAGTTATAATTAATATAATGATAATATGAGGATAATGAAGTGTAATCCAAATTATTAATGATCAAATATATTGAGATAATTGAGTAACCTCTCATTGTGCATAATAATGAAATTTTTTTGTCAACAAGTGAATATGACATGATATAATTAAAAGAATAATATTGATAATGTGATATCCTAATAAATATAATACTAATGAGCCAAAAATATTACTAATGTTAAATCTCATAAAAATAATCTTAATAATGTAACCTAGGTGATCCTCGAGAACTTGACCTATGTCGAGATGCTTGTGAAGTATATGTTGATGAGTTTTTTGGTGGAAGTTATGATTGGAGAAACAGCCTAGAATTTTGTGATGAGATGTTGGACCTTCACCGTTCCTCCTTGCTTGTGATTTTGGGGACAAAATCCTCATTAAGGGGTGGAGTATTGTAACATACTGAATCCTAGACATTTTGTCTTTTGACCCTCTTTCCCATCTTTTCCTTTCCTTTCTATCCTTTTTGGCCTTGATATTCAATTTGTGGAAATAGTAGTGCTTTGGTGAACATTTGTTCATTATTATTGCCAACATATGAGTTTATGCACAAATACCTCAGTAAATATTTTTATTAAGGGTCTAATATGCAAATTTACCACCTATGTGAGATAATAATAAAATATATTCATTTTAGATCATATGGGTTTTATAATTATAGGAATTGGTTCCATAACAAACACAGGACTCAATGGAGCCGTTTTACAATTATTATCTCATGGATTTATTGGCGCCGCCCTTTTTTTCTTGGGGGTACAAGAAAGGAAAAGAAAAGGGGATGAGTAATGTTGCTTTAAATATGTTAATGTGATTTTGAATTAATTAATATGTAAATTTTTGGTAATAAAGTAAAATGAGCTAAAATTCATAAAAGGAACACTAACTGGTTAAAGATAAGTTGAGATTCATTTTCCTTAGGTTTGTTTTGGCTTGTAGGCCAAATTTCATAGTTTTGGGACAATACCAATTATATCTCTTTTATTTTGAAAAGAAAATGTGAGTTTCCCTCAAAACATGAAATAAATTATTAAATGACTCCAAAAGTAGAAACAAACCACAAATTCGTAATCTACATATCAAAATTAGTCTATGTGTGAATTTTCATCTAATTTGGACCATCTTAAATATTTTATTTTATCTAGGAGAGAGAAAATCATTTAAAGACAAAAAATATTAAATAATATGTTAAAAATTAATTAATGTTAAAATCATGTTCCTCACGTTTAGTAGTGCTTATAGCCAAGTTTCATAATTATAGAAAGTTTCTAGATGCCTCTAATTAATTAAAAGGATGATATAGTGATAAATTTATATATATTAAATAAAATATTAAAGTCTTCAAAAAATAAAATAATGGAAAATTCGTGCTCTGCATGTTAAAATAGACATTTGAGTGAATTTTCATCCAATTTGAAAAATATTTGATGAGAAGGTGAATTAGGAGAGAGAAAATATGCAAAACATTCAAATCATTAATTAGAATAATAAACAACACCAATAAATGGAAATAATGACAAATTCATATCCCACACACTTAATATGACTTATAGGTGAAGTTTTATTATTTTGGAGAATCCTAGAGTCATTAATGTATGATGAAAGAGAAAAAAAGATTTTCTTAAATAAAATAGTAAAAGTCTTCAAAAGATAAATCTAATTTTATATTTGGATTCCTCACCCAAAATAAGTTAACTACTAAATTTGAGTTTATTTGGACTTTGTTTACACCCTCAAATAATTATAGAAAGCTTTATACATTAAATGCATCAAAAGACCAAAGTTTGAAAGTTGTATTAAGTGTTCGGAGTCATCCTATTACAACCCCAATTTTTGGGTTCATTGGTGAGAAATGTAATTTCTCATATTAAAGATAATTGAAAAAATAAAGATATGATTTGTTTTGAATAAATGGATTTCATTTACAATAGCCTTGACGATTGTGTTGTGGGCTTTATTGGCTATTGGGCCCAATAACAAGGAAATGAAGAAAGGAAAATTCAATTATTAAAATAGAAAATGGATAATTGAATATTTGAGAAAAGAAAGATGTAGAAACCTATGGAAGGCAAAAGAATGTAATCTGATGATGGATTTCGTGCCTCTTGGGTTCCTTGGGTTCCAAGGAGTCTAAAGTTGCATAGAGAATGCACTAAGAAAAGAAAAGATTAATTAAGTATTTCTTTATTAATAAAGAAATTGAAAACAATGATAAAATGTAGAAAACAAGTGAAAAGAGGAGTAATTGAGTTATTCCTGGTGGAATTTCATATTCTAAGGATTCCTAATGATAAAAGGAATACGAATGAGGAAAATAAAAGAGAAATGAAGAGAAATCCTCAAAAGGAAATATTTTAATAAGAAATCAACATGATAATAAGGAATAATACATTTAGATGCATCTAGAAGGATAATGAGTATCCAATAAAAAGGATTTCGAAATAATAGAGTTTCTTGGGATCCAAGCAGTCCCAATAAAGAGGAAAGAAAGAGAAAATATCAAATTTCCAAACTAAAAGGATAAAGTAATACATTATTAATGAATTATGAGGCATTATTAAAAAGAAAGTAATTTCTATTAAAGAAAAAAGAATTTCGTGCCATTAGAATAAAGGGCAAGTACTAAGAAGATAAAAGAAGAGATTTTCAAAATTCTAATATCTCAAGGATAAAGAACATCAAGATGATTTTCTTAAGAGAGAGAAAGAGACTTGTTTCTTATTATAGGAATTGGATTCCTAATAGGAGAGGACTTGTTTCCTCTTAGATGGGCATCTTAGGATGAGGATACCCTCCTCTATAAAAGGCAGAGCCCTAGGCCAAGTCCAGGGGAATCCCGAGCACTCTTCTCCCTCCTTCTTCTTGTTTACGTCAATCAACCCTAACCATAAGGGTTTAGCCCTATGCCTGAGAGTCGAGGGGTTGTTTATGGTCTGGTTTGAGGTGGGAAGCCTCCACGATCCCACAAGGCTAATCCGCTATCTTGCCCTAGCGTCAACCCCGTGCAAAACAACCTACAACTGGCTGCACGACCTGCCAAATGACGTAGGCTAGGCATGCTTGAAAGGGTCGCCTTGGTCGTGGACTAGAGGTTCCCCACGTGCATGAGGGCACAACGGAGACAGAGCAAGCAGTTCTGGTGAGCTTCATGCCTTGGAGAAGAAGGTTTTAGCTCTGCAGTAGGGCTGCTTTGGTCGGCCGCGCGGTGCAGGCTGCCCAGCCCGAACCAGCTACCGTGGTCGCGGGCTGAGGGCACCCAGAGGGGTGCGGGGACCTGACGAAGGTAAAGGAAGAAGCCTCCATGGCTTTCAGGTCTGAGACGAGGAGCTAGAGCTGCCCCTAGGGCTGTGCTCGGCGGCTAGGGCGGCAGCCGTCAGGTTGCTCCAGGTTGAAGAAGCAAGGAGGTGCTTTGGATGGTTATGCCCCTCAGTGGGCTGAAGACGCTCTAACTTAACCAAGGGCATAACGGTCATTTTGTTATGTTTTTCAAAACAAAGGGCAACGTTGCAACAACCTGATTGGCCAAGTAAGTAAAATCTTGCTAAAATTGTAATTAACTCTAGGAAACTCAGATTAAAACAAGTCCTATATGAAAATTGATCCTCAGAATGAGAGGAACACAAAGAAATTATGTTTGAATCCTGATTCTAATTGCCATCTGAAAAGTGATGGAAGTAATCATCTTTAATACTTTAATGACTAAGGAACCCAATTTTGGGATGATTAATGGGTCTAGTAGGGTTTAATGGATGTTTAAAGTTGGCATTAACCTATTAATGATAAAAAGGAACATTAGGAACAAAAAGGATGAATATTTCACGTAATTGGTTAATTTAGAATTTTATGTGCATAAATATGCTTTAATGGGCCTTGAAATCCTAATGTTGATAATGGTGACTTTTAATAGCTTTAGTTGTTTAAAATCATTATTAAAGTCGAAGTATGATGGTTCTAAGTTATTTTGAGTGCAAAAGTCCTTAATTTTAGATAAATACCCTAAATGTAGTAATTAGGGTTTTCTCATGAATAAAAGGTAGAAGTGATGGTAAAACGAGTTCATATGTTAATTAGACCCTAATGAACTTTGAATTGATGATAAGTGCTCATAATGATCTTGTCATGGATTAAAAGGATAAGAATAGTAGCTTTAATGTAAAAGAGGCATAATGGGTTTAATTAATGTTTAAAGTGTGCCTTTAATCCAAAATTAGGGTTTGTAAGTAATTGAATAGAAATAGGGTTTAAAACAGTAAATGAAGTGAAACCCTAATTTCCAAGGAAACCCTAAAATTGGAATAGAAATCCTAAGAAATATGATGATATTGGATAAATATTAATAAAAGGAAATTGGTATATTTATTTCAGGATTCTGTGCATATTTGGTTGCTTGAATGGGATTTCTTATTCTGGTTAATTCTGTCTCAGATCTGCAATCAAAGGTATGTGGTTACGCTTATGATTAACCCGACTAGTTTTTCAAGGATTTTATCGATGTTTCCCTCATGGCTTGAAATAACTGTTGGATTCTTTTGTTTCATGCAACTATAGAGTGACTATGACTATCACTATGAATATACATGTATAACTGGCTAGATTCGGGTCCACCTCTGTGGCTTGTAAAGGCTTAAAAAAAGGGGTAACCTAGAGTAAGGTCTAGGTTATCGTGGGTTAGAAATTGGGATACCAAGTGTAGTGCCATGAGACCCATTAGCATGTCATGAGTTAAGGAGTGGGCTACTTATGAGTAGTGTCATGTGACTCAACCCTAGAAACTGGTTCACCTATAGGTGGGACCATGAGGGGTTTAATGGGTATCTACCATAAGGAAGGTAGTATCCAGGTCCACTGTAGGGATAGCACAGAGGATAGGGTACTCATGGATCACGATGTTATATTTAAAACATAATTTTAGTTGTTAAATGATTAATTGAATGATTACTTTGTTATCATAGTTGCACGTTTATTGTTTCCCCCACATACCAGCTTCGGTTGACCGACCTTTTGTTTGTCGACGTTTTAGGTACAAGCCAAAAGGACAAATAATAAATCGTCATATTGTGAAATACATGAAGTAAAATACAAGGAGGATTAGTTAGAATAGAATCCATAAGTGGATAGAAGTCTAGAGATCCAAGTTTTCAAAAAGGTATGCAAAAGTTTATTTTCTTACAGTTTTCCAGTTTAGTCTGTTAAAATTTAATAATTGTTCTTGGTTAATTGCAAAGCCTTTGATCCGGAAGTTATGGGTGCGGCTTCGACCTCTCGGTCTCCCTTAATTGGGGGTTACCGGAAGGTGGGGTCATAACATTTGGTATCAGAGCATAGGTTCCTCACTTAACTATTAATAATTATTAAATTTTACAAACTCCATTGAACCCAAGGGAGTTATTAGAGGATTATCCGAAAGACGGAGGTGTCTAGAAAAGGATCATGACCGGGGGATGGAAATATTTTCCTCCGCACCGCTAGTCGGAATATGAGGACTCCCAGATCCGTGTGACTGCCTGGCCAAAGTCTTAGGGTATGAATCGAAATAAGATACCTTTAGGACTTTCTCATCTTATTCATCCCTTCTCATCACAAATTCTGTTAAGGACCTTAAGGATTAGGGTTTTCTCTCTTCTCCTCACCCTCTTGAGGTATGGGTAAGGTTAACAGGGTCTAAGGAATCCTCCACCAAATTAATGAAAAAGTATGTAAATAAGATGTCACGGACATAAGCTTAATAGATTAAGCGTAAAGGAATAGATACATGCTTAGGTCGTATGACATAAGTTGTCATGTCCTCAGGAGAGATCTAAGGCTAGACCTTCTTGTCAGGAGGATAAGGAAAGAGAGTTAGTCTTGGAGATAGAGATCTCCATCACAAGTAGAGACCTGGCACATCCTTTGAGGATGATGTTAACCCTAACCCTAAGTGAAGGTTAGAGAGAGAGATGACATGATGAGTCAGATGGCATGGTTGACTGGGTGTTTGGATGGACATGCCTTGGATGATATATGAGCCATGAGAGGTTGGAGGACCTAGTACCTCTGGCGACCCAACCCTGGGATGGGTTGTGCATGTTAGAGTGAAGGATAACTCCTTCATTGTTGAGGTTAGAGAAGAACCTATGGAAACCCCATGAGCTTTTATGGGCATAATAGGCACCCAGAATGTATCAGTAGTGCGAGCAATAGGTTAGAACCCTAACTGGGAGAGTTCGATGGATTAGCTTATGTGATAAGCATAAGGGGCTATGGATAACCTTGAGCGAACATAAGTTGAACATAGGCTTCATCCAAGTAGGGGCATTCTTTGAGGTTGATCCTTCATGAAGAGAGGACCTCTAATGGTGAGGTTGGTTGTAGGGGTATCTCTAGAGGGAGAACAGGAAACCAAGCAAGAAGGTTGGAATCCTAGACTCTGAGATATGAAGAAAAGTAGGGAGTTGAGGATGATGCGACTTAAGTGGATGATAGTGGTCGCCACATGCTTGATCCCTAGAGGTTGATGATGTCTCGGTTTCCTTTAGAAGAACCAAACCCTAGAGAGAGAATGAGGTTTCTGGTACCTATGTGCCTATGGCATAGGTGTCTACCTACTGGGATAGTAAGAAGAGTTCCTTAGACTAAGAGAGGTTTAGTAATGAGTTGTGAGGCCTTGTACCTTGTTGTTTGTCCTTGAGGAGGACTCAACACTGAGGTGTTTCTCATATAAAAGGATCATGGGAGTACATGACATACCTTGGACATACTTGATTCGTGGTTAAGAGATTGAGCATGCAGTTGGATACCCAAAGGAGAACCTAGGGTTCCTAGGCCTAAGAGGGGAAGTAGGGTATCCAATGCTCGTGATGAGATTTGAGTCTCTATAGTTTCGAGCATGATACTCCTCATGTGTAGAGGTAAAGGAAACCCCTTAAGTTAAGGGTATGTTTGATGAACCCCTCACGGCTAAGTGGATGACATGGGAAGGTATGATCGTGATCTAATGTTGAGGAATGAGAATCCGGATGACCTAGCCTGGTTTAGTGGTCTGCTTGTGCCTTAATAGCATACTAGGGTTAAGAATATGGATGTAAACCCTAGATCTAAGGGTGTTTGTGACCTTTTTGACAAGAGATAGTTTCCTCCCATCCTGGGAGAGGAACCCTTTTGAAGGGGGTACACCGGTTTTTGTGAAAACCTAAAGAGGTCTCATAGGATCTTGAGAAGCTAAGTGAAGAGTACATGGTAAGAGAATGAACCTATAGACCCACAGATAGCCATTTCTAAGTGCATGAGGATGTATTACCATGGAGGTAACTGGTATGGGGCCTGACCAAGGTAGACAGGTCACCATGACCCCTGTGAAAAAATGAAAGACAACCCATGAATACAGAGAGAGAGATGAGAAATGTTGGGGTAAGGTTCTAAGTTGGACATGTACTATGTTAGAATCCTAAGTCTATCCTAGGGTCCGGTAGGAATAAGACCGATGAAGCAGGAGTTACCTAATTCCCTAGTTGTACATGACCATAGGGTCGGGACGTAACAACTATCATTGTCCGAGGGCCATGGGTTAGGAGATTTATTACCTTCATGAACTCATGAGACCCAAAGGGCAGATGAGTAGGGCACTCTCTGGAATGCATAAGGGAAGAGGGATGACCCCAAAAGTGTCGGCACCCTATAGACCTATAGGAGATGACCAAGGATTGTGTGTAAACCCAAGTAGGTTCGAAACCAGTGTTCCATGGAAGTAACCTTAATATCAAGATGATATAGAGACGTAGGTGTCATGTTTCAACCTAGATTTGAAGGTGTACTGGCAAGGTGGGATGTACCATCTCTTCTCTTGGAACAGGAAGAACTCTGTATTTGGACTGCAGCCAAATGCTTATTTCTTCTTGTTATGGGAGTGAGAGATAGGATAGTACGCGTGCCATACACCAAGGATAAAAGGTGATGTGGTTTGGAATGTTGCCACGAGATATGGGGACAGAGAAGTTAACATACCCTGGTAAAGTGAATGATACATGGATGGTTTTCAAACGCTAAAGAGAAATAAGGTAGTCATCCTATAAGGATGTTTTTAGCATGAGCTATGAGTTATACCAGGTTAATTTCGAAAACCAAAGGAATAAGCTCAGAATGTTCTTGATGAAGATGGACTTAGGGCTAAGATGAGACAATAAGTGGCATACATGAAGGTGTATGTCATCAACATTACCTAATACATAAGAAGGTGAAGTGGTAATGAATGCTCTGGTTGGGATATATATGCCTAGTTTGGCTAGAATAAGTTGTTAGACTAACCCTAAGTTGGGAAAAGAATATATGGTTGGCTAACACTAATGTAATGAGATCAACTAATGGTTGTTTGGTTAGCCAGTCTAGTCCTTGATGCAATGAAAGGAAGGTGTTGAAACCCTGAGTAGAGTGGTTTAGGGTTTCTGAGGAATTGATATTGAAGAATAATGACATACATGAGATCATGATACACCGTACTACAAAGATAATAAGTGACAGTGGTACTTTATATACCTAATATAAAGTTGCTTGTGGTATATGACCATGCAAGCCGAGGGTGAAGGACGAACACCAGTAACCTAGAACATTGATATAAATGATAAAGAGTCCCTGAAAGAGAAAAGGAGTTCATCACTATGGATGTTGTAAGTCTTCCCTGGATCATGGAAGGTCAATATGGAATATGGGTTATGGTAGATCGCCTTACCTAGATGACATGAGAAAGAAAGAGTTCTGTCAGGGGACAGATCTGGTTGAACTACACATGATAGAGATGGTTCAACTACTCCATGAGGTTGAGTATAAAAGTTCTTGAGTTTGACCTAAAGGTTCCCTTCCAAAAGGTGGAAGTAGGCACATGAAGAACTCGATGTTAGTACAGTTTATCACCCCTAACTAATGGTTAGTATGATCCAGACTAAAGGGTCTGATGAGAGCATATGTGCTCGTTCAGGGTGATAGCTAGAGACAGTTCTTGTCCTATGAAAGATGTGAAGATAACCACCATAGCCAGTATCAGGATTTAAAGAAGCTATGTAAGAGATGTTGTGTCAGTTACCACTTCAGTAAGGTGATGTTGGTGAAAGGACCACGTAATGGTTAGAAAAGGACCACAGTGTGTGTAGATGAAGTCGCTTTGATCGTGCAATGGCTGAAAGGAGCCTAGAGACGACAAGAGTCGTGAGCAGATGCAAAGTAGACTGACATGCAGTTCACTGTGGGAGAATATGTGACATGAAAAATTTGACCCCTCTAAGTTACAGTTAAGAGAGCTAAGTCCCCGATTCATGGGTTCTTTTGAGATGGATTGGTGGAGAAGGTTAAGTTTGATCTTACCCCTCAGGATAAAGTAATGTGTGATGAGTTCCATGTGTCCAATTTAGAGCACTATGTGAGGTACCTAGACCATGTGCTGAGCAATGAACCTAGTGAGCCCCAATGGAGGCTAAAATGACCTGAGTCACCTGTGCAGTTTATAGACGCCAGGGTGGAAGAACTCAGAGAAAAGAATATGTGATGATCAAGGTTCTTTGGAAGCGCCATGAGTACGGTAAAGCCACATAGGGGCCAATGATGGACATGGAAGAGTCTTATCCTGAATTGTTTGTTTGCTTGATAGAATTTTGAGGACAAAATTCCTATAAGAGGGGAAGGATGTTACAACCCCAATTTTTGGGTTCATTGGTGAGAAATGTAATTTCTCATATTAAAGATAATTGAACAAATAAAGATATGTTTTGTTTTGAATAAATGGATTTCGTTTACAATAGCCTTGCCGATTGTGTTGTGGGCTTTATTGGCTATTGGGCCCAATAACAAGGAAATGAAGAAAGGAAAATTCAATTATTAAAATAGTAAATGGATAATTGAATATTTGAGAAAAGAAAGAGGTAGAAATCTCTAGAAGGCAAAAGAATGTAATCTGAGGATGGATTCCGTGCCTCTTGGGTTCCTTGGGTTCCAAGGAGTCCAAAGTTGCATAGAGAATGCACTAAGAAAAGAAAAGATTAATTAAGTATTTCTTTATTAAGAAAGAAATTGAAAACAATGGTAAAATGTGGAAAACAAGTGAAAAGAGGAGTAATTGAGTTATTCTTGGTGGAATTTCGTATTCTAAGGATTCCTAATGATAAAAGGAATACCAATGAGGAAAATAAAAGAGAAATGAAGAGAAATACTCAAAAGGAAATATTTTAATAAGAAATCAACATGATAATAAGGAATAATACATTTAGATGCATCTAGAAGGATAATGAGTATCCAATAAAAAGGATTTCGAAATAATAGAGTTTCTTGGGATCCAAGGAGTCTCAATAAAGAGGAAAGAAAGAGAAAATATCAAATTTGCAAAATAAAAGGATAAAGTGATACATTATTAATGAATTATGATGTATTCTTAAAAAGAAAGTAATTTCTATTAAAGGAAATAGAATTTTGTGCCATTAGAATAAAGGGCAAGTACTAAGAAGATAAAAGAAGAGATTTTCGAAATTCTAATATCTCAAGGATAAAGAACATCAAGAGGATTTTTTCTAAGAGAGAGAAAGAGACTTGTTTCTTATTATAGGAATTGGATTCCTAATAGGATAGGACTTGTTTCCTCTTAGATGGGCATCTTAGGACGAGGTTACCCTCCTCTATAAAAGGCAGAGCCCTAGGCCAAGTCCAGGGGAATCCCGAGCACTCTTCTCCCTCCTTCTTCTTATTTACGTCCATCAACCCAACCATAAGGGTTTAACCCTATGCCTGAGAGTCGAGGGGTTGTTTATGGTCTGGTTTGAGGTGAGAAGCCTCCAAGATCCCACAAGGCTAATCCGCTATCGTGCCCTAGCGTCAACCCCACACAAAACAACCTGCAACTGACTGCACAACCTGCCAAACGGTGCTGGCTAGGCACGCTTGAAACGGCCGCCTTGGCCATGGACTAGAGGTTCCCCACGTGCATGAGGGCATAGCGGAGACAGAGCAAGGAGTTATGGCGAGCTTCATGCCTTGGAGAAGAAGGTTTTAGCTCCGCAGTAGGGCTTCTTTGGTCGGCCGCGCGGTGCAGGCTGCCCAGCCTGAACCAGCCACCGTGGTTGCGGGCTGAGGGCACCCAGAGGGGCGCGGGGGCCTCACGAAGGTAAAGGAAGAAGCCTCCATGGCTTTCAGGTCCGAGACGAGGAGCTAGAGATTCCCCTAGGGCTGCGCTCGGCGGCTAGGGTGGCAGTCGTCGGGTTGCTCCAGGTTGAAGAAGCAAGGAGGTACTTTGGACGGTTATGCCCCTCAGCGGGCTGAAGACGCTCTGACGCAATTTTACTATGTGCTTAAATGCAAGAGAACGTGTCGAAGTAATATAGGCCTTGTGAGGCCCGAGTCGAACACAGGGATACTCTATATTGTTGGTGACTCCTACTAACTAGTTGCAATCAGCTAAGTCAATTAAAAGCTGAGGGTTTTTGTGAAAATTAAAAAGAAAATTGAAAGAAAACAAAACGAACAATTGATTAAATTTTTGGTTTAATCAATTCAAGAAGGTATCTTTAGGATTGCAGTTTCACCGCGGGTTTTCATTGTATTTGATTTTATATAATTCCTCAATTTTATCTCTCTATCCGGGTAGTGGCCTGAAAACGGAATTGTCCACTGTCGTGGTGCAATTCACTACCTAAGCTTAGGTCGGTTCCACCGTCGTAGTAACCTATACCCTAAACTAGGTGCATTATGAACGATCTCTCAGTTTCCACCATTAATTTTACACCGCCTTGTTCAAGGGATTTATCAATTAATGTAGATTCCATCTCTTTTCAGCCGTTAATCCTTCTTTCAAAGTGATTAAGGGCATTAGGTTATTAGTATGGTGATCAAGAATAACAATATATTGAGAAAATGAAACTATACCACGGATTTAAGAGATAAAATATGATTCACTATTATAAAACTATCATACAATAAGTTCCCGGGCTACTCCCGGTCCTAAAGACGAAGGGGATTAGCCCCGCATGTTCATCTCACACAAGTACATGGTAGAAATAGGGGAAAACATGTAAAAAATGTGGAATGAAAGGGAAAACCCCTGAACGGAGAAGAACCGGTTGATCCTCGGTGTAGGATGCGTGTTGTACCGCCTCTCGGTGGTGGAATCCATCTCCTTCAGCCTCCGGATCAACAAGTATGAGCTTCTAGCCTCCGTTCTCCTCTCTACTGCTCCTCGGTACTCGTACAATGGCTAATCCGATCCTCCTTTTCTGGCGGCCGTCCATAGCTATATCTCGGTCATTAGGTCGCTCCTTAACCGTAGCCGTCCGATTGAGATCATTAGGAAGCCAACTCATATCCTACTGTGTCGATACCATCGACGCGAGTTGATGGTATCCACCCAGTGTGGTAGCGGCAACCCTTCTTTCCTTTCGTCCGAGTGCCTGATGTAGTCTTGATACTATCGACGCGGGTCGATGGTATCGACTACCCTGTAGCGACGGTTTTGTCGTTTTGCGTCGCTGTAGCCTCCGTGCGTCGATGGTATCGACTTGGTGTCGATACTATCGACTGCTTCTTCACCAGGAACCTGATGATAGCTCGATACCATCGACATCCCTGTCGATAGTATTGACTTTTTGTTGATACTCGCGGATGGCAGCCTGTGGTCCGGTCGATGGTATCGACTTCCATCGATGGTATCGACAGAAGAAGATACTTGTTTTCCTGAAATTCAAACACAAAATCCCATAAATTCACACAAATAATAATATTTTGACAATTAATGCTCAAAACGATGAATTAAATGGGATTTGACATAAAATAATAGCAAAGACCAAAGTGAATGAATTATGCCACATTAACCATAAAAATGACTAATAAAAGCATAAAACACATATGAACCAGGTCTATAAATGCGACTCAAAATCGTCGCATCAAACTCCCCTAAGCTTGAACTTTGCTCGCCCTCGAGCAACTAATCCTTAGAATAGAATTGCTAATGTCAACTGAAGAACAACGCATCACAACCAACATCCAAATGACTCCCACCTAACAATCACATACCGGCCCTCTCTAACCACAGAATGGTAATTACCCTGTAGGCGACAGTAATCATCCATAAGAGAAATTGACCTCAAAACTGATGAACACTATCACATAAGGCAGTTAACATAATAAAACTTGCCGGTTCAGACTTGGTGCATCTTGTGATCTCCTATACTACGTTGCTCGCCCTAACTACCATATAAATGGAGGCAGTTCTCCTGATATACATTAGTGAGGAGAAATTCACGGTGGCCTACCAATCCGAGCAACAGGTGGATGAAGATGGGTGGTTCATGGAAGAAAATGGAAGTATGATACAGTTTCAACATGCCTAAAACAAAAATGTCCTAAATGATGCAAATGCACATAAGAAATGCTCTAATGCCTAAAATTGGGTGGAATGATGCATGCTTTAACTATCCATCCCAAAACGAGATGGACATCTAATTTAGCTACATCATGTACTCAATCATCTTAAAATGCAGGCGCTACATGTTCCTTTCTCCTTCTTATTCAAATAACTTCTAAATAGCTTTTTTTTATACAGATTTTTTTCTTCAGAGTTATTTTTTTCTTTTTTTTCTTTTTCAACCCTTTATATCCATAATTGATAATGAATATTTAATCGGGCTTATTTTTCTTCCTAATTCAGAAATTTGCACTATTTAGAAGGTATGGAACAATTTAATTCACCATTGAAGAAGAATCGAGATACATGATATACTTTATGCATGAAGAATTATGAATGCATCTACATGACATGCACCTAAAGGTAATGTGCATGTATCACTATTCTCATTTTTTCTTTCTTTTTATGCAAAACATATGGAAAAAGAATTAATGCATGCCCTATCTACGTGCAATGCAGTCAAAGAAGTTAAAATTGTAAAGTACTTCCAATTCTTGTGGTGGATTGCAAAAAGCGAAAAGGTGGAAAGATCACAAGACTAGGTGATTGAACCTTAGATAAATATTATGTGTCCCTCCTTACTGACATGTGTAGTAGTTAAGAAGTTTCTCTCTCCTACTTATGATTAAAGTCACATTACCATTTGGTCGGATTAGGCTCAAACAAACATGTCTGTCCACATTCATGAATCATTAGGAGTACAGTTATGAATTGTTGTTTTAGAGTTGACAGAACCAATCATTTTTGTAGGTTAATTGCACAAGGTTAAACAAGACCAGCTTTGCACATGTACAAAAATTTTAAAATTCCCTTTGATTTTTCCCATGCACACTATAGAGATGACACAAACTTTATGACATCCACGATTACACTAGATAGCATGTAGATCCTAAACAAACTAAAATTGCAAAAACAACTACAAAGAACACAAACAAATAAAGTTAAAAACTAAAAACAATAAAAGAGATAAAGCTGTTCCAACTACCCCCCTAAGCTTGAATCCGACTATGGCGTCATAGTCAAAAACAAACTTAAGGATTGGAACAGTGATACCGGATCACTCCTGTGGTGGTAGAGGCGGGTACTGCGGCGTCATGGGGTCCCAAGACAGGTACTTCCCCTGGAATGTCGGATCGTACTGGGGCATTGGCGGAGGCTGTGGATACCTCCCAAAATAATTTTGACTCCAGTAATGATCGAAAAACGGTTGTTGTTGCACCTCCATCCTGTGCAACCTATCATGGATGTTCTGCTGATTCTCGAACAAAAGGTGCTCATTCTCGAAGATCGCCTGCTGATTGACGAAGAGCCGGTCGGTGGTGTCCTGAATACCGACAAAAGTGGTTGTGTGGCCATGCTGGGTCGGCTGGATGTCCTGCAGCATTGCGTACATGCCTTGCATAGGATAGGCATCCTCGCTTGGTTGCGAGGGCGGTGGTGGTGGCGGCAGATGCGGAGAAGATGAAGATGCACCCGGATGCATCCTAGGGTGCTTTCGGGGTGCCACTCGTGATCGAAGAGGTGTGAACGCCTCTTCTTCCTCTTCCACCGCCTCGTTGTCACCGTTGTTGTCGCCGTCTTCTTCATCGGAGTCGATGGCTATGATTGGCCATTAGAAGTGCTGCGTGTCGTCGATGTTGAAGACGGGGTCAGGAAGGGAACACTCTCGATATGCTTGATTTATGTGGCAGTGTGCAAACGCCACGCCATCTCGGAGGAGTAGGAGATTGGACCGGTGGAGATGCTGCAAGTTGACCTTGCTACTTGTAGAGAGAGGAGTCAGCTGCTCGAGGTTCAAGCCCAAGTAGATGGCTAGCCTGGTGATAAGCCCGCCAAAATGAATCGGGGCTTTCCTTGTACTCCTTTTCACGTCTAATACTCGCTACAGAAAGAAGGCACCCCAATTGCATTCTTGTCTCTTCAGGAGTTTATACAGAAAGAATAGGTCCGACCCCTGAAATTTGCTGAGGGCCAGATCACCCCGGGCAAAAAGCGTAGAACTCAGCATCCGGTGCAGTACCCGGACGAAAGGGTGCTCAAAATCGGCTACCGCGGCGTTGTGGTAACTCACTGACTTTCCTTACGGCACCGTCACCAGCTCGGAGAAGAGGGTGTCGTAGTCGATGCAATTGTCTGGCCGCCGGTGGTCGTACTGCGAATGGTTCCAGTTGAAAATCCTATTGAACTGCTTGAGCATGAGGGTGTAGTCGTGTTTGTACAGCCGGAAAGACACTCGGCCCTTGATCCACTCACGATCGGTAGTTACGATATCGTTGGGCACGACACAGACGTCCAACGACGCCATGAACTCCGCCACCAATTCCTTGTACGTGGGCCAGTCACCGAAGAACGGCTGGCCATCTACATGGAATTCCAGCTCGCCAGGCCTTATTGGTGTGTGGCGGGCATGCCCCTTCAGAACGTAGGCCAAGTTGGCCTCGAATCTGAGATCTCGGATCATTTCCCGGTCCACATACCGGGTGGGCTCGATCTTCCTCCGCATGATCTCCTCGTAGATCTTCCGGACCTCCGAGGAAGGATGGACAAGTCGGGGACGTGAAATCGACGATGGTGGTGGTGGCACGAATTTCGGGATGTCCATCGGATTCACGTGCGAGGAGGAAGCTCTGGCCACATGCGACCTGTTTGCGATGAGAGATGGGGATCAGAAAGAGAGCTCGGTGAAGATTGGAGAGTTGAATCTCCGCTCGATGAAGACCTTCACTCGGCGATGCTTTTCTTTGGGCTTGGACGGCTCGGGGGAGTGCTCGGCGCAAAGGGAGGAGATCGCTCTGAAGGTGTGACGTCAACCGACGTAATGAATCTCCTTAAATAGACTTGGCTGGTGCCACTATTGGCCCATCGATACCATCGACATCGCGAGTATCGGCGGTTGTCGATGGCTGGATCTTGAAACCCGGATCGCTGACGTGTCGATACCATCGACGCAAGTCGATGGTATCGACGCTTCACCCGGATCGATGACGTGGAAGCCGCGATCGCCGTTGATTCGTTTGCACGGATCGGTGATGTGGATGGTCGATACCATCGACGGAAGTCGATAGTATCGACCCTCTGATTAGGGCAAATCCTCGCTAAGCTCGGCTGCCGCCTTTTTCACTTGAATGTGTCGATACCATCGACACGCCCGTCGATGGTATCGACTTTTCTGAGTCGATTTCTTCTATAAATCTTCAGAGATCTCGATGGTATCGACAGCCATCTCGATACCATCGAGTTTCCCTTCACGACCTACCTGTAGGTAGGTCGATACCATCGATGAGGCCATCAATGGTATCGACGCAGAGCAAAATCCGCAGTCGTCAACCTGTGCCATGGTCGATACCATCGACCAGTGTGTCGATGGTATCGACTCTGCCTCAGCCTGTACAAGGAACAAACCGATCACGGTATCTTTTTTACACTTAAAAAAAAAAATTAAACCAAAACAAATCAACATACGAACGTGCATGAACTAAACTAAGGTACCAATGGTTGGGTTGCCTCCCAACAAGCGCCCTTATTTAACGTCTTAGGCTAGATGGCTTTCGGCACCTCATGCATCCGAAAGTGAAATGAGTTTGACCTCATTCACCTTCCTCTTGTAATTCTCACCAAAATAGAGCTTCAGCCTTTGTCCATTTACCAAAAATGTGGTATTACCATCACACACTAAGATCGCGCCATGTGGTTTGACCTCCTCTACCACGAACGGTCCACTCCACCGAGATTTGAGCTTCCGGGGATGCAACTTGAGTCGTGAATTGAACAACAAAACACTATCTCCCTTGTTGAACGTGCGCAACTGGATGTGGCTGTCGTGGATCAGCTTTGTGCGATCCTTGTATATCCGTGCGTTCTCATATGCCGTCATCCGTAGCTCGTCCAACTCGTTAAATTCCAGCAGTCTCTTCCTCCCCGCTTCATTGTAACTCAGGTTTAGCCTTCTCAGCGCCCAATGCACTTTGTGCTCTAACTCTACCGGCAGGTGACAAGCCCAGCCATACGCCAACCTAAAAGGCGTGGTGCCTATAGGTGTTTTGTACGCCGTCCTGTATGCCCACAGAGCATATGGCAGTAGGGCACTCCAGTTCTTCCTCGTGGATGCCACCGTACGCTCTAAAATCTTCTTAATTTCACGGTTGGAGACCTCCACCTGGCCTTGCGTTTGCGGATGATATGGGGTACCTATGTTGTGCTTGACCCCATCTTTCTTCAATAATGTCGAGAACTTCTGATTCCTAAAATGCGTACCCCCATCACTGATTATCATTCGGGGTACCCCAAACCTGTAGAAAATATTTTCTTTCATGAATCTGCACACTATAGTGGAATCATTAGTCCTTGTGGGTATTGCTTCCACCCACTTCGACACATAATCAACTTCTAATAAAATATATAAATTAGAGTTTGAGGACACAAAGGGTCCCATGAAATCTATGCCCCACAAATCAAATACCTCCTCTTCCTGAAACACATTTAGGGACATTTCCTGTCGCTTTGAGATATTACCTGCTTGTTGGTAGGAATCACATGGCCTCACAAACTCATAGGCATCTCGAAACAAAGTTGGCCAATAAAGGCCGCTCTCCAAAACTTTAGCTGTCGTGCATGAGCTGGCGTGGTGTCCTCCCGTAGGTGATGCGTGGCAATGACGTAAAACGCTCTCGTACTCCACTTCAGGCACACACCTGTGCAAGATACCGTCCCTGCATTGCTTAAGAAGAATTGGGTCATCCGAAAAATAATATCGTAAAGAATGGAAAAATCATTTCTTCTCCTGATATGACCAATCTTCCGGGATGATCCCGCAAGACAAATAGTTTACAATCTCAGCGAACCAAGGATCCTTAGAGTTAATTTTCAAAATATGTTCATTCGGAAACGTCTCGGTTATGGGTATATGTAAATCTTTTTCATCCACCCTTTCTATCCTAGACAAATGATCAGCAACAACGTTTTCAATCCCATATTTATCCTTGATTTCGATGTCAAATTCGTGTAAGAGCAAAATCCACCTAATGAGTCTAGGCTTTGCGTCTTTTTTTTCCATTAAGTATTTGATTGCGGCATGGTCAGTCCATACAACTACTTTAGATCCCACTAAATACTGCCGGAATTTTTCAAAAGCGAAAACAACGACGAGTAATTCTTTCTCAGTAGTTGTATAATTTAATTGGGCGTCATTCAAAGTCTTTGAAGTGTAAAAAATCATGGTGGGTTTATTGTCCACCCGCTGCCCCAAAACAGCTCCTACCGCAAAGTCCGAGGTGTCACACATTAGTTTGAACGGTTTCGTCCAATCCGGCGTTTGAACAACCGGTGCAGAAATCAATTTTTCTTTTAAAACGTCGAACGCATGTAGACACTTATCATTGAAATCAAATACAACATCTTTCTCTAAAAGCTCAGATAGAGGTTTTGCGATTTTAGAAAAATCTTTTATAAATCGACGATAGAACCCGGCGTGTCCCAAGAAACTTCTTACCCCTTTAACAGAATTTGGTGGGGGCAACTTGGAAATGACCTCAATTTTGACCGGATCTACCTATAAACCTTTGCTAGAAACCTTGTGTCCTAGCACTATCTCCTCAGTCACCATCATGTGACATTTCTCCCAGTTGAGGACCAAATGTGTGTCCTCGCAGCGCTGTAAAACTTTGTCCAAATTATAGAGACATTCATCAAACGATGCACCATACACCGAAAAGTCATCCATAAATACCTCAAGACAACGTTCTACCATGTCAGAAAAGATAGCGAGCATGCAACGCTGAAAAGTCGCAGGTGCATTGCATAAACCAAAAGGCATTCGGTGGTACACGAAAGTCCCATAGGGACAAGTGAAGGTAGATTTCTCTTGATCCAAAGGATCAATCGAGATCTGGTTGTACCCCGAGTACCCGTCTAGAAAACAGAAGTGCGATCGGTCAGCAAGACGCTCTAGGATTTGATCAATGAAAGGTAAAGGAAAGTGATCCTTTAGCGTGGCGGCATTCAAATGGCGGTAATCAATACAAACTCGCCACCCGGTTACCAATCGGGTGGTGACAGGTTCATTTAACATATTTTGGGTGACAGTAATTCCCCCTTCTTAGGGACTACCTATGTGGGACTCACCCATGTCGAGTCTGATATGGCATAAATAATACATGTAGCAAGAAGTTTAATGACTTCCTTCTTCACAACATCCATCATTCTTGGATTGAGACGTCGTTGAGTTTGGATCACGGGCTTGGCTCCCTCCTCGAGCCAAATCTTGTGCTGACATAGAGTAGGGGAAATCCCCTTGATATCTGTGACGGACCACCCAAAAGCTCCTCGGTGGTTCTTCAGCACTATCAACAGTTGGTCTTCCTCTTCCGCACTCAGATAAGCAGATATGATCACTGGTAACTTGTCCTCCCCAGCTAGGAAGACATATTTGAGATACGGTGGCAGTGGATTTAATTCTAGATCCGGCAGGCTGATCAAAGACAATTGAAATGGCGGGGGAAGTTCACCTAGATCTTCATAATGCCTCGCATAGAAGCATGGAAGCATCTGGAGCATCTTGGTGCACTCCTTGAGAGATTTGCTCCTCATCCAATCATGTGTAATATTTACCAAACAAGCCTCCAATGATAATTCCGGGTATGCATCAAAAACAGAAATAGCAATTACATCATCTTCCATGGAAGGTGGAATGTCCTCATCCTCATCATTCGGGAATCCCACAGCTTTGCACATAGAAACTACTTTGGTCTGCTCCATGATATCCACAGCCAAAGTTCCATTGTCCACCTTGCTCGTCACATGAGCCATGTCCAGAAATGGCTTCCGAAGACAGAGTGAAATATTATTATCCAGATGTTTTACCACCTTGCATTGTTCCTTTGCCTTAGATGACACAGTACTAGAAGGCATGACCATCTCAAAGCGGTCATCGACTATGCCCAAGGTCAAGCGACCTCTCCCCATCTCTAAGATCATGTCGGCTGTAGCTTGGAAAGGACGTACAAGTAGCAGCTCATTGCCATGTTCATCCTACATCTCTATGACTACAAAATCTGCTGGAAAGACAAATCTATCCACCTTCACTAACACATCTTCACAGATTCCATAAGATTTTACCACAGAGTTATCCGCCAATTGAATCGTCATATTGCTTGGCTGTGACTCCTTCAATCCCAGATTTTTGAATGTAGAAAGGGGCATCAAGTTGATGCTTGCCCCTGAGTCACATAACGCTTCACCAAATTTGACTTTTACAATATAACAAGAAATGTTAAAACAGCCTGGATCTTGCCTCTTTGGCGGTAAAGTGCCCATGATGAAGGCACTCACTTGCTCCTTTAGCACGACAACCTCTGTATCTGGAATTTTCCTCTTCTTCGTTATGATGTCTTTTAGAAACTTCCCGTATGAAGGAATTTGCTCAATGGATTCCAATAAAGGGATATTGACTGAAAGCTTCCTAAAACTGTCTAAGAACTTCTTGAACTGTGCATCTTCCTTCCTTGCCTTAGCACTATTTGGATACAGGACCGGAATAGTTTGTGCCCTTTGATGAGGTGGCACATAAGGTGTCTTTTTCTGAGGTTCCTCCTCTGCAACCTGTTCTTCAGTATCATCCACGGCTGTGTCATCAACCTGCCCTATGACTGGTGGTGGCAGCTCCTCATTGGCTTCACCTTCTATCTCAGCCTGTGGTGTGCTTGTCTCCTCGGCCCTTGGATTTAACAGTTTCTTGCCGCTTCTTAGCAAGAAAGCCTTTACCTGCTGGTTTCCCCCTGGAACATTGGTATTCCCCGAAAAACCTGGATGTGCCGGTTTCTTCAAACTGGCAATCTCTGCTGCCATATGTGCCATAGATGTTTCAATGGTCCTCATTTGTGCCCCATGGCTCTGCAGTGTTTGCCCAAACTGATTCATAAACTCCCCTTGTTGTTTAATTTGCTGGCCAAACATAGTCATGAGTTCTTGATTTTGCTTAATCACCTGATTGAGCAGCTCTGTGCTCTTATCCTCCGTAGTTGGTTGGGGTTTGGCATCCGGATCCTGCAGAAAATTGTTTGGATCCTTCCACGAGAACTTTTTGTCTTTTCTCCATGAATAATCATTGTTCCTATAACCTTGCTGCTGCCTCATAAATTTCACTTGAGCCTCGTCCTCAGACTCAGTATCTTCCTTTGCGAGCAATTTCTTTGCGAGAAGATCCATCTTCTCATTCAGTTCTTTTATTACCTTGGACTCACCTGCTACTCAAACTTGCTCTACCGGGCCTCTTTCTCTCTCACCCCATGACTGCTTTCTAGCCATATTCTTTAGTATCTCCCAGCATCTGGTGTCCGTATTGTTCAGAAAGAATCTTGACCCAGCTGAATCCAGATTACTCCTATCGTCCTCGGAGAGAGCAAAATAGAAGATCTTCACCTGCGTCTCTTTATCTAGCCCATGATGTGGGCACCTCCTCAGCATGACCTGGAACCTCTCCCAGGTCTCAGAATATGTCTCACCTGCCTGTTGAGTAAAGTTATGGATCTTCCTGATCATGTCGTTGGTCTTCTCAGGAGGAAAGAACCTCTCAAAGAAGACCTCCACCATATGGTCCCAAGACTCCACAAACTCATCATCTAAATTGTGTAACCATTCTCGCGCGGCTCCCGCCAATGAACTCGGGAAAAGCTTAAGATAAAGTGCATCCTGTGGAAACCTGTCGATTTTAACCATGTCACAGTTCTCAACAAACTGACTTATGTGCGCGACAGGGTCCTCATTCTTGAGCCCATGAAAAGCATTGGACTTCACCAGATTTATCAAATCCGGATCAATCTTAAATGTAGGTATGTTGATTGCTTGCTTCTTTATAGGCCCTTTTGATGCGGATGTGGAAGAAGCTTTGATCTTCTCCCATATAGTCTGTGGTTCGTCCATCTCTTCTTGTTCAGGTTCTGACTCTATTTCCTCAAGATGGTCCTAATTATAACCGTCCTCGTCTTCTGGTCCCGTAAGTGGGCCCTCTGGTGCGCGTCGCGTATAATCAGTGTTACGCGTCCGCACCATACACAATACCTGAAATAAGAAAATTCGAGTTCAGTACAGTGTTGCGACGAGTATAAAAATTATCGAACAATTTAGAAATATTTGAAGTTGTTTCAAGATAATAAAAAAATGTGGCCTAGAATGGCCGCTCGTAGCACTCAAAGTACCAACAATTCGTCGTATCCCCGGCAACGACGCCAAAAACTTGACGCAATTTTACTATGCGCTTAAACACAAGAGAACACGTCGAAGTAATATAGGCCTTGTGAGGCCCGAGTCGAACACAGGGATACTCGGAATTGTTGGTGACTCCTACTAACTAGTTGCGATCAGCTAAGCCGATTAAAAGCTGAGGGTTTTTGTGAAAATTAAAAAGAAAATTGAAAGAAAACAAAACGAACAATCGATTAAATTTTTGGTTTAATCAATTCAAGAAGGTATCTTTAGGATTGCGGTTTCACCGCGGGTTTTCATTGTATTCAATTTTATATAATTCCTCAATTTTATCTCTCTATCCAGGTAGTGGCCTAAAAATAGAATTGCCCACTATCGTGGTGCAATTCACTACCTAAGCTTAGGTCGGTTCCACCGTCGTAGTAACCTATACCCTAAACTAGGTGCATTATGAATGATCTCTCAGTTTCCACCATTACGTTTACACCGCCTTGTTCAAGGGATTTATCGATTAATGTAGATTTCGTCTCTTTTCAGCCGTTAATCCTTCTTTCAAAGTGATTAAGGGTATTAGGTTATTATTATGGTGATCAAGCATAACAATATATTGAGAAAACAAAACTATACCACGGATTTAAGAGATAAAATATGATTCACTATTATAAAACTATCATACAATGAATTCCCGGGCTACTCCCGGTCCTAAAGATGAAGGGGATTAGCCCCGCATGTTCATCTCACACAAGTACATGGTAGAAATAGGGGAAAACATGTGAAAAACGTGGAATGAAAGGGAAAACCCCTGAACGGAGAAGAACCGGTTGATCCTCGGTGTAGGATGCGTGCTCTACCGCCTCTCGGTGGTGGAATCTGTCTCCTTCGGCCTCCGGATCAACAAGTATGAGCTTCTAGCCTCCATTCTCCTCTCTACTGCTCCTCGGTACTCGTGCAATGGCTAATCTGATCCTCCTTCTTTTTTGGCGGCCGTCCTTAGCTATATCTCGGTCATTAGGTCGCTCCTTAACCGTAGCCGTCCGATTGAGATCATTAGGAAGCCAACTCATATCCTACGGTGTCGATACCATTGACGCGAGTCTGTCGATGGTATCGACCCAGTGTGGTAGCGGCAACCCTTCTTTCCTTTCGTCCGAGTGTCTGATGTAGTCTCGATACCATCGACGCGGGTCGATGGTATCGACTACCATGTAGCGACGGTTTTGTCATTTTGCGTTGTTGTAGCCTCCGTGCGTCGATGGTATCGACTTGGTGTCGATACTATCGACTGCTTCTTCGCCAACAACCTGATGATAGCTCGATACCATCGACATCCCTGCCGATAGTATCGACTTTTTGCTGATACTCGCGGCTGGCAGCCTGTGGTTCGGTCGATGGTATCGACTTCCGTCAATGGTATCGACGGAAGAAGATACTTGTTTTTCCTGAAATTCAAACATTAAACCACATAAATTCACACAAATAATAATATTTTGACAATTAATTCTCAAAACGATGAATTAAAGGGGATTTGACATAAAATAATAGCAAAGACCAAAGTGAATGAATTATGCCACATTAACCATAAAAATGACTAATAAAAGCATAAAACACATATGAACCAGGTCTATAAATGTGACTCAAAATCATCGCATCATGCTCTAACTTAACCAAGGGCATAACGGTCATTTTGTTATGTTTTCCAAAACAAAGGGCAACGATGCATGGAGCACACACATGGCACAACCTGATTGGCCAAGTAAGTAAAATCTTGCTAAAATTGTAATTAATTCTAGGAAACTCGGATTAAAACAAGTCCTATATGAAAATTGATCCTCAGAACGAGAGGAATAAAAAGAAATTATGTTTGAAGCCTGATTCTAATTTCAATCTGAAAAGTGATGGAAGTAATCATCTTTAATACTTTAATGATTAAGGAACCCTATTTTGGGATGATTAAAGGGTCTAGTAGGGTTTAATGGATGTTTAAAGTTGGTATTAACCTGTTAATGATAAAAATGAACATTAGGAACAAAAAGGATGAATTTTTCATGTAATTCGTTAATTTAGAATTTTATGTTCATAAATATGCTTTAATGGGCCTTGAAATCCTAATGTTGATAATGGTGACTTTTAATAGCTTTAGTTGTTTAAAATCATTATTAAAGTCGAAGTATGATGGTTCTAAGTTATTTTGAGTACAAAAGTCCTTAATTTCGGATAAATACCCTAAATGTAGTAATTAGGATTTTCTCATGAATAAAAGGTAGAAGTGATGGTAAAACGAGTTCATATGTTAATTAGACCCTAATGAACTTTAAATTGATGATAAATGCTCATAATGATCTTGTCATGGATTAAAAGGATAAGAATAGTAGCTTTAATGTAAAAGAGGCATAATGGGTTTAATTAATGTTTAAAGTGTGCCTTTAATCCGAAATTAGGGTTTGTAAGTAATTGAATAGAAATAGGGTTTAAAATAGTAAATGAAGTAAAACCCTAATTTCCAAGGAAACCCTAAAATTGGAATAGAAATCCTAAGGAATATGATGATATTGGATAAATATTAATAAAAGGAAATTGGTATGTTTATTTCAGGATTATGTGCATATTTGGTTGCTTGAATGGGATTTCTCTATTCTGGTTAATTCTGTCTCAAATATGCAATCAAAGGTATGTGGTTACGCTTATGATTAACCCGACTAGTTTTTCGAGGATTTTATCGATGTTTCCCTCATGGCTTGAAATAACTGTTGGATGCTTTTATTTCATGCAACTATAGAGTGTCTATGACTATCACTATGAATATACATGTATAACTGGCTAGATTCGGGTCCACCTCTGTGGCTTGTAAAGGCTAAAAAAAGGGGTAACCTAGAGTAAGGTCTAGGTTATCGTGGGTTAGAAATTGGGCTACCAAGTGTAGTGCCATGACACCCATTAGCATGCCATGAGTTAAGGAGTGGGATACTTACGAGTAGAGCCATGTGACTCAACCCTAGAAAATAGTTCACCTATAGGTGGGACCATGAGGGGTTTAATGGGTATCTACCATAATGAAGGTAGTATCCAGGTCCACTGCAGGGATAGCACAGAGGATAGGGTACTCATGGATCGCAAAGTTATATTTAAAATGTAATCTTGGTTGTTAAATGATTAATTGAATGATTACGTTGTTATCATAGTTGTACGTTTATTGTTTCCCCCACATACCAGCTTCGGCTGACTGACGTTTTGTTTGTCAGCATTTTAGGTACAAGCCAAAAGGACAAACAGTAAATCATCATATTGTGAAATACATGAAGTAAAATACAAGGAGGATTAGTTAGAATAGAATCCATAAGTGGATAGAAGTCTAGAGATCCAAGTTTTCAAAAAGGTATGCAAAAGTTTATTTTCTTACAGTTTTCCAGTTTAGTCTGTTAAAATTTAATAATTGTTCTTGGTTAATTGCCGATCCTTTGATCCGGAAGTTATGGGTGCGGCTTCGACCTCTCAGTCTCCTTAATTGGGGGTTACCAGATGGTGGGGTCGTAACACATCACCTACCTCTAGCCACATTAACAGTAAAGTAATGAATTTTTATAATTTTCAGATGGATATATCTCCCTCGTTTCTCAATGAAACTTCATGAAACAAGTGGTATTGGATTGTAAATTGGATTCCGCGTCGTATGATATATTATTTTCTTATTTTAGTCAATAAATTAGGAAACCTCCAAACCTTGGGCTACAAGCAATGGCGGCCACCTTCCTCCTTACTACTTCCCTCATCCTCACCAATATATATAGGTACCCAAATCTCCGCAAGGCCAAAGAAAACTCTCTTCTTCTCCCAATTTCTATGCTCGTAGCGTGTGCACCGTCGGCAAGGAGTTTTTCTCCTTAAACTTTGTGGGGCACACATGTCCCTCTACACACCACCTTTGAACGAATTGAAGGTACTGTTGAGTTCGTCTTCTTCCAAGCTTTCCATTGATACTTTGATCTTTGAGTTTGGTCAAGAAATGCTAAAATGCCCAAATCTTGGCCTTAGCACTCACCGGCCATGGTGCTAGCAGCGTGGGGAAGAAACCCCATATTGATTTCACGACATTATCTCTTCCATTTTTCCTCTTTTCTTCTCTGTCGTGCGCGGGGGAAGGCCCATCTTTTCTTCGTTTTGCCCTTGTGGCTTTGTCCACGGCAAGCTGGGTGCGACCGTGACTTGGCCACCTCCCATTGGGCTAAGTCGCGGGCATGGCTGCCCTTTTTGCTCCTTTGCGATCGATTTGTCTACATGGCATTTTCTGATTGGTTGATATTATGAAAATCGTAACTTTTGATTCGATTGTCTAAAAATAAAAATAAAATATGTTCCGAACTCAAAAATATGTGCTCTTTCTAAGAAAAATATCTCCAAGCATTGGTTTTGAGTTTTATCGAAAGGTGTTTTCTAAAAATGAATTTAATAGATAAAAATCACCAAAAATGTACTTTAATCTTCATAACTCCAAAACATAAAAAATTGTGTGATTTCTTAATCAGGAGAACCTAATAAGATTGGTGGTGATGTTTTCAAAGTCTAAATCAGAGTTTTGTGCAAAAATTTCAAAAGTAGGGTTTTCTTTACATTAATGAACATAATGAACTCTAATACATGATTATACATTCAAATAGGAAGAGTGAAACTTGGAATCAATTAAAGTAGTGAATAAGGAGTAATTGGATCTCTTAAGAAAAGGTATGTGCATTTACACCTTAAGTTGGGAATATTTGTGTCTTAGCCTACTTTTTCTCTAATGAGGCTTTATTAAACCCTATTTCCTATACTCTTGAATCTTTTGCTATACTTGCCTCATAAACTAGTTTTGGAATATTATTCTTGGGTCTGGGTACCCCACTTCCATGTTCTATTTAAATGATGCTACTACTTGCCATTGATTCTAGCATGATGATTTTATTAGACTAACTAGTTATAGTAGTGGTACTTATGTACAACCTCCCATAGTAGGGCATGTGTTCATTCATCCTGGGGAACGTCTTATTCTCCCCCACACATAAAATATGTGTAGGTGACTGGGAATGTCTTATTCTCCTCTCACCTTTTGGTTGAAGGTCTGGTAGGTGCATCAACCCTACTTAGTTACGGTAGTCAATGTTAATCATGCATACAGTTCTTTTATTATATTTATTAATGGCAAGCATCTTTATTACATAGCCTCATTCTCATGTTGTCTTCATCTTATGATGAACCTTAGCCTATTTTTACTTGCTTTACTTATCTTGTTATCCTAGACTTGTTTTGTGACACATGTTTTTCTTCTGTTTCCCTTTTGATGGGTGCCTTCCCAACCACCGTGGTGCTGAGCAAGGTGATGGATAATACAATAAGATCATAGCTTTGGCTTGGACCTAGCTGATGGAGGTGTTTCTTGGAGACAAGATTGTGGTAGTTAGACTTCCCTCTATCTAGATCCTGTTTGTGAATCTTGATGTAAACTCTAAAGGGAGGATGATGTATTTTTGTTATCGTTTATATGAAATTGAATATAGTAAGTAATTTTTATTCCGCTGCTTTCCAATGATCCTTTGTATGTCATAAAAATAAATATTTAAAAATTTTATACCCGTTTCAACATACCTTTTGAGTATGTTGGGAATGGAGGTTTGATTTTTTTCAAATTTTTACAAAGGGGTCGTTTCACTCTTTTACAATTAGTGACTCCAATATTCATGGTACAATACTAAAAAGCGCTCTTCAAGATATCCATGACCTAATCCATTGGTGACATGCATTCACATTTCTCCAGCCTCATCAATTGATGAGGGGTGCTCATGAAAAACACATAGAAGAAAAGGAGATGGTGAAAAGGATTTACGATACCTCATCTACATACTTTACAAGGAGGTCACATGTATTGAAGTAACTTACAGAGTTGATGATACCAGTGGTAATATATCAAAACCTATGAGGTGAAGTTAAATGGTGGAGAAGAGAAGAAGACAACGAAGTGTGAAGTCAAAGAAAAAGGATGTTGATGATGAATAAGTGAAGTCAAAGAAAAACGATGCTTCTTTCATATCCAACATTCTCACTAGTGCATATTCCCTCAAGCATAAGAAGATGGCCTATACTCCAAAGGAAAAACATTTCAAAATGAGTCTTATATAGCCCATTGCTATTAAAGCGGTCCAAAGGGAAATTTTAACATGAATGTCTTAAAGTCAAGAAATCTCATCACCACAAAGGAAGCAAATATATATAGAGAGAACACGTATGGAAAGAAGGACAAGTAGAATAAATCACATAAAGCTACATGGGGACTCCTCTCAAGCAAGTGAGAGTGTGAGCAACGATAGTATGTGCAATGATCCCTCATGATAAAAACCGACGACGATCCTATTGAGGTAAACTTATATGACTTTAAGACTAATTGAGAACCTTGCTATATTAATTCTTGTGGGCTGTGAGGATAAGAAAATGATGTCTGTCGGAATAGTTGATTATTTGTATGATGATATAAATGATCTTAACCATCGCATGAATAATGGAAATTTTTTCAAATCTGAAGACTGGGTCCACCGCCGTCTTCATTGAAAATTAATAAATTATATATTCATCTCAAGGTCACAAAGACTAATATAAGAAAAAACAAAGAATGATTTCGAGATTGTTTGTCCACGAGACGTGATTGCGTGACATAGGACGGCTGGCATTTTGTTATTTGAGAGCGGCCTACTCATAGTTGAGGTGCTTAGCGAGAAGATGCATAACAAAAGTTAGACAATAAGTGATGAAGCCGAAAGCCATCTAAAACAATTTTAAGCAGACAAGACGAGCAACACCGAACCAGAAAGGATTAAAAATTGATGTGGAATATGTTCACATATGTATACCAATGCTATTTGATCATGATGACGTCGAGGAGAGTTTAGGCGCTGGTCCGTTTAGCACGTTCTCCAGTTTACCGATAGTTTTTCCTGGTCCCAAGTTAGTTTTTTTCTTCTTAAAACATCCACTGTCGCTACCTGATTCGCAGCAGAAAAGCTTTTTTAATACGGCTTGTTCCATCAGACCACGACATCTATATAGAAGGAGAATCTTCTAATCATAGAATAATTAACAACGCTAATCTCTCTATCTACACCTGACGAGACCGAGTCTCGAGCGTCAATTAATTATGATCACGGTACACGTAGTTGACACTTATTCCTTTTATATGGTACAGACAAAAACACTCCAACCACTCTGATCCCCCATAATCTTCTCCGTTTTCAACACCTACGCACCACCTTTATTCCATCATCACCACTGATTGCAACTAAGAGAATAGTTCCCTTGTTTTATGGATATATATAGATCCAATGAGCCTCATAACAAATGAGGGATTCCCATTCTCCTAAAATCCCTCTACGACCGTTATCAGAATTGAGATATGGAGAACTCCACCTTCTTTCCTTCCAAGCAAGATGCAGCCGCTTCAGAGGAAAGTGGCTGGACTGCATATATTGATGATGATGCAGCTCCAGAAGAGAGCGGCTGGACAGCACATATTGATGATGTTGCAGCTCCAGAAGAAAGTGGCTGGACGGCATATATTAGCGATGTGATGGAATTAGAAGAGAAGGGGAAAATGACGAGGACCGATTGCTCATCCGCAACTGTAGAAAATGCTGACCGTTCATCCTTTGCGGTCTCAGATGCTGCTTCTTCAGCCCCAGTTTGGAGGAAGGAGGTGGAGGAGGCTTCCACAGAGTCAGCCTTGCCGTTGCTCTTGAAGAAACTGAGGCCCTTGAGGTTCAACAAAAAAAGAAGGGTTAAGGGCTGTTACGATGAGGAGGACGAACTTGATGATACTGCTTGTTCTCCTGGATGCAGCCCAAAGGTAAGGAATAGGGGCCCTGCCATTTTGCTTCATTTTAATGGCGGTTACAATGTTATCTCGGTTAAAAAAACTCAAAAACAGTTTAAGAATGATGAAACCAATAACATTGTAATGTCGAGTTATCCCTTCTTGTCTTTATGAACAGTGTCTTAATTCCTCCATGTCAACCCGGTACAAGTTTTTTCTTTTATATCTATGTTTGTGTGACAGGTGATGGGCACTGACAACTTTCAATCACATAATGATATCAGAGTCAACTACGGTGCTTATACATCCCAGGTATTACTGATTAATTCCACATGCATTTTCCAGTAAACTTTCCTGAACAGGGACATCGCGTGTCCTGAGTTTGAGAGTTCGATTATTCATATATTGTATTAGTAAAAATCCATGTTCTTACCAGAAAAGAAGTCATCAATCAATGCTAAAATTATGAAGAAGGATTGTTTATCTTAAAAGACGTTAACCATTCCAGAAACAAGAAAGCCTTTTCTTGTAATAAAAAATTACGAGGGTTTCTTGTTATCCATTGTTTCATTACAAATTCATCAACTTTCATCAGAAGCACCCAACGCTATACATAATAAAAGTAGGATTTTATTCGTAACTACTGAGCTCATGCTCAATCCATTTGTTGCCCTATACGATAAATTATTTTATTATGTGGTTCTGTGACTAAGGGTGTGCAAGAATTATGTTTCATGATTGACAAAAATCTTATTGCACGTTGGGCAGATTAAAAAACAAAATTTGCAGGTTAATGGTATGCTGATAATTCAATTCCAAATCTGTACGGAAAAATATCTTATTATAGGATGTTATTTGTAGGCAAATATATTTATCATAATCGTATTGTTTTGTAGGATGGAATTGGTTATAATGCCAGCCACCTGGAATTAAGAAGGAATGAGAATGACATTGGAGGATACATGAAGACTATAAACGGCTGCAGCGAACTAAGAAAGAAGGGGTTTTGTTTGGTTCCATTATCTACTGTGGTGGGCTTAACCTTTGAGAACAAATGATAGTCATACTTAACTACTATAGAATGAATGTGTATATGTACATAAACCAAAAATGACACTTGTTGGGTTCTATATCCTAGTTGTGAGCACTACATTAACACATATCTCTAGTTAGAGATGTAATTGGGTAGAAATATGACCAAATTCTCAATGTCTAATGAATCTGGTCACACATATTTCATACTTCTAAATATACTGTAATGAATGTATTTGTGCTTGTATCCAGATATAATAGCATCTGTTTCGTGTTGTTTATTGACAAGTTATCATATGTTATCATAATTCCAAGGCAATTCACATCTTGTAATAATGTGGTTCTAAACTGCACTGCATTTGAAACTTGATTCAAATTGGTCTCTCTAGTAATGTTAGAAAATATGGGTACCGTTTTATTTTAGCAGAATGTCTCGTTAATCAGAAATAAGAAACAAAAATTATATCACATACGCTGATATAGACCATGATAGTGTACAAGAAAAATGTTTTAGTAAAGGGATCAACATAATCATATACAAGCAGAGATGGCAAAAGAAGCATTTTCAAGCATAAACAGGTCTCAGCCAGAGCACAGATAGAATCCACTCGTACAAAGGATACAAAGAGTTTCACATAGGGCACGTTTGATTTGCAGGAGTGATCTGAATTATGACAAATGCTGTATTTTAATTATCCATGTATGAGAGAATGCTGCTCTTGGAAATTTCTGTACACCGCAGTTTATGTTTGGGGGCAACTGGATAAAAACTAAAAAGTAAGACAGACAACGGCGTCCGGCCGTTTTGAGCTGGAAAGCAATATGCAGCATTTCTTTTATGACCGAAAATGCAGGATTGGGCCACTTTTTCAGTTCCAGCAAAGCAAACTATCTTTTCTTGCTGCTGGGTTTGTAAATGCGATCCATTACAGTAAAATACAGCTAATCAAACATGCCCATAGTATGAAAAGCATGTACCAGAATTTATACATAGTATCTACTCGAAAGGATACGAAGAGCCAAAGAGACGGATCATGTGAGTACTTCCGAGAAAATTCTTAATATATGGATCTAGCTTGGCCAATTATATTACTACAACACTTGGATAAAGGCATATGTGTACATTTTCATACATGTGTATATTTTCATACAATAAGAAATCAAAGGGGCCAGTGGAGGTATTAAATTTATCTTTAAATTGTAATGAAGAAAAATTGAAGTGTACCTACTAAGTTCCGCTACACGAAATGCTTATTTCTTGAATGTGAAATGAAAATTGAAATCATAGACTAACAAAAATGATGAACAATACTAACCAATCGCAATAAGTATTAGTGAAGAAAGTATGATATTCACTAGGAGACAACAATGTCTCACACAACTATAATCAACAAGAAGTGTCATAATCATATGTAAAGTGGATATGTAACTAGTGTGTTATTTACCTAATTATCTTAGAAAAGACCAAATGTTAATTCACAAAGCCATGGTAGGATTTTTTTACACAAGTTCCCAACTCCATTAATATATTCTTCATTGAATAGATTACATTTTTTCACACATATGCATTAGATAAAAATGAAACTTGATGACACAATGTTAATGGAAACCATGTCCACTACAAACCACACCACACAAGGTGCACTAGCACATAAGACAAACACGATCACCATAAGCAACATAATACAATATATGTCCACTAGAAGAAACATTTTCCAAGGTAATAAAAACCCACAAGAATATGACATAACCAATAGGTAAACAACGAGAACAAAAAACAAGATAGATGGTCTAAATAAACAAAAACTAGCATCAAGATGCATAGACAAACTTCATATGGACGAACGAACAAGATATCCTAGATATGCAGACATGACAAAATTTGTATAGGTGTTATATATAGCCAGAGAAAGCCTACAACTACTCAAAAGTGATATTTGTGTACCTAAAAATACCAATAATAATATTTTTTGAATATTACGCAAAAATAATCATACAACAATAGTAACCATGTCATATTTTAAATTTGTCTATTAAAATTATAATTACACATCACTATGAAGGTTTATTGTTGATCGTGGAAGTCTACAAAGATCATAGGATCAAAATAGCATATTTCATTTTGTTAATATGCCAAAACTACCAACTATTCATATATTTTAAATAATATATTATATGTTACATATTTTATTTATCATTCTAAACCAAGTGCTCTAAAATAACTCTATCTTAGAGAGGCACATATGAAGAGGATGGTAAATTTTGTAAACTATATAGTCCATATGTTGAAACTCATTCCATTTATGAAATTCAATCTATAAATCAAGATAAAATTATTTTATGTTGAGATTTTTTTGAAGTAATATAGGCATGGTGATATAATCAAACAAATAGTTTTAAACCAATTCCAACATTTCTTTTCTTGAAAAGAGCTAGTATGACACACTATTAGAAGGCTTAAACAACATAGCCTTCCTTACTAACCATGATATAGAGAACAAAACTAGATCCTCTCCTTAGCAAGATTTCACTCAACTTCCTTCATGCCTTTGATTTATTTCACCAGACAACCGGTTAAACCATGTGAAAGGTTTTATATCCCTTTAATTCCCTTCTTTCCATCATGATTTTAGTGCCCTAATACTTAAATGACTACTTTATAATGTATTAGGTATTTGTATGTACTAGTAGGGTACACATGAGAGATAATAACAAGGAAAATCCACCAAAACTTATTGTCCACATTTTGTCAAACAATTGTGAAGGGGGGACAATTAGGTAAAGCTTGTGAAAGCATCATAATTTGGAACTCTTAATGGGAATATAATTGACATTTTTGAAATATTTCTTAAGCGTAAGACAAAATTATATATTTCTGTGAAAGGAAGCCAAGAAAGAAGAAAGAAAGAGAGAACTAGTCACAAACTAAACATGATCAACAAGGGTATGTATATAAACAATCATAAGGTTTCTTCCACACGGCCTCAAAGTGCACGAGAATAAAGAAAAAATACATGATCAATGGAAGAACAACACTTAAGGGTCTAGTAAGGGAATAATGGACTATGAAATCCTTTTTTTGTCATTAAGTGTGCTTCTTCTATTATTAGTCTTTCAATCAGTATGTACAAGTGTTGTGGAAAAAATCCAAAATAAGAAAAATAAAAAAATGAAAAATCTATATATGCATGAGACATAAATAATCAACTAAAGTCCTTTGCTACAATGCTTGTTGAGGGTCTAGTGTCTTCAAAAATAGCTTGATTCTTCATATACCAAATATGGTATAAGGTAATTAAGTTGAGTAAGCATTCATTTTTCCCTTTGAGTTCAAGAATGTCCCTTATGCTGCTAGGAATCACCGGTAGATAGCTCAGTGTCTTTACCTAAATCTTTATAGCGAACCCACATTCCCACAACAAGTTACCTAAATCTTTATAGCGAACCAACATTCCCACAACAGGTGGTCTGCACATTTAGAATTCTACTCATACATAATGCACGTGGATGCAAGTTGTATGCCACATTTCAATAAGAACTCTTTTATAATTAGTTTCTCTAGTAGTAATTTCCACCAAAAACATTTGAATCTGTTTGGGACTTTAATGTTCCATAACCATTTAGCCCACTGGTGCTTAGGAGAATGAGTGTGGAGCATGGACTATGAAGATCATACTTTATAGTAATACACTCTCCATGGAAACCTAAGTCATCACTAGTAAATTCTTGCATCCAATGTGGTTGACAATCATATGATGTGTCCCGCTATAGGTGCACACACTAATCAATTAGACTAGACCAGATGCACCCCATGAACTCGAACACACTTGGGATGTTTCAAATTTATAAAGCCCTAGACAAGGTTCACTCACAATGCTAAAATATTCACCTACAAGCACACGGGGTCGTGTCGTAATATAGGTGAATGGTAAGTGAGGGGTCGATGCATAGGGAGAGAGGGGGCACTAGAGCTAAGTTAGCGTAACTATGTTCCTAAAGTAGAGTGTAGGGTTTGCTGGTTGGTTTAATTTGATTACACTAATGAAGCAACCAATTAAAAGCAAGAAGGAAAACTAGATTATCAGAAACCCTAAATTACCCTAAACCAATTAAGTCTAGTTGACAAAACAAGGCAGCCAACTAGGCAAGAGCAAGGAACTACAACTAAATCACACTAATGAGTCAACTTAAGCACAAGAGCAATTAATGACCTAAGTTATCACTAACTAGAAATATTAACACTAGTAAGCTCAAAAGAGCACTAACTACTCAAGAAAGACTTAACTATCCAAATCTAAGCAATTGACTAAGAGGAAATGAAAGCAATTAACTAAACTTGCATCAACAAGCTAAGAGAACAAGATGGGGTTCATGCAGTATTAAAGAGAGGTGGGCCATTTGGGAAATGATACTAAGATATTAGTTGGGGGGAACATATTATGCAAACCTAGCCATTTATTCTAGGTCATCAAACTAAACAATTAGTAAAATGCAACAAAATCACTGGTATAATATTGGGTGGCTATGGATAGAATAGAGTGTGGGAAGGGTAGCTACACCCTTGCACCCTCTATCTAGCCTGACGACGCTCAATTGGCCCAAGATTAGGTGGGATTTTAATTGGATTTGGCTAATCTAGGTTTCCAGAGTGAGATGGCTTAGGGTAATTGGGAGCCAAAGGTAGGAGTGGGAAGTAGAGGTGAAGGTATTTCACCCGACATTACTCCCCATCTAGCTTTTAGTAAACTCCTAGGAAATTACACTGAACGATCTCACACTAGCTACTTAAATCTCACACCTAGGAGTAGGAAAAGGGCTATATGTGTTGGAATATGGGGTGCTAGATAGGGATCCACTAGTTGGATCTAGGATCAAATCCCATAATAGCCTCACATATGCTATCTTTTCCTAGACTTAGGCGGGTTCTAGCATAAAACCACAAGCAATCCATGTTTTCAAGAACAAACCACAAAAATTGTGGAAAATAATATAGAAGTTGAAAGCAACCTCATAAAATGAAATTATAGAGTTTACAAGTTATATTCCCCCCAAAATGGTATCAAAGTAACATTATAATCCCAAACAGCCCACCACAAAGGGCTTAGATACTCATAGAATAAGAAAAGGAAAAGAAAGAAGAATGGGTAGAGGAGTGGGGATCCATAGAACATGGTGAAGATTGCTCCTTCTTCGCCTCTTTAGTGTAGAATATGAAGAACCTCCCTCCAAGGCTGGAAATGGAATGTATGGATGTGGTTTGGTGGTGAAAACCCTAGAAAATTAGGGGTTTTGGGTGAAAATGAGGTGGAAATGACCGTTGCCCGTGGTGAAGGTCCATCTGCTTAACTTTGCCTCAAACTCCTTCAAATGGCTACTACTTGCTTTGGAGCAATTTTTGTCCACTCAAGTGCTGCTTGGGGGAGTTCTAGGTCCAGTCTCGGGGTGTAGAAACCCAAGGACCCCATCCTTCTCTCTCCTTTGCATCCAATGCATGTAAAAAAACCTAAAAAATGCAAAAAGCATCCATAAGTGTATTAGACATGATAGTTAAAGTTGGGGAAATTGACTTGCAATCTACCATTTTTAGATGTGATTATAATGCAAAAAGACATAAGATGAAACCCTAAAATAGGGTTGCATCACCAGCCCAAACATAAAATATACTTGTCCTCAAGTATGCTCCAACTTAATCTCTCTTTCAATTCTAATCAAGGAGTTGGATAATGCAATCATTGTGATGTTTATAGGAAAAAATATGTTCACATGAGGAATTAGGCATGCAATCCACTACTCTCCACTCATTTTTAGATTTCAAGTTTGAATCAAGCATAGAGAACAATAACTTAGAATATAAGACACCATTCACATATGTAAGTGTTGCAATTTTCATAAGGCTTCGAGTATACTGTATCGTGCATGAAATACAATCAAAAGGTTAGAATTACTATTTCTCTTACTAGAGATATCTCATACACTTCATTTAACTTCTCATGGCCCACTTGGCTTGTGTAGGGGGATGAGGGCTAGAGTCGATTTACCCTAGCCCTACTAGGTATAAAAAGAGAAGAAAGGGTTATGAAAGGGAGTGGAGTGTTATTACACTCATCTTTTCTTTATTTGTATTCTTTTAATCATGAACATCTTTTATTTTCTTTTTTGCTTTTTTTTCTTTTCCTTTTATTTTCTTTGCCCTTGTGTATGGAGGGAATATGATGACAAGAGTAACGTTTAGAGGTAAAGATATGGCCACCCCAAACTTTTGGGGTGGCCAAGGCTAATACATGCACTTTGGCATCCTTTCATGAGGTGGAGAGGTAAGAAGATGGTAGAAGAAATGTCAGGTCAAAGATGGGTTACAAGTAGTGGAGATTCATGTATAATCTCACTCAAGCAAGTTAGTCCATGTAACATTCACCAATCAAACAAGCCATGCATAAAATGAACAGTATGGTAGATTGCATCCTTTTCATTAAGGACAAAAAAAACCTAAATGTTCAAGACTTGCAAGAATCATCCTTCTATTCTAAATAGAAAATTATTTCAAGAGGCTTGGATCACATGAACAATTCCTACATAGGACTCATTCTAGCCAAAAACATCAAAAGCAAGTTGCATTATTCAAGATTTAACCATTCTCATCATAACAAATAGAGATTCAGTTGAAACATGCTATTGGGTAATAACATAAAAGTTTGGACAAATTTTGGCCAAAATGGTGTCAATTTGCACTTTAATCACATCCAAACCTACTTTAGGGAAAAGATGACATAAAGCAAGAAAATCCTAACTAAAACACACAAAAATTACCATAAACTACATGAAAACGCAATGCATGAGATGGAATGGTAAAAAGAGAAAAAAATTGAAAAATTATTCAAAAATGCATGAAAAAGAACTACATGTATGCACAAATGCAAACAAAAGAAAATCTACACTTGTTACAACCTTGATTTTGCATGTATTTTCATAATTGAAATGTAATGAGTTTATGAATTTGGACTTAATTGAAAAGGTTGTATGCTTTGCTTCAAAGAAGGGACTTCTTTTCAAATCTCCCTTTTGATAGGAATTTCGTGGTTCCTATTATTATATTAATCCAATAATGGATATGAAAGAGAAGAAAAGAAGAAAAGTCCAAATAATAGAAAAAGATACAAGATAATGGATATTAAGCAAAATATTTATGAAAAATATTTGGAAATCTCTAGAAAGTGGAATTAATGGCCACAATTGAATAAATTTCATTTACATGTGATTTCTAATAGAAAGAGTAGTCAAAATAGAAGAAAAGAAAAAGGAATTCATTTGAATAAAGGAATAAATAAGAAAAGGGATAAAAGATAAAGAAAAGGCTAAAGAAATATTCCTAAGATGGTATTTTGAATCATTAAGGTTTCTTGAGGTCTAAGGAAATCCAAGATAATAATTTAATAGCAAAGGAAAGAGAAAATAGGTGAGAAAGATACATAATTGAGTAATAAATTGCAACTAAAGAAAGGGACCTGATTTCTTAAGATAATGAGCCCAAATTTGGCATGATGATATATTAAGTCATTAATAAGATTCCCTCAAAATTTGGGATAAAACAGAGCCATGGATTAAGAGTTCTGTTTTTTCTAAATTATCCTAAAATCAAAAGGATTTTTCTTTAATATATAAATCTGGTTTTCCTTTGTTTGGGCGCGAGCAGTGTGGATCATTGGATCCCGATCCAACGCAGGCCATGCATCTTCTAGTTCTAGCCGAACTAGGAATAGGCTTCCAATTGAGGGATCTTTCCTTCGATTTTTCTCGCGTTTTAGTCGATGTGCAAACAGGGGAAGTTATTGGTTGGGATAGGGAGAATTTTTTGCACCCAACTAACCTAGGTTTTATGGGTTTTTTGAGGGTTCTTGTGACACCCCGCCATCACATAGACAACGAGATGACACGTGAAAATGTGCGGAACCATATATTACTGAAAACACGGGTTAATTAAAACTGATTGCGGAAGCATACGTACAAAACATTTGTAACCAGGCCATGCAAGAAGATCAGGTCATATATAGATATATTCAAGGTCACCTGCCAGATATGTTCACATCTTAAAGCCACCCATTGTCGCAACAGTGCATATTAGTTCATCACCTATTTATACATACATAACAGGCCACGTACGGCCAGCAGTAGGATATACAAAAATTACAACAGCTAAGCATCGTGAAACGTCGTCAAACACATATGAGGACCTGAGAGTACAGGGATGACTCTAGGACTCTACTACAAAACCACCAAAACAACAGCATGTCCATCTCTTGCCTTCTACTGCTCTTCTTGCTGCTCGGTCACAACCTCACGACCACCGCCATGTCTAGAGCGATCACCTAAAAAGGGTGTAAACCAGCGGGGTGAGACATACAGTCCCAACGGGGTGAGACATACAGTCCCAGTGAGAAACATAACTCCCCGTCGCAACTATAAAACCTCAAAGACTTAAAGCAGATAATAGCAAATAACTGAATAAGCGTATAATAAGAGCAGCATACTGAGAAAAGCTATTATTACCATCCATCTTACCAAGATATTCGGGAGGCATATTACCAAGTATTTCTTTATGGAACATGATTGACAAGATACGCTTTATAAGAACTTATCGCAAGATATAAGGATCGTACACGTATCTGCAAGGTGTAATTAGATCAGCTATGCATGAAAGGCCTCAATCAATGTTCTGTGTTTTTCTCTAAGCAGGATGTATTTCTTCGACTGGATTACGTTTTATTATGCCCTAAGGAAGTGAACCTTCCCTGCTCAAATCCAACCATTGGTTGTGAAGCCCAATCTGGTGCCATACAAGGTCTAAGGATATCCAGACTCCATGACCTCACCTTCTCGTGGCCAGTACGCGAAGCATCTAGCAAGACCACAGTCTTATGCTTATAGGCCTCAACCTATGGATTAGCTCCGCAAGATACCCATCTCTAGCTCACCTCATCATAGGTGCTAGTATATACATCCGAGCCATGAACGCATCATGCTCATCATCACATATCCTGAGCCATGGGTATGTTCACCATGCTCCATACATCCCAAGTCTACAACCACAGTTGCACTCAACCCTCCTATTTTAGGCTAGGGGAAACCTCACATATTCAACAATATGCGCTCCAGGAAATCCCGCAGGATAAACCTGTTTCACCATCACCAATTACTGACGGTAATGGGTATATGGCCAGGGAAAACTACATGATATGTTTATCTATCATTGATTAGTATATTTTAAGCCAATTGTTAAGGCAAAACAAGGTATAAACATAGCCTTATAGAATTACATCACTATTGCCATCAACATATGTCTTGGGACCTCAATCCCTCATGATATCAACCATTGCATCTCAAGGCATCACAAACATGCATTAGCTTCCTGGGAACGCATGCCTTATCTCATCATCAGAGGATAACACCTCAACTAGGCACTCAGCCTTATATCAAGTCCTCAGACCTATCAACTTGTTACTTTATTAACAAGGATTATCATCACATTGTGCTAGTCGAAGCACATATATCTCATAGCTCTTACCATGCTATTAATCCACATGAAATGCCTGCATGGTTAGTATACACATTCACAGTGATTAGTGAAACCATCATGGATTAACATAATGATCATGTTATCAAGTATATAGAAGCATCCGTGAGTATATCACACAAACTTTATCATTCATAGTATTATTATCAATCAGGGGCATGTGTTATGCCTTATACTTGTGACCATATTCATGTGTTATATCAACATGTGAAGCGACACCATAAGCTTCCAAGCTTCCTGGTTCACAACCTATCATTATATCTCATCATCATATTTATAGGATGCAAGGTGATTGCATCATATCACTTGTGTTATCATTATTAAAAGAGAACCCTCAACTATATACATTTTGGGTTATCAGGACCCTCACCAAAACTCCTTTGCAACCCTCACTATAGGTATGGCGAGAAGTGCCAACCCTCACCAAAGGGTGTATCGGCTAGGGTTCCAACCCTAAAGCAACTCACCATTAAACGGACAACCTCAACACCAACTATCGTGCAACAAGGACTCGCCAACTCATGGTGTCGGGCAGAGTGTATCATGCATCAACAAATTCTATCGGCCCAAGACCTATCGTGCACCAAACTAGGGTTAGGGTTAGGTTCCACTATCGGCTAATCATCAGCAAAGACCATATCGACCCAAGGGTATCGCTCAAGGCGTCCCAACATCCAACCTCTTCATATCGTCCAAGAGGCCTTTAAGGATAACGGCCAAGGCCACCTAAAGACAAGGGAGTGCATCAAGCACCCTCTCTTCATGGTGTGTCGTCTAAGAGTTAACCCTAAGGAGGGTATCGGGCAACATCTCATCAAGGGTGTATTGCCCACCCAACAACTCCACCAAGGGTATCGTCCAAGGGACCATGACGGGCACCAACTAAGATTCAACTAGGCATATCGGCCAGGGATACAAGGATCACCCAAGCAAGCTTATCTACCAAGGATTACACCGCAAGGATATATCGTGTAGGAAGGGTAGAGAACTCATGTCGCCTAGAGCAACACTAACGTCCAACCTTGGGTTGAGGCTTCATATCGACCAAGATGCCCATCTAGGGGTTTAGCAACCATGTCGCCCAAGCCCTAACTCTAGGATGGATAAGGGATATCGGGCACCAAGGTAAAACTATCTCAACAAAGTGTATCCTGTAGGGCACTCAACAAAACATATCGCCCAAGCACACATGGGTATCGGCCAAAGGTACAACCCAAGACAAGAAGGTTATCGGGCAGCATCATCCCCAAAGTCATATTGTGCAAGACACAACCCAACAAGGTCGTCTTCAACCTCAAGCACAAGGGTACCAAACCCTAGTTGATCAAGAAGGTTGGCTCACCTCTCAACAACCAAGAGAGAGGGGTGTTGCACAACCTCTTTCACAAATAGGGAAACCACAAGGATCCAACCTCAACATAGGTCATCAAAAGCTCATCTCTCAAATCCATGGCGAGAGGAGGGTACTGCCCAAGCAACTAGAATATAAGCTCACCTCTCAACTTAAACGAGAAAGGGGTATTGCCCACATTACTAGATCTCAAACTCACTTCTCTAGACCAAGGAGAGAAAGGAGTGTTGCTCAACAAGGAAACCATAACCCATGGTTCGGCCAACTAGGTGTAAAGGCATATAAACCATCATCAACAACAACAACATCATGCTCATTATATCCATAAGATCAACAACATGGTCTAGAGCAAGAAACCTACATGCATGGATGATTGTCAACTTATATGAAACATGCAACATAGAGAAAATAGTATAGCTAGGGTTAGAAGTTATGTGACCCGCCTTAAGCAAACTCCTCAAGATCCAAAGCTCCAAGCTTCTAGCTCCTAGCTCCAAGCACACTACTTTGGCCACCTCAAGAAAAGGAACAAGAAGCATAACCACCATGGCCGAAGAGTAGGAAAGATGGAGAAGAAGATTCTAAGGAGAGAGGGAAGATGTTTATCAAAGAACAAGACCCACCTAGGGTTCGGCCACCAAGCTAAAAGAAGAAGAAGAGATCACCACCAAGGGAGAAGGATCGACCACCAACTTGCTCCAAAGGGTAGGTGTATCGTGCACTAAGGAAGAGAGGAGAAACAAAGAGCTAAAGGGTTCCTAAGGAAGAGAAAGGCAAGCCATATATAGATGGGGGTCAAGGTTAGACCAAGGCAAGGTGTCACCTTACCAAGGGACACTTGTCCACACGTTTTACCACCTTGTAAAGCTCATGCACATGCCATGCCACTACTCTCCCAAGGGTCGGCCACTTGTCCAAGCTAGGGTAACACAACCAAGGCAAGAAGGTCAACAAAGGTCAAAGGATGACACACTACTCCTCCATGGTCGATACATTCCATGGGTGATACCCCATGGCCGATACAAAGCATCATTTCCCGATACAGGGCTCAACAAAGAAAGGCAAGGCCCAAACAAGGGAAAATAAGGCCCAAAAGAGCTCAACCAAGCCCAAGACAACCCAAGGCACGAACCCAAACCTTCCTCTCAACCCTAGAGGAAGCAAAGAGAGAGAAAGACATCTCTCAAGGTGACAAACTTGCTCTTCAACCCTATCTTAGGTTATTTTGCAAGTAGCACCTCAACACTCAACAAAGTACAAGCAAACCCTAATCACCACTAAAGGTGATTAGCAAGCAACCAAGCACCAGGTTTAGGCAAAACAAATAGGGTAAGCCCAAAGCAAAGGTCAGGGTCCTTACAGGTCATAAACCTCTACAAAGGGATTTCATCCCTGAAATCCGAAGAGAGAAGTGAGGGATACTTCCTCCTCATCTCTTCCTCAAGATCCCACGTATCTTCCTAAACTCCACGATGATGCCACAGAACCTTCACAAGAACCAAGTCCTTCCTCTTCAGCTTCTTTACTCTTCTATCAAGGATCGCCACCGGACCCTCCTCGTAGGTCACGTCTTAATCAAGTTCAATCTCAACTGGTTGTATCACTGTCCCTGTGTCTGGATGATTTTTCTTCAGCATACTGACATGGAACACTGGATGCAACCTGCGCAACTCTGGCGGCAGCTTTAACTTGTAAGCTACCTTGGTGACACATGCTATTACCGGGTATGGCCCCATATACATTGGTTCCAGTTTGTCTTTCTGGCCAAACCTTAGCACGCCTTTCCAAGGTGAGACCTTGAGGTACACTCTGTCTCCCACTTGGAACTCTAGAGGTCGTCAACGATTGTATGCATAAGACTTCTGTCTGTCCTGTGCTGTTTTCAACTTTTGTTGTATCACTCTGATCTTTTCTGTTGTCTGTTGTACTAACTTAGGCCCAAAAGCTGATTTTCACCAGTCTCATACCAGCATAAAGGGGATCTGCACTTCCTTCCATATAGAGCCTCATAAGAAGCCATGTCAATGCTCCGTTGGTAACTATTGTTATAAGATAACTCTATCAAACTGAGATGCATGTCCCAACTACCTGGGAATTGCAAAACACAAGCTTAGAGAAGATACTCCAAAGTCTGAATAGTCATTTCAGATTGTCCATCTGTCTAGGGGTGGAAAGCGGTACTGAACCTCAACTGCGTTCCCAACGCTTTGTGCAATTGTTCCCAGAAATGACTTGTGAACTGAGGACCTCTTTCAGAAAATATTGTTGCTGGTATACCGTGCAAACGCACTATCTCATCCACATACACCCGAGCAAGCTTCTCTGCTGTATACGTTGTTTTTACTGGTATGAAATGAGCAGATTTTGTCAACCTGTCTACTATTACCCAAATGGAATCATGATTCCTAGTTGTCTTTGGTAGACCAACTACGAAATCCATGGTTATATGATCCCACTTCCATTGTGGTATCGGCATGGGTTGCAACATACCTGCCGACTTTTGATGCTCAACTTTAACTTGCTGACATACTGCGCACTTAGCCACAAACTCAGCTACATCCTTCTTCAAGCCAGTCCACCAATACAAGTCCTTTAGATTGTGATACATCTTGGTGACTCTTGGATGCATAGCATACATCAATGTGTGTGCTTCCTCGGGCACTAGCTTCCTTAGATTATCAACATCGGGGACCACCATTCCACCATGATAGCAAACTAATCCATCCTCGGACTCATGGAACCCATCACACTTTTTGCTACCAAGCTCTGACCTGATCAGTTGCACTGTATCATCTGTCTGTTGTGCGTCTTTGATCTGCTGTCTCAACGTAGGTTTGACTTGCATCTATGCCAATAGTCCTGCCAACAAGGAAACTTACAACTGCACATTCATCTACCGCAAGGAGACAAACATATCTCGCTTATGGCATACTAGGGAACTCAACTGTGCCTGCTTTGTGGAGAGAGAAGAAGACTTTCTACTAAGCGCATCAGCTACCACATTTTCCTTACCAGGATGATACTCAATGGTGCAATCATAATCACTGATTAGTTCCATCCAACGACGTTGTCGCATATTCATCTCATTCTGTGAAAAGATGTACTTTAAGTTCTTATGATCTGTAAAGATCTGACACACTTCCCCATAAAGATAGTGTCTCCAAATCTTTAGCGCATGGACCACCGCTGCCAACTCCAAATCATGTGTCGGATAGTTCTCCTCATGTTTCTTAAGTTTTCGCAAAGCAAAAGAAACCACATGATCTTCCTGCATCAGCACACAACCTAAGCCTTTCTTGGAAGCATCGCAGAAAACAACATAGCCCTTCCCAGGCTCTGGCAGCACTAGCACTGGAGCACTAGTCAACTTCTCCTTCAAACTTTGGAAAGCTTGCTGACAACGATCATCCCAAACAAAAGGTACATCCTTCCTGGTTAGTTTTGTCATCGGCAACGCGATTACACTGAAGTTCTTGATAAACCTCCGGTAGTATCCTGCCAAACCTAGGAAACTACGAACTTCTATCGACATCTTTGGTTGCTCCCAATATGCCACTGACTCCACCTTCTTAGGGCCCACTCTGACTCCTTCAGAAGATATCAAATGACCTAAGAATGTCACTTCCTTCAACCAAAACTCACATTTGCTGAACTTGTCATACAACTGATGTTGGCGAAGAAGAGTCAACACTTGTCGAAGATGTTGTTCATGCTCTTGACTATCCCGACTGTAGATCAAAATGTCGTCTATAAAGACTACAAAAAACTGATCTAGGAACGAATGGAACACTCAGTTCATCAGGTCCATGAAAGCAGCAGGTGCATTGGTTAGCCCAAACGGCATAACCACAAATTCAAAGTGACCATACCTCATCCTAAATGCTGACTTTGGTATGTCGTCCGCCTTAATCCTCAACTGATGATATCCAGACTGTAGATCGATCTTTGAGAACACTGTAGCACCACGCAATTGATCGAACAGATCATCTATTCTTGGCAACAGGTACTTATTCTTAATCGTAACTTTGTTCAATTGCCGGTAATCTATACATAGCCGCATCAATTTGTCCTTCTTCTTAACGAACAACACTGGAGCACCCCAAGGTGACGTGCTCGGTCGAATGAAACCTTTCTCCAACAACTCTTGTAACTGCTTTTTCAACTCTGTAATCTCTACTGGAGCCATCCTATACGGTGTCTGTGCAACTGGTTGTGTTCCTAGTACCAAATTGACCTCAAAATCAATCTCTCGAGGTGGGGGAATACTGGGGAACTCATCAGGAAACACATCTGCAAACTCTTGGACAACCATTACTTCCTCAAGGCTAGGACCTTTTGCCTTGGTATCCACAACATGAGCTAAGAAAGTCTTACAACCTTGTCGTAACAAATTTTCTGCCACCATTGCTGACACTAGACATGTCGGAAGAATCTTCCTATCTCCTTGGAATATCCACTTCTCTCCATCTTCATCAAACACCGTCTGCTTGGAACCACAGTCCAACACAATCTTATACTTCTCTAAGGTATCCATCCCAAGGATCGCATCAAATCCATGCATATCAAGTGGTATAAAGTCCACTTGTATATTGTGTCCTGAAAAAGATAAGACACAAGATGGACACTCTTCTCGAAGCATCAAGGAGCCATCAAGAGGGGTTTCTAACAAAAGGCTATCTTCCTTACAACTAACAGGTAACGGACAGCTATCAAGCAGACTATGTGCGATAAAAGAGTGCGTAGCACCCGGGTCAACCAAAATAGATATAAAGCAAGAAGAAGACAAATCAGAATGAAATAACTCCATCTGACCTGTCACCACTCGCGGGTTGACTATCGCCTCCGGCTGACTCATAGCATAGAATCGAGTTGTTGCTTGTTGTCCACGTCCTCTACTTCCTTAAGCAGATGATCCCGCTTGCGACGCTTGACCACGTCCTCGCCCTCTGCTAGCACTGGGTTGATGTCTATCTGATCCTTGTTGATTCTGTCTCAGCTGTTGTGTTACTTCAACATCTCTCTTTGGGAAGTTTGACCTGAAGTACCCAGTCTGTCCATAGTGGTAACATGACCTGCCTTCTGTCTGCGGTCTAGATGGCTTTGTTACTGCCACAGAAGTTGTACTATGTGCCTTCGACGGCGAAGAAACATGACCTCTTCCCTTACTCAAAGACCATTGTGACGGTGTACTAGAACCTCTCATCATGGAAGGTTCTGAACACCTCGACTTCTTGAAGCCACCAGATCTCTATCCATGGAACTCAACAGGCCTTTTCCTGGTCATGGACTCCCTTTTCTCCTTAACAGATCGTTCAATCCTGTGGACGGACTCCACAAACGTGGCAAACCGCTCCCGATTCTCTAAAGCAGCAGTAGGTGTCGACAGTTCAGTGCTCAAACCTTTCTCAAACCGCCTGATCTGCTCATCCTCTGTCGCTTCCATGTGAGGACAAAACCTCAGCAAGTCCATGAACTTGGCTTCATACTCGGTGATGCTCATCGTTCCTTGGTGTAGACGCTCAAACTGGTTAATCTTCTCATCTAGATACATCTTCAGAAAGTATCTACTGACAAACTCTAGCTGGAATATCTCCCAACTGATCTCCTCACCGGGTCGCTTCTCCTCCTCGATGGCCCACCAGTGGCCAGCACTAACCTTCAGAAGGTAGACATCATGCTTGACTTTGTCTGCTTTGGGGATGTCGAGGATCTGAAAGGCCTTCTCAAGACCTGTCAGCCACAGATCTGCATCCGCTGGATCAGTCGTCCCAGCATAATCTGAAGCTCTGACTCGGTGAAGCCGCTCAAAGGTCTTCCCAATACCCGATGATTCACCATGGGGAGCTTGTGCTCTTGGCTGAGGCACTGGCAACCTTTCCACCATGTCATTCATTGTAGCCATCATCTGCCCCATAAGCTGTTGGTAGGTAGGGTTTTCAAGAATGGCTGGGTCAAGTTGGGGGACCTCAGGCACCCGATCTTCATGTGCTTGTCCTCCTGCTCCATCAACTGATGCAGCATCGTTGCTCTCGGAAGCATGTTCTTTATGGTTTCTAGACATCTTTAAGCTTTATCTTCTTCTGAGAGCAGAAGGTTATTGTAAGAAAATCTGGAAAACTCACAAGAATAGACACAAACCTAGTCCTAGATCCCTGTAGACTCAATGAACCTAGAGCTGTGATACCAAGTTTGTCTCGATGATTCGAAAGAAAAGAAGAAAGTGAGTCAAGATAGTGAGTAAGGTGTAGGAGAACCAACTGTGACACCCCGCCATCGCATAGACAACGATATGACATGCGAAAATGTGTGGAACCATATATTACCAAAAATACAGGTTAATTAAAACCGATTGCGGAAATATACACACAAAACATTTGTAACCAGGCCCTGCAAGAAGATCAGGTCATATATAGATATATTCAAGGTCACCTGCCAGATATGTTCACATCTTAAAGCCACACACTGTCGCAACAGTGCATATTAGTTAATCACCTATTTATACATACATAACAGGCCACGTACGGCCAACAACAGGATATACAAAAATTACAACAAGTAAGCATCGAGAAACATCGTCAAACACCTCCGAGGACCTGAGAGTACATGGATGACTCTAGGACTCTACTACAAAACCACTAAAATAGCAGCATGTCCATCTCTTGCCTTCTACTGTTGTTCTTTCTGCTCGGCCGCAACCTCACGACCACAACCACATCTAGAGCGATCACCTAAAAAGGGTGTAAACCAGTGGGGTGAGACACACAGTCCCAATGAGAAACATAACTCCCCGCCGCAACTATAAAACCTCAAAGATTTAAAGAAGATAACAACAAATAACTGAATAAGTATATAACAAGAGCAGCATACAAAGCAAAGCTATTATTACCATCCATCTTACCAAGATATCCGAGAGGCATATTATCAAGTATTTCTTTATGGAACATGATTGACAAGATACGCTTTATAAGAACTTATCACAAGATATAAGGATCGTACACGTATCTGCAAGGTGTAATTAGATCATCTATGCAAGAAAGGCCTCAATCAATGTTCTGTGTTTTGCTCTAAGAAGGATTTATTTCTTCGACTGGATTACATTTTATTATGCCCTGAGGAAGTAAGTCTTCCCTACTCAAATCTAACCATTGGTTGTGAAGTCCAATCTGGTGCCATACAAGGTCTAAGGATATTCAGACTCCATGACCTCACCTTCTTGTGGTCAGTACACAAAGCATCAAGCAAGACCACAGTCTTATGCTTATAGGCCTCAGCATCTGGATTAGCTCCGCAAGCTACCCATCTCTAGCTCACCTCATCATAGGTGCTAGTATATACATCTGAGCCATGAATGCATAATGCTCATCATCACATATCTTGAGCCATGGGTATGTTCACCATGCTCCATACATCTTGAGTCTACAACTACAGTTGCACTCAACCCTCCTATTTTAGGATAGGGGAAACCTCGCATATTCAACAATATGCGCTCCAGGAAATCCCGCAGGATAAACCTATTTCACCATCACCAATTACTGACGGTAATGGGTCTATGGCCAGGGAAAACTACATGATATGTTTATCTATCATTAATTAGTATATTTTAAGCCAATTGTTAAGGCAAAACAAGGTATAAACATAGCCTTATAGAATTACATCACTGTTTCCATCAACATATGTCTTGGGACCTCAATCCCTCATGATATCAACCATTGCCTCTCAAGGCATCACAAACATGCATTAGCATCCTGGGAACGCATCCCTTATCTCATCATCAGAGGATAACACCTCAACTAGGCACTCAGCCTTATATCAGGTCCTCAGACCTATCAACTTGTTACTTTATTAACAAGGATTATCATCACATTGTGCTAGTCGAAGCACATATATCTCATAGCTCTTACCAAACTATGAATCCACATGAAATATCTGCATGGTTAGTATACACATTCACAGTGATTACTGAAACCATCATGGATTAACAGAATGATCATGTTATCAAGTATAAAGAAGCATCCATGAGTATATCACACAAACTTTATCATTCATAATATTATAATCAATCAGGGGCATGTGCTATGCCTTATACTTGTGACCATATTCATGTGTTATATCAACATGTGAAGCAACACCATAAGCTTCCAAGCTTCCTAGTTCACAACCTATCATTATATCTCATCATCATATTTATAGCATGCAAGGTGATTACATCATATCACTTGTGTTATCATTATTAAAAGAGAACCATCAACTATATACATTCTGGGTTATCAGGACCCTTACTAAAACTCCCTCACTACAGGTATGGCGAGCAGTGCCAACCCTCACCAACGGGTGTACCGGCTAGGGTTCCAACCCTAAAGAAACTCACCATTAAACGGCCAACCTCAACACCAACTATCGTGCAACAAGGACTCACCAACTTATGGTGTCGGGAAGAGTGTATCGTGCATCAACAAATGCTATCAGCCCAAGACCTATCATGCACCAAACTAGGGTTAGGGTTAGGTTCCGCTATCGGCTAACCATCAACAAAGACCATATCGACCCAAGGGTATCCTCCAAGGTGCCCCAACGTCCAACCTCTTCATATCGCCCGAGAGGCATTCAAGGATAATGGCCAAGGCCACCTAAAGACAAGGGAGTGCATCGATCACCATCTCTTCATGGTGTGTCGTCCAAGACTTAACCCTAAGGAGGGTATCAGGCAACATCTCATCAAGGGTGTATCGCCCATGTAACACCCGCTATCATTAAGATATCAAGTGAACAATAAAACATGCTGAAACGATCATTAACAGTGGATTACTGAAAATCACTAAAAATTAAAAGCTTTTTACCAAGAGGTCCATCAAGTAAAAACTTTCTCACATAGAACAAAAGTAACTCATTTACATTCTGTTTTTCAAAAGTACATAACTTGTACCATCTCTTTCTGTGAATTACAAGCATCAACTATTTTGTTAAACTAAACACAGACAGTATGAAAATCTCGAGGCACTGAGCCAAATCTCAAAAGTACTAACTACTACTCTGAGGACCTGAGAGTACAGAGACGACACATAGGACTTCTATCTACAAAACACGACAGACAGCACACTCAACCTGAGTTGTCACTGCTCTCCCTATTGTTGCTGATGTTCTTCCTCTGCAAGATATTCTCAGTCTCTTTTGCACTCGTCCACCTAAAAAATGTTGGTTCCCACGGGGGTGAGACAATTGAAAGTTGCCCCAGCGAGAGATATAACTCTCCGCCAGAAACATCATTGTTGCAGTTTAATTAATATAAAACTGAGCAGAGGATAAGCAGTTTAGATCATTCTCATCTTTTAAAGTATTACAACTATCTATGATTGAACAATAGTTCATCTATTCTCTTTATAAGGAATAGAAAGAAAATGTATAACATTTATCTATCATACATTTTCAACATTTCAAGCTTTGCTCATGTCAATCATTATTCTGATGTGTCACCCATGATTAATTCTAGTTTCTATTTGTTGGCCTTAGCCAATCTGCTAAACAGATATTCAATTATGCCAGACGTGTGATTATATATATCATCATGTCTTATTCAAGAATTAAACTATATCAATCAGGTATAAATGTTTCATGCATTGGACTATACCAATCCTGATTACAGAGCCAGGCATTAGACTTTAACCAACCCTAATTACAGGCATTAATCCTATGCTAGGTATTTCTAATTATAGAGGCATGGATATTATGCTAAACAGAACTATCAACATGAGATATCTAGCATCATGATTATAATGAACAATAGTAGTATAGATATCAACATAAGCATGACTACTGTATGTACACATTTACAATCTTATGCATATCCACAACATAAGTATAATTACTATCTCTTAAATGCACTAAGAATCGTTTTATGTAAAGAGAACAAACAAGGGTTATCATCCAATGTGAAGCGTCGTGTATAACCCTAAACAAATATGCTATACGGCTGTATTACATATTTTATTATGCCCTGGGGAATTTGAATCGTACCATTCAAAGTCCAACCGACCACTGCGAAGTGCTGTTCAGTTCCGTATAAGATCTAGGAGTGTCGGTATCCTAAGATCTCTTCCCCTCGGTCAGTATGAGTAAACTGCAGTGACATACCAGTCAAACTGCCAACAGTGGCATATAGTCAACTGATAACAACTAGTCCGTACTTGGTACAAGTTACGACACTAGAAAACAGGGTATACAAAACCCTCTAATCCGAGGTACAACCGCAGCTGTCCTCAATCACATCAAATATCTGAGGCATGACCATAGCCATCCTCCATAACCTGCAATTGTGGATGACAAGTATATATCCTCAACTTGCCACCCCCACATACTCAACAGTATGCGCTCTGAGTTTCCCTTAGGAATACTCATTTCACCATCCAGCAAGTTCTGACACTGAAGATGGTTCTACGGCACAGGGCACTACATTATTAGAGTTGCACTTGATTAGTTATGCCAATTGGGTGAATTAAGGCTGCATCAAACAAATGGACATACAAACCCTAATTCACTTCTAGCAAGCATATAAATATCAAAACCGGAAAAGATATAAAACATATGAAACATAATTTCTCATCTCATCATCACATGGTAATATTCACTTGCCATTCATGAGACTACACCAGTCATCATGCTATCAAAGAATATAAATCATTTTCACATTATCACAGGGTATCAACCCTTATCAACATAAGAGGAGTACACCTCATTCAGGGCTCAACCATGCCCAAAGGTCATTAAGACCATCATACTATCACAGGATATAAATCCTTTTCACAATAACACAGGGAATCAACCCTTATCAATATAAGAGGATTACACCTCATGTAATATAATAGTAACACCACTATTTCCTCCATAGGGTTAGGGTTTACTATTCACATCAATTAGGGTTTCATGTTCATATTATCAACTTCAACCTAATATATTGTTTCATACATCTAGGAGCATCCATCAACATTCCAAGTATTTAATATTCTTATCATTTATCATTAAATTATTATCAACACAAAGTATGAGTTTATCTCTCATCCTTATCATGGTATGATTACCTCATACTCATTTTAGCTTACTTATCAAGTATGTTAAACTCATTACATTTCATTGTAACAATTTACATAATACTCTCCTTGTGTATCTTATCCAAGAATATTGGATTTGAGATGCATCAAGGTATATCAACCTTGAAATGCTAAATGTGATATCTATCATGTCTCAATGTATCACTTCCCTCATCACTTCTATCTTACTTGAGTTCATTAACTTATCTTATAATAAGGAATCTCACATATTAATACTTTCATCCACCAACCTATCACCTATACCATGATGTGCATAGGTCACACACAAGGATTGTCCAACTATCTTCAATGATATGGACTCATCTCAAGTTAAGCCATTGCTTATTATAAGGTTGCCTATAGTCAACCACTTAAGATATTTCATCATTATAGGGTATTACCCATTATTTCATCATTAAGGTTTACTCATATCATTACCCAAAAATTAGGGTTATGATTTATCATCATATTGCCCATGATTAGAATTTCATGCATTATAGCCCAAATTTAGGGTTTCACATAGCTTTACTCTGTGTTAGGTTTAGGGTTTCACATAACATCACCCTCAATTAGGGTTTCACATGGAATCATCCTCAATTAGGGTTTCTCATGGAATCACCCTCAATTAGGGTTTCTCATGGAATCACCCTCAATTAGGGTTTCTCATGGAATCACCCTCAATTAGGGTTTCACTAATCATCCCGATTAGGGTTTGGCATTTCATTACCTTATATTAGAGTTACCCAAGTCATTACCCTTAATTAGGGTTACACTATTACCCTTAATTAGGGTTACACTATTACCCTTAATTAGGGTTACACTATTACCCTAGCTTAAGGTTTCACTCAGAATTGCCCTGAATCAGGATTAGGGTTCATTAACCTTCTCGATTAGGGTTTCTTAATATCTTTACTAAGTATCATACCCTAAATCACCATATGAATCATACTCAAGTATGAATTCACTTCTATCATTCTCTCCACTTGATTTGGTTACATCAAACATCCGATCAAATACAAACAACTATATTTGACATAGTATACTGAGTTATTGCTTCCATAAACAATTAGGGTTTGCATTTGAGGGATCATTCACAATTGAAACCATTAAGATCAAACCAATTGAAACCATTGGATCAATATCCAATTAAATCAGAATATTTACTCAAATGGTCAACCATTGCAAATGGTTAACCACTCCAAACAGTTTGAAACTATTTGGGTTCAAATAATTTGTTGAAATCGTTTGACCAATTTCATTGAAACCGATTGGTCCCAAATTTTGAAACTGTTTGCCTAGGATATTAATTGAGGTGTGTGCTTATGATGATGTCATCATCATCAAGATCCAAATCCACGAAGTTTGCTGTGATTTCCATGGTGGTTTCATCAATCAACCAAGATAAATTTCGGAAATGAAGAAAGCATCAACATTTGATAAGGAATTGAATGCAATAACAATATTAAGGGTTCAAGTTATAAAAACCGCCTCCAATTGAGCTTCAAAGCTCCAAGATCATGCCAACAATGGTGTATGAAGTTTTTGCAACTCCCCCTAGGCTCTTCCCCAAGCTTTTGGATGAAAAAGTTGGCTAGGGTTGAAGAGGAGATCAAAATAAGAAGAAATCAATGATTTATTTTTGATTTCCACCATGGAATCAAGGAGAACGAAGGTCAAGGACCTTACCAACAGGTTGGGGTCGTAATCCTGCTCCTCCACAGCTCCTTAGTCGTTTTCCAAGCAAGGGGAAAGAAAAGAATCCGAAATAGCCTTTGTTTTGGCTTGGTAAGGGTATTTTTATAAGAAATTCCATGAGAGAGAAAATGCCTTATAAAAATGCATTTAATTCCAAAATTGGTGCCGCCTCTTCCCCCTTTCATTCCTTGGATACGAGGCTATCCCATTTGACTCTTATTACTCTCAATTATCCTCAATTTAAAGAAAAGCAAATTAAGCACCTTAGATCATATTATAATAATATCCCAATTTGAGTGGATATTACTTTTCTTTATAATAATGGTGAGTGGGTTATCCACTTGCTTGAAATATTTTCGTGGCCTAGAAAAGGAAAAAAGGTGTTCACACTTGATCAAATTCAACCATCTCGTTTTTGGTTGAAGGCCCTTCAATTAATACATTTATTTTTTCCCTAAATCAAATTAGGGTTTCAATTAGGATTAAATCTTGATTATTTTAATATCAAGATTCTCTCTCCTCCAACTTAATTCAAATGAGGCGCCCCTCTCATTTTATTTGCTCTACTTGATGCCAAGAAACATTAGGGACCTTATTGAAGTGGTAATTTACATATTACACCCTGGGTTTTGGGTAAATTGCACATTACACCAAAACTAGGTTTTCATGCACATACATTGCTTTATCAGCTCTTTCTTGGTATTCAGGCTTCCATAAGCCATACCTCAGCATCATCTTTACTCTCATGATGCTTCAACACATGAGGAACATATTATCATGCACAATTTGTACTTAAACCCCTCAACTTGGGTAATTTTCACTTTAGTCCAAAACAGGCAAAACATTGATTTCAACAATGTTCAAAAAGGACTAGAATTGAAATATAAGTTCCTCTTGAACCCTAATTACCTTTCACAAGATGAGATTAAACATTTAATCATCTTTATTAATCAAAACACCTAGGGTTAAAGTATAACCCAGGTCAGGGGTGTTACAGCCCACCCAACAACTCCACTAAGGGTATCGTCCCAGAGACCCTGACGGACACCAACTAAGCTTCAACTAGGCATATCATCCAGGGATACAAGGATCACCCAAGCAAGCTTATCTACCAAGGATTACAACTCAAGGATATATCGTGTAGGAAGGGTAGACAACTCATGTCACCTAGAGAAACACTAACGTCCAAGCTTGGGTTGAGGCTTCATATCGACCAAGATGCCCATCCAGGGGTTTAGCAACCATGTCGCCCAAACCCTAACTCTAGGATGGATAAGGGATATCGGGAACCAAGGTAAAACTATCTCAACACAGTTTATCGTGCAGGGCACTCAACAAAACATATCTCCCAAGCACACATGGGTATCGACCAAAGGTACAACCCAAGACAAGAAGGTTATCGGGCAGCATCATCCCCAAAGTCATATCGTGTAAGACACAACCCAACAAGGTCTTCTTCAACCTCAAGCACAAGGGTACCAAACCCTAGTTGATCAAGAAGGTTGGATCACCTCTCAACAACCAAGAGAGAGTGGTGTTTCACAACCTCTTTCACAAATCAGGAAACCACAAGGATCCAACCTCAACATAGGTCATCAAAAGCTCACCTCTCAAATCCATGGTGAGAGGAGGGTACTGCCCAAGCAACTAGAATATAAGTTCAGCTCTCAACATAAATGCGAGAGGGGTATTGCCCACATTACTAGAACTCAAACTCACTTCTCTAGACCAAGGAGAGAAAGGAGTGTTGCTCAACAAGGAAACCTTAACCCATGGTTCGGACAACTAGGTGTAAAGGCATATAAACCATCATCAACAACAACAACATCATACTCATTATATCCATAAGATCAACAACATGGTCTAGAGCAAGAAACCTACATGCATGGCTGATTGTCAACATATATGAAACATGCAACATAGAGAAAATAGTATAGCTAGGGTTAGAAGTTATGTGACCCGCCTTAAGCAAACTCCTCAAGCGCCAAAGCTCCAAGCTTCTAGCTCCTAGCTCCAAGCACACTACTTCGGCCACCTCAAGAAAAGGAACAAGAAGCATAACCACCATGTCCGAAGAGTAGGCAAGATGGTGAAAAAGATGCTAAGGAGAGAGAGAAGATGCTTACCAAAGAACAAGACCCACCTAGGGTTCGGCCGCCAAGCTAAAGGAAGAAGAAGAGAGCACCACCAAGGGAGAAGGATCGGCCACCAACTTGCTCCAAAGGGTAAGTGTATCGTGCACCAAGGAAGAGAGGAGCAACAAAGAGTTAAAGGGTTCCTAAGGAAGATAAAGACAAGGCATATATAGATGGGGGTCAAGGTTGGACCAAGGCAAGGTGTCACCTTACCAAGGGACACTTGTCCACACGTTTTACCACCTTGCAAAGCTCATGCACATGCCATGCCACTACTCTCCCAAGGGTCGGCCACTTGTCCAAGCTAGGGTGACACAACCAAGGCAATAAGGTCAACCAAGGTCAAAGGCTGACACACTACTCCTCCATGGACGATACACCCCATGGGCGATACCCCATGGCTGATACAAAGCATCCTTGCCTGATACAGGGCTCAACCATGCAAGGCAAGGCCCAAAAGAGCTCAACCAAGCCCAAGACAACCCAAGGCACGAACCCAAACCTTCCTATCAACCCTAGAGGAAGCAAAGAGAGAGAAAGACATCTCTTAAGGTGACAAACTTTCCCTTCAACCCTATCTTAGGTTATTTTGCAAGTAGCACCTCAACACTCAACAAAGCACAAGCAAACCCTAATCACCACTAAAGGTGATTAGGAAGCAACCAAGCACCAAGTTTAGGCAAAACAAATAGGGTAAGCCCAAAACGAAGGTTAGGGTCCTTACAGTTCTAGAAAGAATGCCTAATCCACCTAAAGCATGAAGTGGCAGCAAGGATAGGAACCCCTAAAGAGGCCCCTAAATCCTATAAATAACATCCCCTTTTGACTCCTCAGAGCTACACGAACCCAACCAGTCAATTACCCTCTTCCCTCATGCCCTAGGTCATCGGATTGTCCTTGCTCTGACAAACCCTCAGCTGTGGCACCACCGCGAGGCTGTTGTTGGATCGGGCAGGGAAGAAGAAGCAACCGCCATCTGATAGAGGACCACAATGGGCCACGAGAGAAGATCAATAGCCCAGGTCATCTCGCGATTTCAGTAAGTCGTTAGTGGGAGCGAGCTTTGTGGGCCACATAATCATATGCAGTCAACGAAGACCAGCATGCCGATAGTCGTCAAATTTTCAAAAAACCCAAGTAATTCATTTCTCTGACTAGAAAATCTAGAAAATGCTTTTTCTTGCAAAAATCATAGTAATTAGTAGGAAGATCAGATGAAGAAACTTAATATATGAAAATTTATCAGGAGAATACGAGGAATGCAATAAAAATATAATTGAAGCCTAATTCCTATTTCAATTTGAAAAGTAGTTAAAGTGGTCAAATGTAATGCATTTGTAATTAAGAAACCTTAATATTGGTGTTAATGAGTTTGAGAATGGTATTATGGGTGTTTTAAATCGATATTAACTTGTTGTTAATGAAAAAAACAAATTAGTTCCAAAAGGATGATCTTTATGCGTAGTTTGATTAATTTAGGGTTCCATGTACATGAATATGCTTTAATGGGCCTTGAAACCCTAATTTTGGTAATTATGACTCTTAATGGTTTTAATTGTGCAAATCTATGAATAAGACAAAGATATGTTGTTCCAAGGTCAATTTGAGTATAAAAGATTCTAATTGTGGATAAATACCCTTAATTTGGTAATTAGGTTTTCCTAGTGTACAAAAGTAGAATTAGTGATAAATAAGGTTCATATGTGAATTATCAATGAAATACGAGTTGTTAATTCAAAAAGAACTCGAACATGATAATAAGGCTTAATGATCTTGACATAACTTATAAGGATAAAGATAGTAGTTTTAGTGTAAAAGAGACATAGTAAACTTAATTGACATTCAACTATGCTTATAGTGTTGAAATTAGGGTTTGTGAACTAAAAGAGCATTAAACGTGATAAAAGCATTATGGAGGCTAAAACCCTAATGAAACCCTAAAGTTGTCCTAGAAATCCTAGGATGGCATCTAAGCCTATCTTGAGAATGTGTTGGATAAAACAATGACACTTAGATGTTATGCATTGATTTCAAGATATTGATGATTGCTTGTTTGATTGTTCTTGAATATTATTGCTTGGACATCAATTTGCTCTGGATCAGGTATGTGGTTACGCTCATGGTTAAATTGCTTTAGTTTCATGGAGATTCCTGAATGTTTTATCGGTTGCCTGAAAATAACTACTTGGATGACTTTTATTTCATGCAACTATAAAGTGACTATGACCATCACCATAAATATGTGTATATAACTAGCTCAGATTCTGGTCCTCCCCTGTGTCTTTGCTAATGATGAAAAGGATGACCTAGTACATGGTCTACTTGTTAGGTAGGACCATAAGGTTATCATGAGTCAAGGATTGGGCTACCTATGGGTAGTGCCATGTGACTCTTTCACATATCAAGAGTTAGGGATTAGGCTACCTATGGGTAGTGCCATGCACCTCTTTAGCATATCATGAGTTAGTGATTGTGCTACCTATGGGTAGTGCCATGCGACTCTTCAACCCTAGGTATTGTTCTACCTTTTAGGTAGGATCATGGGGGTCAGTTGGGATCTACCGTATGAGAGGTAGCATCCATGTCCACTGCAGGGACAGCACAGAGGTTAGGGTATGTATGAATTGGGTAGTTATGTGTAAGATGTAAAGTTTGCTTGCTAAACCATAATTGCTTGCAATATGTTGTTACAGATAATTGCCTGATTATTGTTTCCCCCACATACCGGCATATTCATTTATGCTGACTGACGTTTTGTTTCTCGGTGTTTTAGGTACAAATTGAAAAAGGACAAATAGTAAAGTGGCATATTGTGAAATTAAGAAATAAAGTGCAAGGAGGATTCGTAAGAATAGAGTCCAGAGGTGGATAGAAGTTAGATATCTAAGTTCTTGGAGAAGGAAAAAAAGGTATGCAAAGTTTTATTTTTATTCCAGCTTTCAGTATATTCATGGTAGAATTTAATAATTATTACTGATTATTTGTCAAACATTTGATCTGCAAAATTGGGATAATGGCTCTAATCGCTTGGGCTCCCTTAATTGGGGGTTACCGGGAGGAGGGTTCGTTACAACAGTAGATATGGCGATGTCAATCAATCAAATAGTCAGGTGGGATAAATCAATCAAATTGAGATGAGAAAATAATAGGGTGCATACCACCCTACCACCCCAAACTTTTGAACCATGTTTTTTCTCAGCATGAACTAAAGTTTAGGAATGATAGGATAAATGTCACTTGACACGCCAAAACCGTGCGTAGAAACACAAGTGCACACGTTGAGTAATATAGGCCTATGTGAGGTCCGAGTCAAACTCAGGGAGATGTAGTCTCAGTGACTACTACTAACTACGGTGTGATAAGCTAAGCCGGTTAAAAAGGTTGAATTGAGTTTGAACAAAACAAAAGAAAACTAAGAGAAAATTAAAATGGTTGATTCGAATGAAATGAATTCCTTAGGGTTACCAGTTTCACCACGGGGTCTCATCATATTTGTTTCTAACGAATTACTATAAATTCCTACTCCTAACCTGGATAGAAAGCATGTAGTCAGAATTGCTTGCTTCCGCAATGCATTTCACTACCTAAATCTAAGCCAATTCCATGCCTGTGGTAATTTATTCTTAGTCTAGGTGCATTATTGAAAACTCTGGATCCTTCCCACTAACTGTATGTCATCTATTCCAAGGAATATGTAGGAAAGTGTACAAGTTATAATTTTCTAACCTTTAATCCCCCTTCCAGAGTAACTATCGATCTGTAATCCTATCGATGGTGATCAAACAACAATAAGTCGTTCCAAATCCAAACTTATATATCCAGGAATAAAGAGAAATTTATACTAAATTATGTAGAAAGTTTATACAACGATTCCCCGGGCTACTCCTGGCTCCTAAGGAAAGGAGGGGTTTATCCCTGCATAGTTCTCGGTTGCAAATACATAGAAGGAGACAAGAAAAACATGGGGAACATGAAGGAAGTTCATGTAACCCCTACAAAGAAGGTGCTCCGGTTGATCCTCCTCGAGAAACGCACGTTTTACAATCTTATGGTAGTAGAATCTTCGGTCGGAGGTGCTCGAATCTCCCAGTTGATGTCCTTTGTCTCTATGCTTCTCTCTCTCTCCTCTCTGGCCCTCATACAGTGCAATGTGATTTCCTTATTTCGTTTGGCCGTCCTTCTTTTAATCTTAGGTCAACTTACGGTACCACCCAATGTAGACCGTTGGATCGGGATGGCCACTTTAGATTGTTGAAATCTAATAGGGTTGGTGGCACCGACCTGGATGTCGGTAGCACCGACTTGGATGTCAGTGGCACCGACGGAATCATGATTTGATTGTGCTCTGGAAAAGTCAGTGCCATCGACTTGGAATTTAGTGGTACCGAGCTGATGTGAATATTTCCTTCGCCTCTCTGATGCTCTCTCGGTGGCACTGACCTGTGCAGTCGGTGACATTGACTCTTTTGGTTGACTAAGGCTCTATCCCTGACGTCATCTCGGTGGCACCAATTTGGGTGGTCGGTGGCACCGACTCCTCAATTACTTGGCATCTCCTAAAAATGAAGAGAGACCATGTATCAAACTGAGTAATATGTAAAATAATATAATTGCAATGAAATGAGAATAGTTTGATGCAAACAGATTATACAAGCCAATTATAAAGATTTATGCAAGTATAATCAACAAATTGACTAACAAATGCACAAAACAAATATAAACTAGGTCTGTAATAAGTGACTCAAAACCCGTACATAAAAATCCCCTAAGCTAAAATCTTGCTCGTCCTCGAGCAACAACATCTTTGGATCTGATTGAGATAAGTCAACTAAAAGGCATAATGCATAAGGTACATCTAAAAAGTTTCCACTGTTCGGTCCTCCTTCCGTCCTTTACTAACCAGTGAACACTAACTGCCATAGAGGCGACCAAAAATCTCTATCCAAGATATCTGCCCCCAATCAATGAGATACTATCAGTTAAAGCAGTTAATATGATAGACTCTTTCGGTTCATATTTGATGCATCATGTGATCTCTTATCTACGCTGCTCTTTTCTCTACCTACCATCTACATGGAAGCAGTTCTCCTGATAAAATAATGAATGAGGAGACAATCATCTGAGTGGCCTACCAATAAGAGCAACGGGTAGTTGAAATAGGTGGTTGTGGAAGAATCCTGAGCACATAAAGTCATTCATGCAATTAAAATTATGATGAGCCCATGATGATGTGAATTTATCGAATGCTCCTAATGCCTAATCATTGGGGTGGAATGATGCATGCACTACCATTTCATCTTCAAGTAAGATGAAATATCTACAAAACTACATCATGTACTAACTTTTCTTATAATTAGGTAGAATTGTGCCCTTGTTCCTCATTTTCTGACATTGAACTTCCAGATATATATATATATATATATATATATATATATATATATATATATATCTTTTCTTTTCTTTTTCTTTTTTCATTTAAGTCCCCTTACAATCATGATAAAATTGCTTTGGCCTTCTAATTGCACAACATATTTAATTTATGAGAGTGCTTTATTTCTTTTTTTCAAAGAATGGGCACAGTCACTACCTTTTTTATTAATAGAGAAGAAGTTAGACAATATCTTTATGCAAGATGATATGTAACACATATGCAACTATATGAGCAAAGGTGTTATGCAACTAAATGATATGCACCATGATTTTGTTGTGCATGTATGATTTTTCTATTTTTTTTATATATGCACTAATGCATGCAAAAATAAACAACTATTATGCAAAGTCTATTATGTCATGTAAATGCAATCAAGAGAAAGAATGACAACATGTGCTCAATCCTCTTATGGTGGAGTGTGATTCAAAGGTATGCAGTGGGTGAGATCACACGACTAAGAGACAGAACCTTTAGAAAAAAAATCTTATGTCCCTCTCTAATGGCCTGTGTACAGGGTAATCAAGGTGTTTCTTTCTTAAATTTCAATTTAAGGTCACGTTAGTGTTTGATCATTTTAGGCTCAACAACCTTGTCAATCACTTACTTAGACAAATTGGATGGTCATTTATGCTCTAATGTCCTGAAGCTGACTTACTCAAGCACTTCCTCAGCTATGTGTCTTGATTACTCACAAGATAAGCTCACGAAAGAAAATTTACAAATTGCACCCTTCAAAGAGATTAATATTTTCAATTGAAACCATGCATTTACTTATCCACAAATTATACTAGATAGATTGTGGATCCTACATAACTGAAAAACTAACAAGAAAACTAACTAAAATAAAATAAACAAAAACTAAAATAAAAGGAAATAAGAAACTAAAATAGAAACTGTTCCAGCACCCCCCAAGCTTGAACATGACTATGGCCTCATAGTCAAAATCCCAACTTAAGGGGTAGAATAGTAATACCTGAGTAAAATGGTGATGGTGGTGACTGTGTGGGTACCTGGGGAGGAAACATCCCCTAAAAGGTTGGATCATACGGGGGCATGTTTGGCGGCATCGGGTAACCTCCAAAATATCCCTGGCTCCAATAATGATCAAAGAACGACTATTGATAATTTTCCATCCGTTGCATACTTTGATGCATGTTCTATTGGTTGGCCAAGAGAAGACGTTCATTCTCATAGATTGCCTATTGGTTGCTATATAGCTGACCTTGCACGTCCTGAATGCCAGCTAGAGATTGGGTTTGCTTCTGTTGATGCGTCTGGATGTCCTGTAGCATAGAATACATACCCGCCATAGAATAAGCATCCTCTCCTTCTTGAGAGGGTGGTGGGGCAGAAGATGATGAGGCAGCATAATGTCGAGGATGCTTTCGTGGAGCCACTCTATGTGTCATAGGAATAATGGGGCTCTACTTTCTCCACGTCGTCACTTGATTCTTCTTCCTCCTCGGCATGGACTTCTTGTTGTCCAGCATTGTCGTCATCCACAGTCAGCCATCTATAGTGCTCAACATGTTTGATGTTGAAGATAGGATCAGGAAGTCGACGCTCATAGAAAGTATCATCAATCAAACATATGGTGTAGATTGTGTTATTTTCCACAGTGATGAGGCCCGCCTGCTTGAAATGGAGGTGGTCGATGTGAAGCCTGGAATTAAGAGGTTCCGTTGTAGAAAGATCCAAACTGAGATGAAGAGTAATGGGGGTGATAAGTCCCCCAAAGAGTATAGGCGTGTCCCTCCTAACATTGTGCCTCACCGCAATAATGTGTTGGAGAAAGAATGATCCCCAATTGACCAGTCTTTCCTCCAAAAGTTGATATAGAAAATACAAGTCCAGGACGTGCACCTTTGCTTGCCTTTGGGTTGACTTGGTGAAAAGCGTGTTGGTGAGCATACGACGAAGTACTCGAACAAAAGGATGCTTGAGGTCCGCCAAAGAACTATGGTGAAAGTTCAGCCTTTTACTGTTTGGCACTATCACAAGATCCTTCCAGAAGGCATCAAAGTCAACGTTCTCGGGTTGACGGCAAGGTACATGCGGCCACCCATAAATGTCATTGAAGGCACAGAGGGTAAGGGAGTAATTAGTGTTGTAAAGGTGGAAATCCACCTTTCCTTCTCTCCATTCACCACTTGACAGGCGTGATTGATCGGGAGTGACTAATATGTCATGGGACACCATGTACTCGATCACGATTTCCTTGTATGCTAGCCATCCACCAAAGATGTGATTTACAGACCTGCCATCAAACTCCTGTCACTCGAGGATAGCCACCATGTTGTCAGTGAAGCCCATGTCCTCCAACAACTGACGATCGTCGTATCTCATCGGAGCAAACTGCCTCTTGGTAAGCTCCTCATAAACCTGCCTAACTTCCATCGTAGGGTGGATGAGGCGGGGTCATGGTGTAAGAGCGCCAGGGGGTCCTCCTCATCTCTCCATGTCGATGAAGTGATCGGGGAAGAAGATTGAGAAAACAAAAGCTCAATGAAGCCTCTGGATGCTCAGAGTAGTTGCTTGTGCTCGTGGGAGTAGTGGTTTTGATGAGTTGTGAAAGAAAATGAAACCACTACCTCCCTTATATAGGGTTGGTGCAGCCCTACTGCGACGGAGGCGGTGGCACCAACATGAAGTCGGTAGCTCTGACTTTTGGTGGTGAATATGGGCCCTCAGTACATCGACGACTGTCGGTGCATGATCTGCATTTGCGGATTGCTGACGAGTCGGTGGCACTGACATGAGGTCGATGGGACCGACGATGGTGTTGGTGGTAATGAATCAATTATCGATCTTTTTTTTGTGCATCGACGCACCCACCGTGCCTGGGACCCTTGCTGAGTCAGTGCCACTGACATGGGTGTTAGTCGTACCGACAGCTTATCAGTTAGCCGGCCCCACTTTCCTACACTTTCTTCAGAAGTGTCAGTGGCACCAACTTGGTTTCAGCCGAATTGCCCATCTCTCTAACCCTATCTCGGTGCCATTGACTTCGAAGTCGGTGGCATAGCCTGCACACTCAAAAAATGAGTCAGGGTATCATTTTTATATAAAATTTAAGAATAACTAAGTACTACTAAAACAACTTAATGAAAATAAAGGAAACCATCATCTGAATGGTTGGGTTGCCTCCCAACAAGTGCCCTTGTTTAACGTCCTAGGATAGACAAATCTATTGTTTTGAGATTAACTAGGGGCAATAAGTTTCACCTCATGCTCCTTTCTATGGAAATCTTCCCCAAAATAATGTTTTAGCCTTTGGCCATTGACCAAGAAGGATCTCTCTCCTTCTTTGATTCTAACCACTCCATGTGGAAACATTTCTTCTATAATGAATAGTCCACTCCATCTAGACCTCAATTTTTTGGGATGTAATTTCAACCTTGAGTTAAAAAGCAATACACTCTCTCCCGATAAAAAGACTCTCCTTGCTATATGTCGGTCAAGAATTTGCTTAGTTCTTTCCTTATACAATCTTGAACTCTCATAAGCATTCAGCCAAATTTCATCAAGCTCATTCAACTCTAACATCCTTGTCTTACCTACTTCATCAAGATCAAAATTGAGCCATCTCAAAACCAATGAGCCTTATGTTCTAATTCCACAAGAATATGACACGCTCGGCCATAGACTAACCTAAAGGGTGTAGTTCCTATGGGTGTTTTGTAGGTAGTACTATAGGCCCATAACACATCCACTAACAACTCACTCCAATTCTTCCTACTTGTCGACATCGTCTTCTCAAGGATCTTTTTAATCTCACGATTGGAAATCTCGACTTGTCCTTGAGTTTGTGGGTGATAGGGTGTACCCACACGCTGTGTCACTCCGTACTTGTTCAAAAGTGCCCCAAATTTTTGATTGGTGAAATGAGTTCCTCCATCACTTATGATCATCCTTGGCACTCCAAATCTACATAAAATGTGATCCTTAACAAATTTTCATACAACATTTGGATCATTAGTGTGGGTTGGAATTGCTTCCACCCATTTTGACACATAATCTACGGCCAACAAGATGTAAAGGTTGGAGTTAGATGACACAAAGGGTCCCATGAAATCAATACCCCATAAATCAAAAACCTCTACTTCTTGAAACACATTCAAGGGCATCTCCTACCACTTTGATATGTTACCTGACCACTGACATGCGTCGCACCTACACATAAAATTATATGCATCTTTGAATAGGGTCGGCCAATATAACCTGCTCTCCAACACCTTTGCAGTTGTCCTAGAACTACCATGGTGTCCACCTGTAGGAAGTATGTGGAAATGTTTCAAAACACTCTATACTCACCTTTAGGTACACATCTTCTCAAAATTCCATCCCTGCACTGTTTCAACAAAATAGGATCATCCCAAAAGCAATAGCGCAAAGAATGAAAAAATCTTTTCTTTTCTTGATAACCCCAATCAGTAGGTAATTCCTTACAAGATAAATAATTCACAATGTTAGAAAACAAAGGATCTTTTTTCTTAAAGGTGAACAACTACTCATCAGGAAAAGTCTCTAGAATGGGTATATTCATGTCCTTCTCATCTACCCTCTCCAATCGAGATAGGTGGTCAGCCACCACATTCTCCATCTCTGCTTTATCCTTGACCTCAATGTCAAACTTCTACAATAAAAGGATCCATCTAATCAATCTTGGTTTAGCATCCTTCTTCTATAGTAAGTATTTAATAGCCGCATGGTCAGTCCACACCACCACTTTTTCCCCCACAAGGCACTGTCTAAATTTCTCAAAAGCAAAGACAACAACTAATAACTCTTTTTCAGTTGTGGAGTAATTCAGTTGTGCATCGTTAAGTGTTTTGGATGCATAATATATGACCATAGGAACCTTGTCTAGGCATTGCCCCAACACCGCCCCACAACATAGTCTGATGCATCACACATCAGCTCAAATGGTTGGCTCCAATCTAGAGCCTGCACAACCGGTGCAGATATGAGTTTTTCTTTCAAAATCTCAAAAGCCTTTAAACACCTCTCATCAAAATTGAATTCAACATATTTTTCCAAAAGCTCAGACAATGGTTTAGTGATCTTCGAAAAATCCTTTATAAATCAGCGATAAAACCCGACGTGGCCTAGAAAGCTCCTAACAGTCTTCACCAACATTGGTGGAGGAAGTTTTGAAATCACTTCTATTTTAATCGGATCCACCTCCAATCCTTTGCTAGAAACCTTGTGGCCTAACACTATGCCTTCACTAACCATCATGTGACATTTTTCCTAATTAATCATTAAGTGTGTGTCTTCACACCTCTACAAAACCTTATCCAAAATTTTCAAACAATCCTCAAAATACGTCACATAAACTAAGAAATCATCCATGAAAACCTCGAGACATCTTTGCACCATATTCAAGAAAATTGCCAACATACACCTCTGAAAAGTAGCGGGTGTATTGCACAACCCGAAAGGCATGTGGCGGTATGCAAATGTGCCATAAGGGCAGGTGAAGGTAGACTTCTCTTGATCCTTAGGCTCGATTGAAATTTGGTTATAGCCCGAATATCTGTCAAAAAAACAAAAGTGAGAGCGACCGGCGAGTCGCTCCAAAATATGATCAATAAACGACAATGGAAAATGGTCCTTAAGTGTGGCAGTGTTCAATCTGCGATAATCAATACAAACTCGCCACCCTGTCACTAATCTAGTGGTTATTTGTTCATTAGATGAATTGGTGGTGATAGTAATTCCTCCCTTCTTTGGCACTACCTGTGCTGGACTAACCCACATGGAATAAAAAATAGCATAAATTATACTTGCCGACAGTAGCTTGATTACCTCCTTCTTTACCATCTCCATCATTATTGGATTTAAGCGATGCTGAGGTTGAATGACTGACTTCACTCCTTCTTCTAGCCGAATCTTGTGTCAACACAAGGTGCGAGAAATCCCCTTGATATCAGCCACAGCCCTCCCAAATGCACTTCAGTGGTTTTTTAGCACAGTGATTAATTGTTCTTCTTCTAATTTACTCAGTGATGCCGATATGATGACCGGTAGCTTCTCCTCAGTAGCTAGAAAAACATACTTTAGATGAGGTGGCAACGGCTTGATCTCTAACTCAGGTGGGTTTAGGAGTGAAGAAACTAATGGAGGTGGCAGCGGTCCTAAGTCCTCAAAATGCCTTGTGTAATGACATGGCAATGCCTTCAGTAGCCTTGCACATTCTTCAAGTGATCGGTCCCGAACACAATCATCCATGTGGTTCATTACACAAGCCTCTAGCGAGAGCTGTGAATGGATCTGTAGTAGGGAATCCTTTCCATCCATGTCCACATTAGATAGACCCGATTTCTCATCGTCGTCATCTAGGTACCCTATTGCCTTAGCAAGTGAGACCACCTTAGTGTTTTCCATGATGTCCACAGCAAGTGTACCCTTATCCACCTTTGTCATAACATGTGCCATGTCCAAAAATGGTTTATCCATGTGTTGCATCATATTACATTTCTCCTGAGCATTAGGTGACTTTAATTTATCTGGCATGGTTATCTCAAACATGTCATCTTTAATTCCCATAGTCAAGCGACCTCTTCCCATCTCCAAGATCATATCGGCTATTGCTTGGAAGGGCCTTCCTAAAAGAATATCATTGCCATGTTCAGCTTGCATCGCCATCACCAAAAAATCTGTAGGAAAAACAAAATGGTTCACCTCAACAAGCACGTCCTCACAAATGCCATACGATGTCAATACCAAGTTGTCCGCCAATTGGATCGTCATGCTTCTTTTCCTAGATGTTTTGAAATCAAGCTTCTTAAAAGTGGATAGGGGCATCAAGTTGATGCTTGCCCCTGAATCACAGAGTGCCTTGCCAAACTTTATTTTTCTGATGTAGCACGTGATGTTGAAGCAACCAGGATCCTTCCTATTTGGTGGCAATGTACCTAAGATGAAGGAGTTGACTTTCTCTCTTAATACAACCACCTCATAATCTGGGATCTTCTTCTTGTTGTTAATGATATCCTTTAGAAACTTACCATATGAGGGTATTTGTTCAATTGCTTCAATCAATGGTATATTTACAGAAAGCTTCCTAAAGCTGTCCAATAACTTCTTGAATTGTTGATCCATATTTGTTGCCTTCAAGCTATTAGGATATGGAACCAGCACCGTCTGTATCCTCTGATGTGGTGGCACATATGACGTCCTCTTTTCCACATTAGATTATTGCTTTTTCTCCTCCCCAGTGTTGCCTACCTCAGGTTCTACTTATAACTACTCTTCCACTGAGTCACCCCTGTCAACGGGCTCAATCACCTCAGTCTCCATAGTCTGTGGGGTCAATGTCTTCTTCCCACTTCTCAGTAGTATGGCCTTGACCTGCTGGTTTCCCATTGGGGTGTTAGTATTTCCTGGAAACCCTTGTTGAGTAGGCTTCTTCAAAGTTGCCACATCTGCTGCTAGCTGAGACAAAGTTGTCTCAAAGCTCCTCATCTGGGCCCCTTGGTTTTGGAGATCACATTGGAAATTGTTTATCAGTTGCTCATTTTGCTTCACTATATGGTTGAGAATTTCATTTGTGGTTTCCTCTAATGGAGGTCACTGTTGCTGGTTATTCTTGTGTTGGTGTTGTTAATCAGGGTCCTAAAGAAAATTGTTTGGATCTTTCTAAGAGAATTTAGGATCCTTTCTCCATGCATAATCAATTGTTCCTATAGCCTTACTGCCGCATGTACTTTACCTGACCTTCTTCATCTGATGAATTATTATCCTTCTCAAGCACCTTCTTTGCTATCAAGTTAATCTTTTCATTCAAATATGTGACAACTTTGGATTCCCCTATGCTATTTATCTGCTCTGGATTGTCTCTCTCATTGCCCCATGCTTGATTCTTCTCCATATTCTTCAAAATGTCCTGACATGTTGAGGGTGGGTTATTAAGAAAGAACCTCGAGCCTACACTATCCAAAGTAGTCTGTTCACTTTTGCGTAGCCCAAAGTAGAACATCTTTACTTGATTCTCCAAATCTATCCCATGGTGTGGGACCTTCCTGAGCATTATCTGAAAGCGCTCCCATGCCTCGTAATATGATTCAGATGCATGTTGCTTAAAATTTTGGATGTTTTTAATTAACTCATTTGTCATTTTTGGAGGAAAAATATCTTTCAAAGAATGCCTCTACCATTTGATCCCACGTCTCGATTGACTCTTTTGGTAGGTTGTGTAGCCATTCCTTTTCCTTATCTGCCAGTGATGATGGAAACATCTTCAGATAGATGGCGGTTTGAGGAAACCTGTCGACTTTGACCATATCACTGATCTCTACAAAATTGCTAATGTGTGCCACTAGGTCTTCAAGAGTGTTCCCATAGAATGCTTGTGACTTGACGAGTGCAATCAAACCTGGATCAATTTTATATTGAGATACATTCACATGTTGCTTTTTGATTGGACCTATTTGTGCAGCTGAAGAGGATGCCTTTATCCTCTCCCAGATGGTCCTCTCTGCTCCTGGATTTCCGTCCCCCATTGCTTGTTGCATGGGTGACACTGGTATGCCTTCTAAGGATGTTGTTTGAATTGGAGCTTCAACAGTGACATGAACCTCATGTGGAGCTTCTCCGTAATCTGTGGTCCTTGTTGTCACCATACACTAGTACCTGGAAAGTTGAAAATAATTAGTCAAGGTTCTTATCAAAGAAAATTGAGATATGAATATGAAGTGAATATTTTTTTTCAGATTAAAATGAAATTTAACAAAAAAATTAAAATGTGGCCTAGAGTGGCCGACCACAACACCCGAAAACGGTGCCAAAAACTTGACACGCCAAAACCGTGCGTAGAAATGCAAGTGCACGCCTCGAGTAATACAGGCCTATGTGAGGCCCGAGTCGAACTCAAGGAGACGTAGTCTTAGTGACTACTACTAACTACGGTGCGATCAGCTAAGCTACTTAAAAAGGTTGAATTGAGTTTTAACAAAACAAAATAAAATTAAGAGAAAATTAAAATGGTTGATTCAAATAAAATGAATTCCTTAGGGTTACCAGTTTCACCACGGGGTCTCGTCGTATTTGTTTCTAACGAATTACTATAAATTCCTACTCATAACCTAGATAGAAAGCTTGTAGTCATAATTGCTTGCTTCTGCAATGCAATTCACTACCTAAATCTAGGCCAATTCCACAATTGTGGTAATTTATTCTTAGTCTAGGTGCATTATTGAAAACTTTGGGTCCTTCCCACTAACCGTACATCACCTATTCCAAGGAACGCCTAGGAAAGTGTACAAGTTATGGTTTTCTAACATTTAATCCCCCTTCCAGAGTAACTATCGATATGTAATCCTATCGATGGTGATCAAGTAGTGATAAGTCATTCTAAATCCAAATTTATATATCCAGGAATAAAGAGAAATTTATATTAAATCATGTAGAAAGTTTATACAATGATTCCACGGGCTACTCCCAGGTCCTAAGGAAAGGAGGGGTTTAGCCCCGCATGGTTCTCAGTTGAAATTACATAGAAGGAGAGAAGAAAAATGTGGGGAACATGAAGATAGTTCATGTAACCCCTGGAAAGAAGGTGCTCCGGTTGATCCTCCTCGAGAAATGCACGTTCTGCAGTCTTCCGATAGTAGAATCATCTGTCGGAGGTGCTCAAATCTCTCAGCTGATGTCCTTCAGCTTCGTGCTTCTCTCCCTCTCCTCTCTGGCTATCATATAGTGCAACATGATGTCCTTCTTTCATTTGGCCATCCTTCTTTTAATCTTAGGTCAACTTTTAGTACCACCCAATGTGGACCGTTGGATCGAGACGACCACTTTAGATTGCTGAAATCCGGCATGGTCTGTGGCACAGATGGCATCACAATTTGATCATGCTCTGTAAAAGTTAGTGTCATCGACTTGGAAGTCGGTGGCACCGAGCTGATGCGAATATTTCCTCCGCCTCTTTGATGCTCTCTCGGGGGCACCAACCTGTACAGTCGGTGGCATCGACTCTTTTAGTCAACCAAGGCTTTGTCCCTGACGTCATCTTATTGGCACCAACCTGGGTGGTCGGTGGCATTGACTCCTCAATTACTTGGCAGCTCTTGTAAATGCACAGAGACCACGTATCAAACTGAGAAATATGTAAAATAATATAATTATAATGAAATGAGCATAGTTTGATGCAAATAGATTATACAAGCCAATTATAAAGATTTAAGCAAGTATAATCAACAAATTGACTAAAAAATGCATGCACAAAACGAATATAAACTAGGCCTGTAATAAGTGACTCAAAACCCGTACATCATCACTATTGTGGTGGTGGTGGATCCTGAGGTGGGTCTGCTACTGTAAGTGGGCCATCTTGTGGAGGGTGTTCTTCTTGCTAGAGAATGGGGATGGATTAAGGTGGCGGAGGAGCTGAATGAGCTGGTGGGAACTGGTAGTAATGCCCCCAATGATCTACGTGAGGGGGAGGATAAGTCTCTGAGAAAGTAGAAAGACACTCCAATAATCCTCCCCTCATTGGGGGCTCCTCTCTGCCTGTACATGCTGGTACTGGTACATGTGGTTGATCTTAAAATGCATAAGTTGTTGATCTTGCCACATATACTGCTAGGTCTACTGCATCTCCTGTCTGTCTAATGCCTTCCAGTTGTACCTGTATAGTGGGCATGTCATAGGCATTCACTACAGACTGCTACTGTGAGGATGCTTCCTCCTCTCTTCTTCTCACTCAATGGGGTTGTCTATGTTGTTTCTTTGCTAGTTTCTACTCAAAGACATTCGTCTCCCCAACTTCTTCATTTAGGGTAGGGGCTTTCTTTCTACAGCTCTGTCTAGGGTGCTCTTCTTTCCATTTCTTCAACACTTCTTCTATTTTATCTAGTGATCATGTAATGTCATAGAGTGAGGTTTCATGATATGGTAGTTCAAGGTTAAATCCACAAAGAGTGGGATTGATGCTATACATCATCTTGTCAACCATTGTGTTCATGTGGGAGTGAACTAAGCATTTCAAATCCACAAATTTTGCTCCCTCGGGTATGGTAAGACCTATTAAGTCACATAATAGGGCTTTAGCTATGGAGATCACTAGTGCTCCCATGACAAAAGGTGTTTTTCTCTTGGATGGAATCAACCTCATATGATCAATGATCAATGCCCCTAGGTTGCAATAATTTCCTTTTATCACCCCATGTAACATGAAAAGATCTTTTTGTGAGCAACTCCTCTGGTTATCTTAGTAGCCAACAATGGTATTAGTAATGACTTTTGTGCATATCTAAAATATGGATTGTAGAACACACTGGTCTTTGACTTGCTAACTGTGAAGTTTCTTTGCCCTGTCATGCTATACCACAAGGATTGATAATCTATGTATATCTCTCTTTCGGTACAACCTTGATAAGGAAACTTCACTTCTTCAGGAACCCTAGAAAAGATGTTATTCAACTGTGATTCTGTGACTGTATGTATCTGATTTTGTAGCCCAAATATGATTACTTCCTCACATCTATACTTGAATGTCTCTAATGTTGCACAAAATTGTTTTGTTAGCTCAACATAAGTATATGGTGCATCATAGAGCACCCAATACAATACACATTTATACAAATCATATCTCATGTATTGTCTAATCCCAACTGCATCCATCACATGTTGGCATGCATACCTAGTTGCAATGACTCTTCTTGTCATGCACTCAGGGTAGAGTGGGTCACTTTGATCTCTCTCTTGATCCCTCTCCCATATGACACTCCTTTAGGGATCTTACCAGTCCCTTTCAACCTATCTACCTCAAGCATAACCACAATATCAACTTGCTCTGGATTCAGTTCCTCATCAACTGTGTCCTCATTTTCCTCCTCATCCATATATGATTGTGATCCCGAGCTTGTATCAAGATTCAACAATATTCTTTGCGTAGGCTTCTCTTCTTGAGCATCCACTTCTTCCTGAATCACCAACTACCTACGAGCTTGTGGCTATTGAGGCCTCTCCATTGCTAAAGAAGTGGAGTGGCGGGCTGGCATGGGGTGAGGCAGAGCATGTGAAGAAGAAGGAGTAGCAATCCCCTTGCCTCTCTTTGAGTGCATGGTGACCTCTGTCTCTAACGATTTAATCAGGGCATCAACATTTGTCTCTGATGCCTCTTCTTCCTCCTCCTCATACATTGTGTCGGTGGAGTGGTAACTCCTCAATGAGCAGTTGTGAGAGCCAATCGTGGATGTTGATTGATGAAGTAATGTGGAGATGGAGTTTGAAGGCGATGGGGTGTGTGATGGCATGGAGATTATGAAAGATGCCTTCTTGGTGCACACCTTGCCCCCGGTGATTACCTTGAGGCTTTTCTGAACCCCCTTCTTCACAGCCTTTTGGAACCCCTTCATGGTGTGGAGGTGGGATGGGTGTGATTTTCTGATTTGTGGAATAGGGTTGGATTGGAGGTAGAAGATTGGTGGAACTAATTCGTGGAGGTGTAGTGGGTGTGAGGAATTGATTGGATATGAGTTTTGGGTGAGGAGGTCAGATATTTGGGAGTTTTCTAGGGGCAAGGGTGGAGGTGATGGTGGTGAAGGAAATGGAGCCTGGGATGGTTTGGTGGAGATTGTTAGGTGGAAGTAGTAGAGATGGGTATATCTGAGGTGGGGGAGGTGATAGGGAGGTAGATTGATGGTCGATGGTTGCTAGAGGAGGAAGCTAGGGCAATGACAGCCGTTAGAGGTGTTGCCACGTCTGTGGGTGTTTGTGATGTGTAGGTTAGAATGGGGGAATTGTGGTGGAATAGGAGGATTAAGTGAATTTTTTGGTGGGTTTGGGCCTCACCACTGTCCTGGCGACGGATACGAGTAAGGGGACGTGAAGGTAGCACAACCGTGATGGATTCATCAATGTTGGTAGAAATCCACTCTGGCCACACCTGTGGGGGCTACCATGACCGAGATGGTCCCTGGACGCTCAAAATTCTTCTTCTTGATCAGATTGTCATGCAAGAATTTGGTTCTCTCTTTGTAGCATTTAGATAACTCATAGGCTTCATTCCTCATATCCTACAAATCATGGAGATACAATTTCCTTCTTAATCCAGTGGTGTCCACATTCATGTCAATAGATTTCAAATCCCATAGTGCCATGTGTTGCATTTTAATGGGTAGATGACACCTTTTACCATGCAGAATTTTGAACAATGTGGTGCCGATTGGGGCCTTAAATGTTGTCCTATATGCCCATAAAGTTTCATTAAGATGTAAAAACCAATCCTTCTGGTTCAGTCTCACCGTCTTCTCAAGAATGAGCTTTTTCTCTTGATTGGCTAACTCAACTTGACCACTTGTTTGAGGTTGGTAAGAAGTATCCACAAGATGGTTTACACCATGTCTTTTCAGTAGTCCCTTAAAAGTTCTATGAATGAAGTGGCTTCTGCCATCACTAATCATCGCACTTGGTACACCAAACCGATTGAAGATATTAGACTTGACAAAGTCGCATAAATCCTTGTGATTGTTGGTCCTTGTAGAATCTACTTCAATTCTCTTTGAGACATAGTCAACAGCCACCAAGATGTACACATATCCAAAAGAAGGGGGAAATGGACCCATAGAGTCAATACCCCAAACATGAAACACCTCAACCACTAGAATAGGTGAGAGAGGCATCATGTCCATTTTTGAGATAGTTCCCACCTTTTGTCATTTCAAGCAACACTTACAGTATTCATTAATCTTTAAATAGCGTCAGCCAAAAGAATCCACTTTGAAGAACTTTAGTGGTTGTACACTTTCCACCAAAATATCCTCCATAAATGTTGGATTAGTACATGGAGAGGATCCCTTGTTGCTCACTTTCAGGGACACACCTTCTCATGAGTTGATCAGAACTTGAAGAGATGTGGGTCATCCAATACATAGTTCTTTACCATAGCAAACAACCTCTAACTTTCCTCTCTGGTCCATGTTATTGGTATCCTCCCACTTGCCAAAACGTTGTCTATGTGCGTGTACCATGGATTTTGAGTGGATTCAAGAAAAAAAGTTTCTCATGGGGCATCGTCTCTTTGATTCGGTTCACATCATCATATGGTGCCTCAATGAGGGAAAGGTGATCCGCTATAGAATTTTCAATTCCTTTCTTGTCAGCGATCTCTAAATCAAACTCTTGGATCAATAGGATCCAACAAATCAATCTTGGTTTAGAATACTTCATTGCCATTAGGTACTTCAAGGATGCATGATCCATGTAGATGGTGACTTTGTTTTGTAGAAGGTCAAAGCAAAATTTGTCAAGTGTAAAGATGAATGCAAGCAACTCCTTCTCGGTGGTGGTGTAGTTTCTCTGAGCTTCATCAAGGGTTTTACTTGCGTAGTAGATGGCATGTCGAATCTGGCCAATCCTTTGGCCCAACACAACCCCCATTGCCATATCCGATGCAAATCTGGGGGCTGCATAATAGGAGAAGAAATTAACTTATGCTTCAAGTGGTTGAAGACTTCAACGCACTTGTCATCAGAATTGAACTCAACATCCTTTCAAGCAAATGATACGACGGTCTAGAAATTTGCTAAAATTCTTGATGAAAAGACGATAGAGACATGCATGCCCCCAAGAAAAAATAGACATGTCTTACGGTGGAAGGAATAGTAAGAATAGAAATTAGGCCCACTTTAGCCTGGTCAACCTCAATCCAAGATCTTGATACTCTATGTCCAAACAATATGCCTTTTGGGACCATGAAATGGCTCTTCTCCCATGATAGTACCAAACAAACTTTGTCACACCTTTACAAAAAGGCAGTGAGGTAGAGCAAACAATCATTAAAAGTATTACCAAAAATTGATAAATCATTCATAAAGACCTCAAGGGATAATCAAGCATGTCAGCAAAGATAGATGTAACACATTTTTTAAATGTAGATGGAGAATTACACAATTTAAATGGCATCCTCCTAGCAACAAATGTGTTGCTTCGACATGTGAATGTTGTCTTCTGTTGATCCACAAGATGAACTACCACTTGGAAGTAACATGAGTAACCATCAAGGAAATAATAGAAACTTTGTCCTACAAGTCTCTCTAATATTTGATCAATGAAAGGGAGAGGGAAGAGGTCCTTCTTTGCCTTCTCATTCAACTTCATATAATCCATATATATTCTCCATTTGGATTTCTCTCTTACGGGCATCAACTCTCCATCTTCATTTTCAGCTAAGGTGATCCCACCCTTCTTAGGCACAACTTGGATGGGACTCACCCAAGCACTATTAAAAATGGGGTAGATGATTCCAACATCAAGCAACTTCACAACCTCTTGTGTTACAACTTATTTCATCTTTGGATTCAACGTTCTTTGAATTTGGTGTGTCGGTCTTGCATCATCCTCATGATAGATCCTATGGACATAAATGGAGGGGTCAATGCCCCTAAAATCAGCAATAGATCACTCTATGGCTTGAATGTTTCTCTTCAACACAGAAATAAGAGAATCTTCTTATTTAGGAGATAGGATATAAGAAATGATCACCGGGAGGGTGTCATTGGAACCTAGAAAAGCATGCTTCAATCCTTCAGAAAGACACTTGAGCTCAAAGAGTGGAGGTTCTTCAAGGGAGTTCTTTAGAGGTTTTTTAGAAATGGACGGGAGGTCCTCACTTGCATCCACTAAGGCTATATCATCTTCTTCATTCTCATCATCATCATTGGGAAACTCTACAACATGCTCCAAAACTCTACCCTGAGTGGCAGTCTGAATGCATGTAGGAAGGAATTCCTCTATAATCTCGTAAAGACACTCAATGACATAACAATCTTCCTCTGTAGAACCTATTACCTCAGCCTTAGCAGAAGCTTTGAAAATGTTCAACCAGATCTTCATGTGCATGAAAATCACATACATGGTGTCATTTCTCACATGAATCACTGCATCCGTTGTATCTAGGAAGGGTTTTCCCAAGGTAATAGGTACCTTCCTTGAGTCCTTTCCATGTCTAGCATAATAAAAGCAGAAGGAACAAATGAAGTGGTTTTATCATCAAGTCTCACCCCCTAGGCATCTTCACAAAATAGTCAGCCAATTGCAAGGTGCAGTTAGATGGACCTAGTTGTCCCATTTGCAATTTAGCATACACACCATACAACATTAGGTTCACACTAGAACCCAAGTCAAGAAGAGATTAGTCTATGCGATGTGATGCACTGTAGAAAGAGATGATGGGTACACCAAGATCTTTCCTCTTCATTGGCATGGTATGTTTTAGAATCAAGATCACTTGTTCCATGAGCTTGACTTGCCTTGGTATTCTCCTTTTTGTCCTCCTCTTGAATGTGCACAAATATTTCAAGAACTTTGCATAGGAGGGAATTTTCTTAATGGCGTCTAGAAATGGAATACTTATCCTCACTTGCTTGAGCGTCTCCATGATATCCTCAGTTTGTGTCTTCTTTCTCTTCTTGGTGCATGGTTCCTTAAGTACATCAGGAAAGGGGGGAGCTTTTCTCCCGACTGACCCACATCAATTGAATCATCAAGTGGTATCACGAGAATCACAATATCATCACCTTGGATCACAGTATTAGCCAGACTACCTATCATAGTATCATCACCCTGAATCTCAATATCACTGCCTCGAATCACGATATCAACTCTAGCTTCACCAATTGCACTATCAATTTTTGCATCTCTTGTATGCTCCAAAGTCCTCCCACACCTCAACATTGTCACAGTTTTCACTTGCACATGGGTGGTAGAGGAGGAAGCTTGTGGTGACTATTGTGGTTGTTTAGGTGGTTGTGGTCTTTGGTGCGGTGAGTTCAGGTTTTGGATAATAAATTGTGGCTGAGAAGGTGGTTGTTGGATTGTTGTGGATAGGGGTGGTATTGTGGAAGGGTTGTTGACATGAGTCTGGTGGAGGTGGAGTGTACTGGTAGTTGAATGGTGGTTGTAGAGGTAGAGGATCATAGAGCTTAGGAGGTCCTTGATATTGTTAAAGAGTGGGTACTTGGCCTGGTGGTGGGATATAAGCACCTTAAGTAGTTCTCACATAGCCACCATCACTGTTTGGGTTTGGATATAGGTTGGGAAGGGAGTCTTCCCTCCTCTTGAGAGGCAAGTGAAAGAGAGATCTTATCAATACTTTCCTCCAATCTACTAGTGTTTTTATCTTGAGCGGACACATCTTTCTTCCCATCATCAAGGCTCCTTAGCCTTCCAAGAACTTCCTCTTCAAATTTGGAGTTGTACTTTGACTCTTGGTGTTGCCCTCGTCCTTCATCACCTTGTTGCCTCTAAGAGAAATTTGGATGATTCCTCTATTCTGGAGTATAGGAGTTTGATATGGGGCCTTGGTTGTTCTTGTTCCCAAAAGATTGCAAGGCTTGCACTTCTTCACATATTACCTCCACAACATTGACAGAGTGACTAGAAGATCCTCCAACAGGATTCTTCATAAAGTTCATTATATCATCCAAGATTTTTTATCATTTGAGGATTGGCCTCATCTTTGACTGGAGCTGGAGGAGGGGCAGGAACCTAGTTCCTGTCAAGGTGATCTCCCTTGCTTGAAATTGGCATGAGTTTTCATGAAGGTGCTCAAAGAGTGGCCAAGACTCTTCTGGAGGTCTAGCCATGAATGTTATTCCGCAAGAAGAGTCAATTGTATTCTGGATCAACTCAATAAGTTCAGTGTAGAAAGTCCGCACTAGATTCCATAGAGGAACTTCATGGTGGGGGAAGTCCCGAAGGAGCTTTTGGAATCTTTCCTAGGCTTCATGAAAAGCCTCATTTTCCCTTTGCGTGAAAGATTTGATGCATGTCCTCATCTAAGTTAACTTGGAGATTAGATAGAACTTATTTAGGAACTCATTCTTCATTGTCATCTAGGTCACTATCTCGATCTTTGACATGTACCACTCCTTGGCTTTTTCTTTGAGGGAGAAATGGAAGAGGGTTCTTCTTATGGAATCGTTTGTGGTTGTAGGCGTGTAGAAGGTGGAGCAAGTTTCCAAGAAAGCATCAATATGGTGGTATGGGTTCTCGTTCTCCATCCCATAGAAAGTGGGTAGGAGTCCTAGAAGGTTTGGTGGGATGGAGAATTGTTGACCCAAAATATGATCAACAAGGGTGGCAATGGGTGAGGTATAGTTTCTTGGAGTAAAATACTCATGGAGGGGGTGGTTAGATGGTGGTTGGGCATCCCCATGAGGACCCTCTTTAGCCATCGCAGTTGGTTAGTGTTGTTTGCGGTGGTGCTGACATCTTCTCAGGATTGAAAGGAACTAAGATAGTAGAAGTCAAACGTCTTCCAAGCATGCACAACTGTCACCTGCACAAGTCACAAACAAGAAACAAGAGCTAAGTTAGAAAAACAAGTATGTAAAAGTAAGCAAAGAATAAAGAATAGCAATGGTGAGGGCAGTAGGAAAATCCAAGTTATTCTAACTAGCTAGGTTAGGTGCCTCAATCCCCAGCAATGGCACCAGAAAGCTTGTTGTGTCATGGGATGAGGTGCGCACACTAATCAATTAGACTTGACAAGATGTGCCCCACGATACTGGAACACACTTAGGATCTTTCAAATTTATAAAACCCAAGACAAGGTTCACTCACAATACTAAAATACTCACCTGCAAGCCCATGGGGTTCTGTTGTAGTATAGGTGAATGGCTAGTGAGGGGTCAATCTGTAGGAAGAGAGGAGGCACTAGAGCTAAGTTAGAGCAACTATGTCCCTAAAGCAGAGTGTAGGGTTTTTAGGGTTTGTTGGTTGCTTTGATTTGATGACACTAATGAAGCAAGAAATTAAAAGCAAGAAGAAAAATTAGATTACCATAAACCCTAAATTACCCTAAACAAGTTAAGTCTAGCAGACAAAACAAGGCAACTAACTAAGCAAGAGCAAGGAACTACAACTAAATTACACTAATGAGGAAAGTTAAGCACTAGAGAAATTAATGACGTAAGTTATCACTAACTAGAAAGATTAACACTAGCAATCTCAAAAGAGCACTAACTACTCAAGTAAGACCTAACTATCCAAATCTAAGAAATTGATTAAGAGGCAATGAAATCAATTAACTAAACTAGCATCAACAAGCTAAGAGAACAAGATGGGTCTCTGACAATATTAAAGAGAGGTGGCCTATTTAGTAAATGATACTAAGATATTAGTTGGGAGTAACATATTATGCAAACCTAACCTTTCATTCTAAGTCATCAAACCAAACAATTTTTCAAATGCAACAAAATCAACCTAGACTATTGGGTGGTCATGGATAGAATAGAGTGTGGAAAGGTTAGCTACACCCCTGCACCCCCAATCTAACCTTATGATGCTCAATTTACCAAAGATTATGTGGGATTTGAATTGGATTGGGATAATCTAGGTTTCTAGAGTGATATGGCTTAGGGTAGTTGGGAGACAAAGGTAGGATAGGGAAGTAGAGGTGAGGGTATTTCACCTCACATTACTCTCCATCTAGCTTTTAGTAAACTCCTAGGAAATTACACTAAACAATCTCACACTAGATACTTAGATCTCACACCTAGGAGTAGGAAAAGGGCAATATGTGAGGGAAGATGGATGCCATCTAGGGATCCACTAGTTGGACCTAGGAGAAAATCCCATAATAGCATCACATGTGCTATCTTTTCCTAGACTTAGGTGGTTTCTAGCGTAAAACCAAAAGAAATCCATGTTTACAAGCACAAATCACAAGAAGAATTATGGGAAATAAGATATAAGTAGAAAGAAACCGTCTTAAACTGAAATTATAGAGTTTACAAGATGTATCCCCCCAACATGGTATCTAAGTAACATTATAATCCCAAAAATCCCACCACAAAGGGCTGAGCTACTCATAGAACAAGAGAAGGAAAACAAAGAAGAATGAGTAGAGGAGTGGGGATCCATATAATGTGGTGAAGAGTCCTCCTTCTTCACCTCCTTGATGTAGAAGATGAATCACCTCCCTCCAAGGGTGTAAATGGCATGTATGGATGTGGTTTGGTGGTGAAAACCCTAGAAAACTAGGGTTTTTGGGGGGAAATGGAAGGTGGGAGGTAGGTGGAGCTCTTCAATGCTATTGGGGAAAGCAATGAATGATAGAGGTGGTTAACCTAGTGTTGTGGCCACCATTGTGATATATATATGTGGTCAGTAAGCACTAGGGTAAGTGAGGGTAAAGTTGGAAATGCAGTGGAAAAAATGGTTAGGGTTGCGAGGTCACCACGGTCATGGTTACCACCATGGTCATGGCGAGTGTGAAATGGTACAAACATAGGGAATGATACAAGTGTGTTGGATATGTGTGGTAGAGTGGAGGTTATGAAGGTGGAGTGGCCATAGTCGTGGTGGGTGCCATGGTCATTCTGGGTGGATGGTGACACAGCCGTGGCCGGGAGCACAGTTGTGCTGGATGGGAGGTGCCTCGGTCATTCTTCATTCTTGCTTGTGTTGTCTTCTGTCAACCACGGTCATGGTGGTCTTCAACTACCACGATTGTTGAAGTGGCCACAACTGCGGTCATTCCTTCATTTTTCTTGCAAAGTGCGTAGATATTGTGGTGTTTTATCCACGGTCATGGCGCCTTGCCATGGAGGTGGTGGTAATTTATGGCCACGACCATTCTGATGGCCATGACCATGCTAGATGTAATCTTCCATGGTCATTCTGAAGTCCACACCATGGTGAATCTTTGGTTTTCTTGGCATCAATTCTGTGACTTTGGGCACAATGGCCACGACTGTGTCATAGTACCAAGGCTTGTGGTGAAGGTCCAACTACTTAACTTTGCCTCAAACTCCTTCAAATGGCTGCTAATTGCATTCGATCAATTTTTGTCCACTTAAGGGTTGCTTGGGGGAGGTCTAGGTCCAGTCTCGGGGTGTAGAAATTGAAGGACCCCATCCTTCTCTCTTCTTTTGCATCCAATGCATGTACAAAAACCTAAAAAAATGCAAAAACCAGCTTGAAGTGTATATGACATGATAGTTCAAATTGGGGGAATTGACTTGCAATCTACTATGTTTATATGTGATTATAATGCAAAAAAATACAAGATGAATCCCTGAAATAGGACTACATCATCATCGAATGTGGAAGTTCTTTTGGAGGCTACGCCAAGTGTAAAAAAACCCAATATGGCTAGGCCGCATGAGTCTCTCATACAAAAAATATAGGGATGTCAAATCTAGGAGGGATGTATAAAGCACATTCCCTATAGAACAACACCTTTATAGTAATATACATAACAAACTAGATTTGGGAAGTAACCATTAGTTAAATAGAACTAACTCTATTGTTACCAAAACTTATAGCTCAGTTTCATTATTCAAGAAAAATGAGATGAACCATGGACCTATTCATCCTAAAAAAACCATTTAGGAAACGTATTTGGGGAACAGAACAATATGAATTGACAAAAAGTGAACATGGAGTCTCGTGGGTGTGTACACACCCCTCTTTGGTATTTTAGATAACTCATTCCACTCATTATTGATATTAATTGTTCAACAAAATTTTGTAATAAGGAGATGGAAAAAGAAAATAATTCATAAGATGGTTAAGAAATAAATATGAACTTTCCTAGATGACATTTCAATCATTAAATTAGGCAATAAATATGTACTAAAGTTGTAATATTTACAAATCAAGGATTACACAAACAACTTTCACTAATAAACATCAAATTAATCTTTCTCCTTTTGTTCATGGTCAATAAAGAACACAAATCATGTTTCCTTTACCACGCATATTGGGAACCACCTACCTCCTTTGGATTTGGTCAAAGGGAGATCAACACTAAGTGACTAGGTCCATAGAGGGGATCCACTTAGTATTATTGAGGAATAAACACATAAAACCCAATATAAATAACCAAACACTTATAAAGGTAGATACCAAGTGAGTATCAAAATAGCAAAGAAATATGAAATCTAACTATTACTATAAAGAGTATAAAATCATCCTCACCCGCACGGGTGCCATTACATAAGAGAAGATGGGCAACTATAACAAAGTAATGAGCCAGTCACAGATGGAAAACTAGCCATCTTAGGATTTATTTACTAATCTATTTAACAAGAGAAGTAGTCTCCTAGAAGTACTCCATAGGTTGCTCATCTTTGGAGTAGTTTGAGAATAACACCCATACACTAGGAGAAAAATATAGTACACTTGGTACACTTGAATGTAGGAAAGGAGTGTAGGAATGGAGCTTTATTCCTTTTTGAATAGGGAGAAAGAAAGCACAACAAGATTCCCCATTGAATGATCTTTTGAATTCGTAAAGACTCTCAAGTTTTTCTCTCAATGGTCAAAGTGTTTGTTTCATTTTTCTAGAGGTAAAATCAGATTAAACTTTATTTTTATGTAAACAAAACTAGAAATTAGACGGTACCAAGATTGATTCCCTTAGTCAAGTCATTCATATTTTCACAACCATAAGAAAATTCTCTTTTAGAAAAATAATATTTCTAAAAGAAAAATGTCTCAAGGAGCATGTACTACTAATAGAAAAGTAATGCTTATTCGATGCTAATCTATATCCATACAGAGTGGAGTTCTATGTGGATGTATATTTGCAGTATAGAGCTCTTTACTATTATTCCTCATTTTCCCAAGTCATTTATTTGTCCAAAAATGCAAAGGTGATTGATGTAGAGAAAGATTCTTATCTCATATTGGATGCATTGAGTAAACCTTTCCATCTCTCAGTAGAACGGCATGCACAAAGTTTCTTTTATTTTGAGGCAAGATCAAATTCAAGGACAAAGTCTCTAACATCATACTTGTAGGAAACATTTTTGTAACCATCATATTAACTCTAGAAAGCCTTCATGCCCCAACCCTCACATGCAGATTCTATTGAGAAAAGATGTAATGACCTCACTTTTCAGTGTCCCCCAATTAAGAAAGGACCTTAAAGTTGAGATCCATTACCTAAAATACCCAAGATCCATATTTTAACAAATAAAAAATAATAGAAAATGATTTCCCTTATCTCAAAGTATTGTTTACAAATTATATAATGATGCTCCTCTAAGGAGCTACATGAATTTCCAACATGGGATTAATATATATAAAAATAAGTATATAACTAATCCTCCTTTACTTAACTTTAATGTCTTTAGTGGATTTCATCTGCTTCATCATGTCTTGACATCTGCACCTATAGCATTTACCTAAAATGGCTTGAAACAAAACACAAATCAATATATTGCTATATGGTGTACGTGGGGTTCATGGAAAAGTGTGGAAGTAATATAACAACATATAATCAATCAATTACTTGCAAACAAGAATTGGTATTTTTATCACATATTCTAACTCATACTTGATATGCTATCTTGGGCGTGATTGTTGTCCTATCCAACCTCATGTGCATCACCCCTTGATACATGCCATCCTAGGGTTCATAATATGATATCCTACTTAATATGATATTCATAGTGGCATTATAATTGAACATAATGTAAATAAACATCCACCACTTTATTTCATCAGCCTTGAGAAATACTCGACATACACCAACAGTCGATAGTGTGAGTAGTCATAATCGTAACCATGTAGCTCAATGTAGAACCATGTAGACCGTGCAGTCACAATTCAAGTACTTTAAGTTTATCATCCAATCAAGCTAACAAAGATAGGTCCAAGCAATCAACATTTAATCTACATGTATGTATTGTTGGCGTATATGCACATAAAGCCATCCCAAGCGATTGCATGGAGTCGGATATTGATTAATCAATTAATGTGATTATTTGGTTAATTAATGAATTTTGGAATATTCTAATTAATCCACGAGCGTTTTAATTAACACAATGTTTCTGTTTACCGATGGGTTTAGGAAACCCTATTTCCCTTCGTATCCTATTTAAAGGAGGATTGACTGCCGATATCTATATAAGATAGATAGATGCTTTTCCGTTTATGCTCACGCACGTAAACCCTAGCCGTCATCGTCCTTAGGAGAGAAAGGAGAGAAACGTTCCACTAGCACGCCGCCGCAGAGACACGACTCCTTCCCGCCGGCTTGGGAAGCGCGACGTGGAGTTCCGTCCATCCGTGTGGATGAAGTAGAGACGTAGACGCATTGACGCCTACGTTCAGAGGACATCGACAACCACCTATACGCGCTACGAGCGGCGTACATCACTGCCGCAAAAGAGCGCCGCCAGATCAACCTACGACAATGAACGGGAGAGAAGTTCCGTCTGTGTAGGTCAGCAATGTTGCACCGTCGTGCAACGGGACATCGCCGGACTTGCTCCGCGATAAGGTATATCTCGTAAACACTCTTTCCAAATACATTGTTGTCGACGAGATTCTATTTCGGGTTGTGTGGATTTTATTGCTTCCGCCGCGCATGTTTTCTCCACAAAACCCAACATGTATATCCTAAAGTGTCACCATCATTTTATTTAGATTAAACCCTACTCTGGTGATCTAGGGTTTAAGGTTGTCTCGGGTTTGGATAAGGAATAAGGATACACACCCTAATCCCATCGCATATTAAACATTAGGTGAACCCTAATTATCCATCATATCCTTTCATTATGAACATTTATATCAGATTAAGTTCATTAAGATTATCACAAGTTATAATATTTGGTTTCAAAACCCTATATATACATGTATGTGATTATTGGTCTAGAAACACTAATTATTCATCATTATTATCATAGTCATCTTAGAATATCATTATATTCAACAATATTAGTTTATATCTCAAAGAAACATATTTAACATGATTAATAGTCTATTCATCAAAAACTAGGATTTATATGCTTTATTCTCCACTTTATCATGTATTGGTTTTACTTTTGGAAATATGATTAGAATTAAGTCTCAAACATACTTTACTTATACTCATCATATTTTCATGATTAATTTTCATATATAATTTGTCTCAATATGATCATCATAGCAATTACTACAATTTTTACAAGATAATCATGATTCAGACCAATCAGAACATGCCACATCAGCAAACAAACCTATTGATCCAATTAACCATGCGGGGCCCAGACAAACTAATAGGCTAATGGCTCAATGCCTTGTTCCATGTGTGTGAGGCTTCAGCTTAGGGAAAAAGTGTAGAGAAATATGGTGACAGAGATGACAGAGGAAACCAAAATTTTCTTCCATATTCCCCTTGACCAACGGATCATGTCAACAGTTGTAAATCGGGAAGGAAGGTTTGCAAGGCATATACCTAGTCTTGGAGCAAGTCAAACGACTATCCTTCAAGTGGTGTGCTGATTTCACAAGAATCATCTAGACGGCTTTTGGCGGTGGCCTCCTATTGTGGCACCACAGACTGTGACTGACAACATCCTCCTAGGATGTGGTAATAGCCTTCACGCCTCTACATAGTCCACACAAACCAACGTGAACTCATGTATTTCTTTTGGAGATGATAGGAAGGAGTTGTACCTTTGATGTTAGTGTGCTAGTCCTGACTTAATATCCCTAGATGTCTCTCCCTTTTACACATAATACTTGCTTTGGGCTCTCACATACCACAATTGTGATAGGACAACATTTGTCAGTGTTAGTTGTGTCTTCTGAAAGCCTTGACTATCCCCCCTATTTATAAGAGAGTCAAGTTTAGAGCTTCCAGATCAATTGGGAGTTGTGGAGATAGATTTTTACAAATTTGTAGCTACTGTGGGTCATGAGTCGGTCGACACAACTTTTGAGTTGGTCTACTCACACCCTAAGTCAGAGAAATTGAATTCTTTCATATTCACAAAATTGGCAACTAATGCACAACATAAACTCGACATCAATCCTTGATTTGATCTTATTAATCATTGAACTGGGTATAAGACCAGTGAGTTTAGATTCTAAAACAGCTGATTCATATTCTGAAATGGTCGATTCATTTTCCAATTCAGCTGATGTTCAACTAACATTGTTCAAATTGACGCAATACTTGAACTGGTCGACTCAACAGTTGAGTTGGTTGACTAACAGTCCTATTTAGCCAAATTTCAGCCAAATTTATTTAAATTGAATGCCTAAACACTTTACTAATCAAATTAAACCTTATTCATTAGTAAACCCCATTTATAGGTGTATCCTATGTGTGTGACCCTATAGGACCCAAGTTACATTGGTAGTGAATGTCCATAACTAACTTATGACATCACAAGAAATGAGTGGTATCTAGCAACACATCATTTCTATCTAAGTAATTTGGAAAATTGGAGAACAACTTCAACCTACAATCTGTGATCAATGTTGTAGTGATCGTATAATTCCTTTGTCTCTGAAATCTAGATTGAACCCAAGGCATGGAATTGTCATCCTTTTAACATTCAATCCATGTTACTTGAAGTAGAGTAAACTGTCTGAGAGGCAAGTGAGCTCACATACCATATATTAATTCACATGAGTATGGCCATATGTTTCTCAGTCTCTCTTATTAAGTGTCCATGACATCAACTCCAGTAGGAGGGATGAATCCCATATACATCACTCACAATCATTCCTCATGTGTCACAATGTATCTGAGCATCACCTTTATGGTAACCCTTATTCAGTGTCACACTAGATAATTTCAAAATACATTGAATGAGATGTGATGAGTGTAGTGACTTCATGTCTAAGAACCACAATCACCACTATCAATTTGAGAGTTGATTTTGACTACCATTCAATGGTTTCCATGTATCACTCTCAAGGTGTGTTTTTCTGATACATTGTTCTATAAAAAGTACCTATCTATTTGGTTTGATATCACATATCATCTAATGAGATTTTGTCATCAACCAACACACACTCTAGTCTTCTGTGTTAATACTGTCACAATGGACTAATGAGTCATTTATGTTATGATACCACCTCTCGTAGAAGGTCCTCAAACTCTTAGCTTAAGTACTCTCCACCACGATCAGAACAAAGTGCTTTAATACTTTTACCAAGTTGGTTTTGTACTTCATTCATGAAATCCTTCTACTTTTCAAGGGTTTCTAACTTATGTTTCATCAAGTACACATACCCATACCTACTGAAGTCATTAGTAAAGGTAATTAAGTATTGGTAATGACTCTATCATTTTTTCTAAAAGGTCCACATATATCAGTATGTATGAGTCCTAATAGATCACTTGTTCTCTCAATTTTACTAGTGAAAGGTTCTTTAGTCATCTTTCCCAACAAACAAGATTCATAGGCCTCTATAGTTCGATGTTAAAAGAGTCTAGATATCCATCTTTACAGGAGTCTAGAAATGTGTTTCTCATTTATGTTCCCTAGACAAAAATGCCAAAAGTATGTTTTGTTTGAGTTCTCGAGTTTTAATCTCTTGGTATCTTTATGTTATAAATATTTTCTCTAGATCTAGCAAATAAAGACCATAGGACATTAGGGCACTACCATAAAAGATCTCATCTTTTGAAATAGAATGTTGGTCATTCTTTATATGAAATTTGAATCCATTATTGCCCATACAAGATACAAAATGATGTTTCTATTAATGACTTGTATAAAATAGCAATCCTCTAACTCTAGTACAAGACCCATGGGCAGATTTAAATGATAGGATCCAATTACAGTGGCAACAAATCTTACTCTATTTGCAACACATAGTTTGACCTCACCCTTTCTTAAAGGGCTACTTCTTTTTAAATCTTGCATATTTGAACATATGTGAGATCCACATTCGATATCCAGTACCCAAGATGAAGAAGTAGACATCTTTATCTCAATAACGTATATACATTAAGTGATTATCTATATCCCCTCCTTCTTCTTCCTTTGTTCCTCCAGGTAGAGAGGGCAATTTCTTTTCTAGTTTTAGGTTGGTGACAACGGTGACAATTGCCTCCCTTATTCACCCCTCCCATAGCTTTCAGTGCAGAAGACTTGGGTTTCTAGTTAGCTTTAGAACTCTTCTTAGCTTTTCATTTTCCCTTGGACTTCCCTTTGCCTCTAATGACCATCATTACAGACTTGGGGTTTGTCTTTCTTTCTCTACGCTTTAGTTGTTCTCAACATGCCAAGTAATTTTGACAATGGCTTGTCAAAATCGTTCATGTTGTAGTTCGACAAATTGGTTGTATGATTCCAGTAGTGACTTCAAAATCACATATGTGGCTAACTCTTGTACTAAGCAAAATCCTAGTCTAGCAAGGTTCTCCACATACCCAATCAACTTGAGCACATGGGGAACTATTTGATCTCCTTCTGCCATATTGCACTTGAACAACACTTTAGAGACATCATATCTCTCTTGACTTTCCTGATCTTGGTATATGTTCTTAAGATGTATTACCATCTCAATAACATTCACATTCTCATGTTGTCTCTGCTACTCGTAGTTCATTGAGCATAGAATCAGGCACTTGACATCCACGACATATTAAGAGTGCTTCACGTAAGCATCCCTACCGGCCTTAAGCACGGTGGGAGTGGGTTCATCTGGCTCTGGTGTCTCTACGACATAGAGCTTGTTCTCTTGTGTGAGAACGATCCTCAATGTCCTAAATCATTCATGATTTTTTTTTAATTTGTCCTTCTCAAGGACTGATCGCAAGAAAAATGTGTTAATGTTTGCCATTCATTTCTACAAAAGAAATTTGCATTTTGTCAAAACACTTTTGATTTTATTTGATTAAAAGAAATTTTGGCAATATTAATTAGGCCTTTAATTAATTATCTCTCCAACTATTTTTTTTCAAATTGATAGGCTTCACATATCAATTTGGAAGATTGCAGCGTACAACCTTCTAGTAAGCCAAGAACGAAAACAATTAAGTTATCATCTGGTCAAAACCAGCATTCATAACCATTTATTAAGGTAGGCAACATTTTCCAACTCTTGGATAGATGGTATGCACAACTCCTTATCATATCATATTTTTATGCTTCTAGGCACTTAATCTCATTAATATCACCTAGTTAAGCCTGACCTAAAAGCCAACACGATAGAAATGCACCCTTCTTGGCATGCCCATGAATCTACCATCACACTTCCATGAGATAGACAATGCACCACGTTTGGCATTCCTAGGCTTAGTTGATCAAGCTTTTCATGTGTACTACTTATGGAATGCATTTAAGACTTAATATCTGAATGAAGAATTTTATATGTATATAAATACATATACATATCCTATCACCACATACTAATAATATGTATCATATACACACTATATCCACAAAGAAAACATGAAATTGTATAATATAAGTGATGGTTGTGGCCAAACTAATGCAATTCTTTGGAGCCACACTGAATTGCTACCTCCTAAGGTTCACATCATATGTAAAAACCTATACTTATAGAAAATATGTGTTGGAACCACCCTGGTCGGTCGACACAACTCTAGAGTCAATCATTTGGCCTGCTAGTTAGTTGATTGGTCTCCTTGGATTTGTTGACTAGATCTTAGATCAAGCGGCATCTAGACTCATCCAGTTAGTTGGTTGGACCTCCAGTCAATCGGTCGGTTGATCCTATCAATTGGGCTCCTTAGTCCTCCAATCAACCAATTCAACATCTGAGTCAATTTACTCGCCTTTTGCAGAATGCCTTCTTTTTGCCAAAATAGGAAATAAAACTATCATGTTCCTATTTAACTTATTACATTGTAAAAGTGAAACCTCAAGTTATTCAATGGAAGCATAGAGAAGAAATAATTAACTTACATATGGAAAAAGAGAGAGAGGCTTGGTATGCAAACCTAATTTTAAAAAGTTGGAATAAAACCATTCAACCATGCACACATATCTAGGGGGTATTGGATATAACTATGCTGGCATCCACCATCAAAATAATCTTAGAGTGATGTAATTCCCTCCTAAGTACATACATACACATAGAAGAAGCAACATTGAATCATCCATAACTCGTGTACTCAAAGGGGAATTACATTAAATTGGCAGTCATAACAAATATAACCAATCACATACACTGAAGGATAAATAATCATCATTGTTCTTAAAAAAAACTTAAAGTGTATCACATGGAAAACTAAATTATCATCTTGAGAAAAAGTCTATAGTCTAGAGTTCTACACATGATAGGATATAGTGTGATCAATACACTTGAGGATCATCTTATAGTTGGCACCCACCAATTGTTATCTTTCTCTCTCTTTGTGCTCCAAGCCTCTGTGTGCTACTTCTGCTCCTGCTCCTTGCCTATGGAGATCTCGTCCCCATGTATGCATTGGGAAAATGGTTGTTACAGTAAGTGGCATGAATATTCTAAAATATGCATTATTGAAGTAATAATTTAATGTAAAAATAATCTTAAACATGATACACATGGAACTAACACTAAACTTTGTATAAAATTTGATACATAAATGCATCTTCTGTCTATAGCTTAGCTCTTGTCTTTCTTACTTATCTTACTCTAGAGACCTGTACTTAGGTATTTGGGTCTCGTGACCTACACTAAGGTGTTTGTGTCACATAACCTACACTCTAGGCCTGGGTTATGTATCTGAATCAGCCTTTATTAAGGTCATGGGCCTCATGACATGCAAAAAGGGTCTGGGTCATGTCTCTATTGCATTGGCTTGCACTAGGGTTCCTAGGCCACATGACTTGCATAAAGAGCTTTGTTCATGTTTTTCTTGAGTTCACCTACACTAGGGCATGGGTCTAACTCCATAATCAGATGTCATCTTATTAAATCCAATCTTAACATGAATCTTAATACATTCCTATCTTATAGTATTATCATGAACTAATATCTTGAATCTTAATACATGAATCTTAATATAACCTTATCATGAAATCTAAATCATACATCATAATGGACTTGCTTCATAAATCTTGAAGCATTATGTTCCCATATTCTCATCATGACTGAAATCATGAATCTTTATACAATCTTATCTTAGAACTTAATCATGACTTTGTACATCCTAATCTTATAACATTATCACAAAATGAACTCTCAATACCTTTTGATCTTAGTAGAATCTTTATCTTGAAAACTTGATCATGTCTTAATATGTTCAAAACTTATAATCTTATATCTTACTTAACCCTTAAATATTAATCATTCTAATAAGTCTAAACAACTTAGTTCTCAGATCTCAATCTATATAAGAAACCTCAATAGCATATTTCTACTTGAAATATTAAATACAAAGTTATTTCAAATTATAATTAAGCATGACTATCTTTCTCGCATACCTTAACTTGTAGTTTTATTAATTAATATTAACCATTTCTTATAAAACTTATATGAACATGATCCTTTAGTTTTCTCATGAACACCTGGTTCATGAATCCTAATCATTCTAAGGAATCTTAATAATATATTTGTACTTGAGATATTAGATATGTGTCAGGATACAATAATGAAGGTATGAATACTTTAACTACATATCTTACTTACAATCTTAGAATATTAGAACACTTATATAATAATGCCTTATATGAGAAACATGTAAATGTACTAAGCTTAATAAATATGAATACTCATGGGCATGAACCACTTACCTCTCTTAGAGAAAAACCTAGTTGCTCTTCATAGGATCAGAAATCCCTAATCATGTTCTTGAGGTTGATGAACCCTAATTACCATGTGCAGTCAATGATCATTCATTAATAATTATATTCACCTTGGTTTCTAGTGTTTCATGGTTCTCGACAAATATAGGGAAACTTTGAGTGAAAATAGACTTTGAAAGTTGGCCCATCATCTAGATCTCAGAAAATTGATCAACTTTCATACATGACTTGCCTCCATAAGACAAACCAATCAAACAATATATATTTTGATGCATCGAACATTCGGAAACTAGATAAATCACTTTTATCCTTGATCTGGTTTGGATAAAGAAAAAACAAAAATGACTGATATGGCCATGGATCCAATTCCTAGTCATAGCCATGACAAGGTGTGATAATATACAATCATGATTATAATGTCATGCAGATGATATCAAGTGTGGTGAGCGAAAACTCTAAACCACCCCCTGCACGTGTGACAAAATTATCTAACTCATGAGGGCAAGCAAGTCTTCTTTATCCTAGGCATCTTATCTAATGACCCATGTCATCAATGTGTACTACCTAGAGCAAAGACCTTTGATCCAAGGTTAGGGTCAGGGGATATTTTTACAAAGTTTTTATGTCCAATGATTTAAGGCCTTACCCCAAACTCAAGGAACCATTTTTTATGATCTCCACAACACTGCAACTTCAAGATCAAACCACCTCTGAAGATGAAATGAAATGGTGCTTCGCACAATTGAGTGATGTCACAAGAGTGATGAATGATTGAAACCAAAGGCATAAAAGCTTTGACATAACACACTTAAGGCATCACGTAAGAAAATAGAGGCAATACTCCACCACCGAGGGCTCGACCATGAATGACAACGGTGGTCGAGCGGTGTGCTCGAGGGTGAAATGGGTGGGTTCATCCCATGAAAAACTGGTATGACGGTAAGGAAGGCATTGCTCAATGGAAGCTTACCGTGCAGACAATTTGGCTGAGGTGGCCAGAACTACTATGTCAAAACTATTATCATTACAGAGGAAGCACGGATTCAAGGGACTTCTAGTGATCACCAGTCCAATTTGGTGGTTGAGGAGAATCTTTGGAGGTCTAGAGAAATTGTATAGATCATATTTTTTCACTTTGACGGCCAAAACACCTGTCTACAACAAGCATCGGTGAGGAGAGGAGAACAAAATTTAACTGTTTTCTCTACAGGGTGTACTAGGGTTTGACCTAGGGTTTAAAAGGAGTGGAAACTTCTCCTAATTGCAATGGAATGCCTTTTTATCCAAATCATCAGTTGATTCATGATAAAAAGGGAGAAGATCAAAGTCCAGGCCATCAGGGTTTCTATTCCACCTAGGACTCTCGTCCTTTCCATGAAGGAGATGGTGAGGTGCCCCTTGGATCCCCATCCAATTGCTCCTAAGAGTCCATTTTACTAAGACAAAGCTACAACCATGTGATGCATGTGTGAAAGCCCAATTAATCCAAAACCAAGGTTTGAATTAGGTCAAATAGTTTAAGCGGTTATATAATTGTGATATCAAGGCAAAATAATGTATATACACACACCCTTTATTTCTAGAATTCATTTGAATAGCTAGAATCAACTAAAAATAATGAAATTATGTAGGTTAACTAATTCAACTATAAGGAACTCAAATATTTAGTTAGATTTTTGGTTTGAGATAGAAATCATGTAATTTATTTTATTTGGTACCTAGGACAAATCGTGCATTAATACTCATTAAAAGGGAGTTATATTATAAAAATTTAAAGGAAACCTAGTATCTCATATATTTCCTATAAACAAAAACAGGGAACATTTTATGCATAATTGTGGAGTAAAATACCATTTAAAAACTAACTAATCATCATGGCATAATTAAGGCTATACATTTTTCATTATGTTTACATGAGTAGTTTTATTAAGTTGAAAAACATATTGATATGCAATGTTATGCAAGAACAAGTAGATAAACACATATTGTGAACTAGATCTCGCAGTTAAGACGAACAACTAAATCTAGAAATCTCGACGCTTCCTTGTTGATTCTATTGCATCCTGACATATTGGAATCTACGTTCTTGAAGGACTTTCTAGACAATTGTCAGTAGAGTCTGAACAAGATAGAGTAGTCACTCTCTGGCATAATGGGAGAATAAAGGGGTGTCGGTTGATTGTTGGTTTATGGGGAATATATGTCTATTGGTGAGGGATGAGGGTTAATTGTTGCGAAATTAATTTCTCTAGAAAATTCACCTTTAGACCAGGAACATGAACACCAATTGGGATTTTGTCCCGAGAAGACACTACTGAACAATGGTATCAATAGGGTGTACTACTGATAGAACACCATGTCCTCGCATCGCATCCTCGAGTAATCTGGAATTATGTCACGGTGCCCAGGGTAGTAAAAAAATGATTTCCTTATGTGAGGCTCTAACTTTTTAGAAGGTTCTCATCGCATCCCAAATAGGAATTTCAATTTAGTTTGCAAGATTTTGTCTTGGAGACTATTTTAATGTAAAAGGGATAAGCTAGTAGATATGAAATCTTAAGGGACAAGTCTTCCATTTTCTCTTTATTGGTCATTAGTATATGGACTTGAGTTGAATATCTAAATTAATGGTGTTGGTTTTTTAAGACAGAAAGGGTAATTAAATTTTCAATTGGAGTTACAATTGACACTCAATTTTTTAGTTTGCCCGGGCATCTCTTGTTCACGATCATAGCATACCATTGACTAGTTCTTTTTGGCTACATCTTTACATTCTTACCTACAAATCCATTCATGAGAAGGTAATCCGTTTATCTTAGATGTGGGACAATAAAGTGCATATCATTTCATGTTGAAGAACTATTATTTATGAATCAAGTTCATGTTCTAATTCTTATTAATCAATCATTGTGTATTTGAATTCATATATTTATGGATTATCACCTTTAGTATAATATATTTTTTATACATTCTAAGATGGTGTAGAAGAGGGTAATGATATTCCATTACTAAGGATTAATTTAGTTGACAGAAGTGGTTAGATTTGGGGGGGGGGTATGAAGAGATTTAGACCTTTCCTAGTGATGATAGTGTTATATATCGAGATAAGTTAATCCTTTTGTTGACTAAAGTGATACATGGTCCACTTTCTTCCATGTAAGAAACATTTCATTTGTTTTCAAAATTATTGTTTGATATTAGATGTGTGGTGTGGGGAAACCCTGAATCTAGGATACTTCCAATGACCATATCAAAACTATTCATTAAGAGTTTTTTTAGATTATAGTGGATTAGTTTATTTTTTCTTTTAGTTTCATGCAAGCTAAGTATGCCTTTAAACCGGCCTAGATTTTTGAAATCCTAGAAGTTGTGTGCCTAGAAACAATTGGATCCTTTTAAGAGATATCTACTACTTTGATCCGTTATACATGTGAGGAGAGTGAGTTGAATTAAATATAAATATTAAACTCATATTTGTGAAATAATTTTGGTGTGTATGGGGCCTCCTAGGATGGAACTGTGTCAAAAAAAAACCTAGAAGTAGGAACTTATTGTGCTTGATATGGTAAGGAAGGGTGGCATGTACCAATTTTGCAACCTAAAGTTTGATTGGGGATACAATGGGTAGTCCATGTGGGATGTGTCAAGGGTTAAAAGTTTTAGTTGTCTTGCTATTGGTGGAACTCATAGTGCTCATGCACATAATGGCATAGATTGTTAAGTTAGTAACCTTTGCACATTTTCTCATAGTTAATATCATCATGTTTGTTTGTGAAATAATCATACCAAGACATGATCTCTTCCAGATTTCCCATGATCTCATCAAGGAGTGAAGTAACATCACAAAGTCATAGGATGAAGAAGTTAGTTCTAGTGGGGAAAGGTATCTATCTACTTGAAGCTTGATCTGGAGGTCTGACTATGTGGTATGCTTGAACTATAGAGTTATTCCTCCTTCTCTCCCTTTGCATCACCTTTCCCTCTAGAAGGTCATGGGATGGTAGGTCAATATCCACCTATTGCCTTTCTCTTGATTCTCCTACACATTCTTGAGTATGTCCCTTTAAGTCAATTAAGTCATACAATAATACTCGATATAAAAGGGACATACTTGGGGCAAATCAAGCTAAATAGGTGAATCCTTAGATAATATAAGAATCTCATTATGCTTGTCCAACTTCACCATATGACATGCAACTAAATACTCCAAGTAAATTAGTCAGTAACCCATCAATGCCAGTAGGTAATCTACAAAAAAGTTGAAGTGCATATCAGTGGACGCAATGAGGCTTCCTAGCAATATCCGAGTAGTGGTGACTCTAACCATGAGATGGTGAATTTGATCGATTAGAAAGAAAATGTAGTTCTGAAGCATGCCAATATCTAGAGACTATATGGTGTATAAGTTTTTGATGTTGCATAGTCTCTAAGTACAACCTCAAAAGTACATGTATGTTATCAAGATCTGGCCAATTCACCTTGGCACCATAAGAGGATTTCTTGGGTGGATTTTTGGTGGTATCACACTAGTAATTGGACTACTAGTAGTTGTCATCGAAGGTTTGTATTTCAGTTGTCACCATACCTCATAGACATGTGTATCATAATTGCAAAGAACTTGATGTAGACTGTCACTGGTAGTTTGCTTCCACTTCCTAAAGATGTGAAAAGTCTTCTTGACCTTATAGAAGACAATGATAAATACATCAAGTTTAAGTTGAGTGTATGTCTTCTACTCTTAAAACTCAAGAAATTCAAGGTCGGTGATGTGATATACTATAGCTCAAGAAATTTACCTAGGAGAAAAGTCCCTAAAATTTTAACTAAACGAAGTACAATAGTCCCCACCCACTAGAATAGGGGTCTTATTGTGATATATCTTTAGGATTGCACCCAAGGACAATATTTTCAAGACCAATTCATATTTTTAGCATAATTAAGAGAAAGAAAATAACAAGGACTGATTGATTCATGTTCTTTTAATTTTTTATATCAACAAAGCAATAAATAAAAGTAATAATTGAAACAAATGTGAATGAATGATACAAGAACCAGGGAATGGGTTTGACCACCATACCATGTGTATACACTCTCTCACATTACCTCTCTCTCATACATATGGCTATTTAGATTGGGGCCAAGGAATTTCATAGCCTTCAGGAATGTGAAATTCATAAGGATGGCATACATATCATCCTCATCATCAATCAAGAATGGTGGGTACTCCATCTTCCCTTGGGAGTTCACTGATTGACCCTCAAGTAATGTGGTTGGTTGTGAGAGTTGTGCTTTCAATTGTGCCAATTGCACCTCTAATATTTTTCCTCGGGCTTCTCAGACTACTAGAATTGCTTGTTGGCTAGCTAGAGTTCCTTGTTTGTTAGATAAAATCTTCTCGAGGACATCCATCCTCTCATCTCTGTCTGGTGGATATTAATCTACATAGTAGTCTCTTCACCGTAACTCCCATAACACAACTGATTGTATTATGCCTTGTCATGATAACCATCTTTATAGCAAGGATCCTCATTGTAAACCCATGAATATTTTTGATTGTAGTTTGCTTTAGATATGCTTTTTTGACTTGAGAGAAAAAATATGAAAATTTAAAAAAGAATAAAAATTAAAAAAACTCTAAGTAGGCTAAAACAAATTTCAGAACCAATCTAAAAATTATAAAAATGAACTAAGAAAGGAAGATCCTAACTTTATTTGAATGGAGTAAAAATTCAAAAAGTCATGTTGTCCCCAGAAAAGACGCCAAAATATGGTGTGATAGAATATAGCACAAGAAATTCACCTAGAAATAAATCCATTAATGTTTCCTAAACTAACATGAAATAATCACCATTTGCAATCAGAAGGATCGAATCACAGTGTAGCTTTAGGTTCGAACCCAAAGGACAATCATTTAAGAACAATTCAATTTTTTTGCCTAATTAAGAGAAAGAAATTAACAAAGATAGATTGATTGGTGGTTAGTTTGATTTTCTAATTTAACCAAGCAAGCAATAAATAAAAGAAAGAATTGAAACTGAGATAAATGAATGATTAAAGAACTGTGGCATGGGTTTCTACCGTTATTGCATGTATATCCACTCTCTTAGATTACATTGCTTATGCATACATCTATTTAGATTGAGGTCAAGAAATTCATATACAGACAATAGGATTAGCTGACACATAGACTCATCACTCATTCTTATTTATAGAATTATAACACATACAATTGAACATACCCAGAGTCGTGTTTTCCTACGTCAGACAGATTGTGATTTATGTGTTTGGACTAAATTTTGACCGCTATAGCGTCTTGTGCTATCTACTTGTTCAATTTCTGTATTTCACAACTGAAACCATCATCATCAGAAATAAGATCAAACGGCCAGGTAGGATTTTTACTTAATGTAACAAATTCAATAAGATTAGCAAAATCAGAGTATAAATAAACACAGACAATCATTGCTGACACACAGACTCGCCACTCGCTCTTATTATAATGTTATAGATTGTAGATGTAAAACTATACCTGATGACAGCTCGTGTGTTTAAATTGATAACGGTTAGGATTCTTGGGGTCTTTCGGGTCTTGTAAGCTTTACTTTTTCTGGGCTTGTACTAAATTCTGGGCCTAGTTCAGAAAGCCCGTGTTGGCATAAGAAGCAGATGCCGTTTGCAAAGCACGTTCACGATATATCAGGTTCTCCCCTTGTCACTCGTACATGTTTCCCTTTTAAATACTTCACGGAAATCACCTTTCCTTGCAAGTTCTTAATTTGATAGAACACACAATCCATGTAATTGCAATTAATTTAAATATAAATTTGTTTGTACTTAGATTTCATCAAGAGTTAAATACTTTTTGCCATAAAAGTTTTAATTTAGTTAAGGTAAGTACAAGCATTCTTACAGACCAAGCAGAACTGTCCCAATTGAAATAGATTTTTCATTGTGATAAATTTTCCAAAAGAAACAGTTTTGCAGCTGTCCTCCTGTAAGAACCAAACGAAATAGAAATATGCATCGATAGAAGTGGTTCAAGCAATGTCTTAATTACAATTACGTTGAGATTTCAACTGCAACTCTAATTAGAGAACTAGTAACTTATTGCTTCCATTTCTATCTTACGAGAGTAGGAGCAGATTCCCAGCGGTGCATTTTTGCATTACAATGTAAGAGATTTAAACTGGTTTGACACACAAAGATATGATGTTGCCAGCGGTGTGTGCCGCAATGGCAGTATCTTCTGTTTACATCCTTGAGAATGGGAGCTCTAGAACGGCCACACACGCCACGGTTCATATCTCCACACGGGAGATGCATTCCGACACGCTGGAACTCTCGGTCAGAAACATGGTGACCTCGCAGAAGGTGATTGTCCTGGCACGTATCCGCAGCACGATCACGTTGGCGGTCCCCTCTGCCACGGCAACGGACGTGAAATTCAGCTCTCCAGACGCCAAGTCGAGCAGGAACTCCCGCTGGGCCGCCACGGCCACGATGGCCACCTCGACGATGGTCAGGATCTCCTTCACCGACCTCGCCGGTATGGAGCCGGCGGCGATCGGTGTCGTCGCCACGAGCTCGTCGCGGTACCGCGTCAGCGCCGTCGTGGCGCGGTACTTGAACGGGGCGTAATTTGGGTTGTTCACGGAGATGGCGAGGCCGAGCGTGGCCTTCAGGCTCGGGGTTGGGGTAATGTGGTAGTCCAGCCTCCGGAGATGCAGCACCGTCGCGACTACTTTAGGAGGACGTGGGCGGAGGAGAGTGAAGAAAAGGAGGAAGAAGGCGATGATAACGGTAGCTACGAGGGCGCGCAGCACTCGGCCCGCCTGGAGCTCTGTTTCGGACATATTCCCTGACTGGCTATGAAGAATGCAACACAATGTGTTCGCAACAATAGTTCAGTGGCTTTGTCATTATTATGGCCATGGGAGCAAGCAGGGGTTGGGAATTTCGAAGATTCATCATTCTGGTACATTTAACACTTGAGTCAATCAACAAGACACCTACTTGTGAACAATCTCAGAGACGGAACCGTAGAACACAAGCTCGTAGGAAGTTACATAACTGCTCGAATGGGTATCTTATTTTGGGTTTTTCCATCGATCTTTTCACTGAAAAGTTCGAAGTCAAGGGCTGGTACACTCTGCTTTTGAGTAGAGATGTGCTTTTCGACTAATCAATTGAATTTTCACGTTATTGATTCTTGTGGGTTACAGCAATGAGCGTCAATTAGTTATGACTGTTTGCACCCTGTTTCTGGATTCCTTGAACCAAGATTACAGCTTTTCTGCATATGAATTAAGCCAGCCCGTGCTTCTTTTTTTCTTGCTCGGGATGAGTACTAATGAAGGAGCAGGTGTAACCAGCAATTCTAACATTCGCTCAACAACATTCTAACTTTACCCCTTCGAAGATATTCTCCCTTGCGTAATTGTTCTTTTATTCCGCAATGATACCCCAGATACCCTACGTTCTTTGCCCTTTGCACCAAATTAGAATTTGCAGTCATTAGAAGGGGACTTTCTTTGATCTATTAATGCATCCAAATAATCTGGCTTTGCGTGTACCGATTGTTGAAAAAATATATGATGAATTAAGTTCTTCTGAAATCGAGCTCATGAGTTTGTAAGTGCATTTACTTGTCCTACTGTGAGGCACTTGTCAGCTAGTTCAACTCTTCTTGCTTGTGAAGCACAAGTTTTGAGGTCGGATCTCACGAATCCCGTTGAGACATTCCAGAATGGCACTAAAAGCCCTTTGCAGATTGTAATTATCTGTTCTCTTTTCTGATTACCTTGAATAAGGATGGAATTCCTAACTATCTAAAATACTTGTCCTACAAAGAGGTTCTCTACAATTTTTGATGCAACACTAGTACATGTATTCCCCTGTCTATGAATGTGAACAGACACAAAAGCTCTGCCATAGGATAGGACACCTTTTATCACTCTACAAACCGACCCAACCTTAGACTAACATATTGATTATATATTCACTAAAAATACACGACAACATAAGCCAAAAATTAAAGAAAATGCAGTTACGTTGTACGTTAGATGATGAAAAGCAAAGGAGATTCATTATAAACTTTGTTTGACTCTAAAAGATGGATGGTCTCCATTCCATTGCCAGTAACGCAACCCTTGGATATCTCAATGAAGGGTGAACATAGATTGGTCCGCTCTGCATTAAAATTATAGATTAAAATACTCTAGCGGTAAAACAATTCAAACCAGTTCAAAATTGTTGTGTGTTTCAAAGAATTATATTGATCCGATTATAGATTCGGTCTAAAATTGAATGGATGTTCGCCGACCCGATTAATGAGGATTTGTGCGGGTCTTAGCCCATAATACCGATTACGATTCTATATTTATAAGTAATATGCACCATGATTAGGATTCTATCATCATCCTATATTAGAGATGGTAGCCGCCGTACTTTAGGGTGTACTCTGCCTCTTTTGAGAGAGCTTCTCTTTGTAATCTCTTTACGGAAATAGTAGAAATCTTGTCTCCTCCCGTGGAGTAAGTCTCTCTGACCGAACCACGTAAATATGTGTTCTTTGGTTACGTGATTGTTCTCTTTGTTCCCACTCTTATAATTTTGCACAAACTCGACGTATTCTCTTGTCCATAAACTAAACAAAAACGTTGGCAAGTCGAGATTGGACCACTCTAGATTACAACTTTTGTAGCTTGGTTTAGACTGGTCTAATCTCAATTCAAATATTATGTAGTATATTCTACTAACACATAAAAGGTTTGTATTGTGTCTGGGTACTGCTAAACAACAACAACTTTCTATGGTGAGGTTGAAAAAAGAAATTGTGTTTGCATTGACCAAATATATTGGATGGGGCCACCGACCTTAGTGATTGGTTGAGTACAAATAAGAATTGGGGTACAAGTGATTTTGCAAAGTTTTTAATAACATGCATGTACTGTTAGGATCTTGGTGAACGATTAAGAAACGAGACAATGCCTCGGGGGGGGGGGGGCATTTATTATACATCATGCTTGCTATTGCGGGCAAAAGGGAGTCTAAATCCACATTGCAAGGTAGCATTAGCCAACAAGGGCCACTTGAGAAGAAGTTAACAGGAACTTGAGACCCTAGGACATGCTTAGCAATGTTGTCTGCAATGTTGTTTGAAAAACCACTAGAGGGGGGTGAATAGGGTTTTATATATATTTTAACAATAATTCAACTCAAGCAACCACAATTGAGATAATAAGAAGGAGGTAAGGTGTTTAGAGTGGTTCCACCTTTAGAAAAAACTAAAGGAGTCAGTCCACTACCCAATTGTTTCTAATTGGTATTTTGAAAGTATTTAAATTTTATTACCTCGCAAGGATGTTACATAAAATCACAAACACTTTCACCACCCTTTAGACAGCCTTCACCTTGAAGTAGTCTCACCAACCTCGAAGCAGCCTTCTTTGAAGTAACTTCAAGCTCCCCCTTGAAGTAGCCTTCCTCTTGAAGTAGCTTCCCGTTGAGACAGCCTTCTTGAAGTAGTCCAAAGTCCTCCTTCTCCACCGAGAAGACCCTTCTCCACCTGAGAAGATAAACCCTCTCCAATCCGCAACCTCCAACCCTAGGAGTAGCAAGCAGAGTACAAGAAATAAGCAAGAGCAAGAAGGAAAAATAGAAATTACAATTACTGTTTGTAGCACAAGGCTTGATTTTCTATATCAAGTGTTTTGATCTCCTAACCAATGTATATGGAAGTGTAAGTGATGTGGGTAGGAGATGCTATCCTATAGGACACGAATTTGGAGCAGAGGAAATGAATAACAAATGCTAGAGTTGCTCAATTACTCATAACAAATGATTGCCAATTGCAAGTAGTATGCTCAAATATTGCACAAGTGTGTGTTGGGTGTCCTATGGCATGTTCTATTTATAGGAATGGCCTATGAGTGCTTAAGGACGTTCTAGACACATTCTAGGGGGTTCTTAGTGCTTAACTAGTCGTTAGTTGTCCACTAATTACTTTAGCAATGACTAGTTAATTAATCCTGAAAAGTACAGACAGAGACAGTCTCAATCGAGGAATTGTCAACCGAGTTCCTAGTCGGCCGAAGTTTTTGTCGACCGAGGGACTGTCTGGAGCAAGTGTGTATAACGTTCGGTTCCAACTCCCAACTACCTTGTCTGCTGTGTCTAACGGCTACTTGGGTCATTCTCAGTCGAGGATATGGTCGACCGAGAGTGTCTCGGTCGAGAAGTTTGTCGACCGAGAATGACTCTGTTTCAATGTTTTAAATTATGTACTAAGTTTGTGTATCAGTGTGCAGTTGTGATACAATTGTAGGGGATGACTTATCTAAGTATTGTGATTGGCTATGGAAGATCTAAACACTTGATTTACATGATATCTAAGTACTTGTACATTATATACTAGTACAAGTTTTTACATTTGATTACAATTATGAAATTAAGACATTTTTTAGCATATAGATCTTCCAAGGATTTTTCGTCCACTTAATTCCTACAACACTCAAGTAGCATGTTAGATCCACAAGAATGAAATATTTGTCATCGTCAAAACAAAGGGATTATAATAATGTCCAATTTAGCCAACAATCTCCCTCTTTTTGAAGATGACAAACATTTCCAAAATATAAATCAAACAATCTTTAAAATGAGTTGAGTTTCATACCTGAGATTTACCTTGTGTATTCCTTCTCTTGTTTATGAAATGTGTGCTTATTATTCCCAAAGAATTATGGAACATAAAATCCAACTCTTAGGGAATATAGAAACTTTTAATGTAAAGTCAAGAGATTATAAAACTCATTGATTGAGTATTTAAGATTTACAACTATTTAAAATTTACATTATTTCTCCCCCTTTGTCATTTCAAAAAGATATCTGTTAAAATCATGTGTTAAAACTCCCCCTTAATTTGTTCTCCCTTTAAAAAGATAACCATCAAATCATTTAAAAAGATGTCCATTTGAAGCCAAAAATGTAAGGAGTAGAAAAGCCAACTGATTTAAGAAGCACAAATGTTAAAGAAAACATCTTCTAAGAGAGTAATGAGTAGTTGCTTCCTTATTTTATTAAATTAATCTAATGGAAGCGGTTTTGTGAAAATATCAACCAATTGATCTTCTGTATCAACATGATGAAGTGATACATGGTTTTTAGAGATATGATCCCTTAGAAAATGATGACGGATTTCAATATGTTTGGCACGACTGTATAAAATAGGATTATGTGCTAAATTTATAGCACTTGTATTGTCACAAAAGATAGGCGTGGATGAAAAAGTAAAGTCATAATCGTTTAAAACTTGTTGCATATAAAGCACTTGAGCACAACAAGATCCGGCTGCCATATATTCAGCTTCAGTTGTAGAGAGTGCAACCGTGTTTTGTTTCTTACTAAACCAAGATACTAAGGCCCTTCCTAACAAGAAACAACTTCTGCTTGTGCTCTTTCGATCTATTCGACAACCAACATAATTGGCATCGGTATAATCTTTAAATTCCAAAGATTATCCTTTAGGATACCATAGACCATAACTTCTAGTGCCGGCTAAATATCTTAAAATCTGTTTGACGACTTGAAAATGAGTTTGCATATGTTGTGATTGAAATCTAGCACAAAGTCCAACGGAAAACATGATGTATGATCTAGAAGCAGTTAAGTAAAACAAACTACCAATTATGGCCCTATATAAGGAATCATCAATAGGTTCCCCATTTTCATCCTTATCAATTTTAGTAGAGGTAGCCATTGGAGTGGTAGCATGTTTGCAATGTTCCATCCCGAAACATTTTAAAAGCTCATTTGTATACTTCTCTTGGCTTATAAAAATCCCAGCGGACGTTTGCTTTATTTGAAAACCAAGAAAGAAAGTCAATTCTCCCATGAGACTCATTTCAAATTCTTTTTGCATAATATCACTAAATTGTTTACATAAAGATTCATGTGATGCACCAAAAATAATATCATCAACATAAATTTGAACAACTAGAAAGTCGGATTCATATGTTTTGAAAAATAAAGTAGAATTTGAATTTCAAATGGAAAAACTATTATCAAAGAGATAGTTTTTGAGTCTTTCATACCAATTTCTAGGTGGTTGTTTTAAACCATAAAGTGCTTTCTTAAGTTTGTATACATAGTCACCTTTTTCCGGAATTTCAAAACTAGGTGGTTGGGAAACATATACTTCTTCTTGTATTATTTCATTTAGAAATGCACTTTTGACATCCATTTGGAACAATTTGATGTTTTTATGAGCTGCTATAGCTAGTAGCATTCTAATGGCTTCAAGTCTTGCCACTGGTGCATAAGTTTCATCAAAGTATATTCCTTCTTGTTGATTATACCCTTGTGCTACCAACCTAGCTTTATTTCTTACTACTTCCCTGACTTCATTTAACTTATTTCTAAAAACCCACCTAGTTCCAATAATGGTCTTATCTTGAGGTTTAGGAACTAAGTCCCATACATCATTTTCAGTGAATTGGTTTAATTCTTCTTGCATTGCCATTATACAATAATCATCTTTTAGAGCTTCAGTCACTTTCTTAGGTTCAATTATAGATACAAATGCCATATTTGCAACATCTCTAAAAGATGAACGTGTTTTTATCTTATCATTAGGATTTCCAATGATGAGTTCTTGAGGGTGATCCTTAATGAGTCTAGGAACAGGTTGTGTCTCAACTTGTTGATTATTTGTAGCATTTTGATCATCCTTAGTTGATATGGTTAGATTTTCTACTTGATGAGTAATATCAACTACAACATAATTTTCAGTTTTTAGTTCTTCATGAAAAGTAATGTGAATAGATTCCTCAACTTTTCTAGAGATAGTGTTGTAAACTCTAAATGCTTTACTAGAAGTTGAATATCTCAAGAAGAAAGCTTTTTGTGATTTAGAGTCAAAATTTTCTCTATCATCTTTTGTGTTCAAGATATAGCAAGTTGATCCAAAAGTATGAAAATAGTCAACCCTTGGTTTCTTAGTATACATTATTTCATATGGGGTTTTCTTCAAATGAGAATGTACAGTTACTCTATTTAGCACATAACAAGCTGTATTTACTGCTTCAGCCCAAAATGTTTTAGGTGTATTATGTTCAAGCATCATAGTCCTAACCATTTCTTATAATGACTGATTTTTCCTTTCAACTATGCCATTTTGTTGTGGAGTGTGTGGAGCAGAAAAATTGTGAGTAGCTATGAGATGTACAGAATTCTTCAAATAGATGGTTCTCAAATTCTCCACCATGATCACTCCTAATTGTGCATTTTTTTTTGTAATTGATTTTCAATCTTTGAACAAAACTATATGAAAACTTGAATAGTATCATCTTTATTTGCAAGAAAATGCACCCAAGTATATCTACTGTAATCATCAACAATAACAAAACAATATCTTTTCCCACCAATAGATTGTGTCCTCATAGGTCTGAACAAATCCATATGAATAAGTTCTAGTGATCTACTGGTGCTAAGCATGTTTTTGGGGTTTAAAAGAAGTTTTAGTTTGTTTACCCAAAGTACATGGCTCACAATTTTCAGATTGATCAAAAGATAACTTAGGAAAACCACAAACAATATCATATTTAACTAGCTTTTTGATAACATATGAACTAGTGTGACGTCCCCGAATTTTGGCTTCTCCATACCCTATAGGGAATGAGAGGTCAGAATCTGAAAACATCATCCAATCATATCAGAGAGCGACGCGGAAGCGAAATATGCATACATGAACATACAACTATAATGCATACACCATAACATTCTCAACATTCAACATGTATATTAACTACAAAATGGATTATTATAGATACATTTACACATTGAATAGAAAATTTTACACAAGTCTATGAACATGTAAGCTAATTAGGATCTAAACACAATAGGTACAACCTATACAACTTGCTCACATCCTATTCTTTTATCCCATTCTAGCTCTGGACCTAGAAAAAATGAGAAACAAAATCATCAACAAAAGTTGGTACGTGGAATTAAAAGCTATACTATGTTGGCATATAATATACTCAAAATTGAAGAAAGAGGAAGAAAACATTACTTAAAGGCAGAAAATTAGGTAATCCCAAGTTATTAGCCACATTTAGAATGAATATGCATTACTATGGTGGACTTAGCACAAACATAAATGGTGGGCCCTTCCCTATGTACCTTGTACTCTAGGGATCTCCCCGTATACTGTGTACTCTAGGGAGGTGCTAGTCAACATTAAAGCTTTCCCTCTCTAATAGGGAGTTTAATGAGCACCACTAGTAACTACATTTCATTTATCCTCATTTATGTTCTTTTATGTTCAAGGCGGAAAATTGTCAATATACATACATCTACATCCAATAGTGTATTTCAAATACAAGCAAGCAAGTACATATATTTAACATCCAACAAATCTAGTGATATAATTATATCCACGTAACTGAGTTCAGATATTCCTCACATATCCATGATCATCTAGATAATCTGGTCATCACCTGATTTAAAGAAATTAATCATCATTAATATAGGTACACCATATTCTTGGTATTTTAGGTCCAAATTAGGGTTTAAGCCAAACCTTGGTTCAAACTGATCTAAACTTGTGTTTGATATTTTTCTACTGACTAGGGTGTCATTTTGGAGGTCTGGTCCATTTTTTGTAATTTTTTAATGACTGGTCTATTTTCTAGAATTAAAATGGGATTGGAAGCATCTAAATAGTCTTTAATAGAAAAAGACCTATTATTTAGATATATGACTCGGATCAGAGTCTAAATATGGATGTATATCATCATTAGCGTTCTAGTACAATTTTATGAGAATTTATCTCAACTGGATATTATTTATTTCATTCAATAAACTGTTAAAAGGAGCATTATAAACTAAATTAAATATCACCAACAAATATGTCTTAAAAGTATGTTCTAGAGGTTTCATAAGAAAGAGAACATTTTTTGAGTCTGGGGATATTTTTCGTATATTTTTAGGGCAAGGGATCTATTTTTAATCGTATTTCTAAGATTTGTGTATTAACTAAGGTATTTACCTTTTTGAGAAAAGATCGGTCGTTAGATCTAATCTTCAGATTCTGGATGGCCAGCACACAGCTTCCATGGAGGCTCATAGACCATTGCCTGATTCAAAGTGAACCAGTCGGTTCACGAGGGTGTCCGGCCCAGTTTGTACAATGATTCCTCTCCTTCTCGCCTCACGCCAGATCTCTCTGTTCCCATGACAAAATGAGTGCCGCCGCCAATTAGTCTGGCAAGATCTCTGTTGAGATCCAACCTTCATTGATCAAGGATGAAGCTTGCCCCGGATCTGATGATGATATGAGATCCACCATGGTGCCAGAAGCTACTCAATTGGGATCTACTTGTTGGTCTAACCTACAATCTCCTATCCCCTCTTTCACGATCTCCATGTGGAACCATCCTTCCAGGGAAGCGTCGCCGCAAGGAAGCAAGCGGCAAGGCATGGGCAGCGGCTGGGAGCTCCTCAACATGGAATAAGCCACCTTCTTTGGTTAACCTCGTGGTGTCGAGGAAGAAAGGGTGCAGGGTCCTATAGCCCTCCCCTTTGACTTTTCTCTTTGGCTTCTATCTTCAAGCTTCTCTCTGTTTGTCTGCAACACAGAAGATTGGGTGCTCATCTCCGATGAGTGATGAGGATCCTCTGAACCATATGAGAGGAAAGTAGCATCATACAGAGGCCATGTGAGGTCCCTTCCATATTTGCACATCTATCTGAGAGAGCCTCCTCGCATAACTCCTGACCATAAGGTCTCCTCCTTCAACCTTGACCTTGCTCTCATCAACCGTAGGGTCTGGCCACCTCCTCTACTGCTACCTGCACTCCTCTGGTCCTAGATGCTTCCATCATAGATCTAGATTCCTTTATTCCTCGTCTTATCATCTATTGTATCTGTGGGTAGAGGAGGGGAAAGTGAGTCGAAGGTACATCTCTCTATTTATATCACTATGCAGGTTTTCCTAAGGGTCATTCCACAGTTCCGAGCTTATAGGATCTAAACCTCCAACTCAAAACATGTACGTGGAGCTCTACAGATAACTGGGAAAATGAGGTCAGGAAAATGTGGTCTATCTGTTCTTCTCCCCGCTTTAGATGGAGGTTCAAGGGAAGAGAACGACCATAGGATTCTAAACATTATTTACTCATCATATTATATAGCTCTCAAACAAGTTTGATACCAAACTACATTATCTAGTCATGCAAATAGATTCTTCAACTAAGGAACACCAAAAGGAGGTACATTTATAAGTGTACTAAACTTACACTATACATCAATTGAACTTTAACATCAACAATATAAATTCAACTTAGCATGACCATGATGCAATCTAGTTTTCATTACCCAATCATATGAATCCACATATACCTCATTTGATATTTAACTACATGTCCTCAAAACAGACCAATAAATTGTATTAATCATCTCCATATACAAATATGGCCTTATAGTCATGTTGTGGGTTAAGATAATACATTGTTGAATAAAAGTCAACCTAACTTGGGATCCACTACCCAAGAATATCGGTGGACCACAAATACTATATTAAGTATAAAAAAACCAAAATTATGGGTTATCACATTCACCCCACCTTATAAGAAATTTTTCCCTCGAAATTCAACCAATCTCTTATTCCAATTGTTTTTTTTCTTCACTACCTCTAGACCACCAATTTAGGTGACAAGTCTATCATCACTCAAGACATCACCTAAGTTGGCACATTAGGATTTAGAGCATGTAAGGGTACACACTCCACTTTATATAGGTCAAGCATCATCTATCAACTTGTTCAAAGATAACATTCCTTTAAGTCAAGATTTTCATACCCCATATCCCTAAGAAATAGGGTTTTAATCATACATATGAAGTTGAGAAGGTATTATTCGAGGCTTCATATTTTAGCAGACTCAATTATGTAAGGTAATATCAAGATTTCATACTATTTATTGATGATTTTTTTGGACACTTCGCACCATTATTTTGGTTTATGATCAACATCATACGAGGATGACATTACCTTAGAAAGGGCTTTATTTTCCTTTGTATTTAGGGCTCCACCTCATTGTGTGAGAAGTATCATCAAACTAGAAACTTATATTTAGAAGGATTTGAGGCCATGAACTATATTTTGTGATCATGCAATTTATGATCCATAAATATCTTAATTACAATCGCATGATATAAAACTTATATCTTTCATGTATGGTATGAGGGGAGGAGAAAATACTAGGCCAAGCGTATCTGAGTGACTTTTCATACATAAATCATCTTTATAGCTCAAGTGAGATTTCTATCATCATATATTATGAAAGTGAAGAAGAGGGTTCAACCTATATGAGTATCTTATGCAAAATGCATTTTACTCCAAGAACTAGAGTCTCCTATATTACCTCACTTGCAACTAATGATGAGCTTCACAAGCTTAAGTCACTCAAGCTAGGACCTAACTTAGTGAAAGGATTTACTTTCTCATTATGAGTCACCTACCCATCATTTTTTTAACCCAACTCTCACATATGGGATTGAATCATGCAAAAAGACTCAACTCATCTACTTAAGAGTAATCTAGTGTAGGACACATCATTTTAAACATATTTCATATTTCTCATATATTGGAGGCTAGTCCCTATGACCTTCTCCTTGTGGGTCTCACTCTATCTAGAGTTCACCACATATCTCGTTCCACCACTAGAGGTCCTATTTTTGTAAAAGAGCTTGAGGCTCATGCATACTCAACTTTATCTTAACTTAGCTTATCTTAATTAAGAAAAGGGAATGTACTTTCATCATCAAGATTTTGCTTAAATTTTCCAAAATTGGATTCAACTAGTCTACAACTTAAACCTTTATAAGGATACTTATACCATTAGAGATCAAACTTAGATAAGATTGCACATGCTTATTTCAACTATCATTCTATCATCTACTCAATGTATCACATATCTTGATAAGGCTCTAGACATCTAATCTAGACTACTCTCTCTTCTAGACTTATGTCACTCCCTTTCACTTAGGTTACATGAACACTAACTACTCTCCAGTGTGAGGGACACATTTCTGTACTTACATATATATAATAAAATATTATATAGTTTTTCTCCAAAAACGAAGACGTCAGAGAAAACCATCGAGGCTCGAGCCGATTGGAAAACAAAACCAAATCAGCAAAATTGAGTGTCCCACACACAACAGATAGTCTAGTGTCATGTCACCTAGTGAAATGGTGAGAACATGGTGTAGATTAGTGTAGCTACCCAATACATATGAGCTATATATGAAAGGGCACTTGTCTAAACCTAGTTCTCGGACATCTAGGTTCTAACCTAGAGGCTAACTCAAAACTTATTCCTATAGAACAACTTACTAAGTTTCTAGGGTTTAACTGAAATGTGAGATTTAGTTTTCATGTTTCATGGTGAGCAATTGTCAGGTGTAGCTATTGTTCATGCTCCAATACCAACTGTGACGTCCCCGGATTTTGATTTCTCCAAACCCTATTGGGAATGAGATGTCAGAATCTAAAAACATCATCCAATCATATCAGAGAGCGATGCGGAAGCATAATACGCATACATGAACATACAACCATTACATTTCTCAACAATAACATGTATATTTACAACATGAATTATTACAGATTGGATTACATTTACATATTAAAAAAAATATGTACAAGTCTATGAACATGTATGCTAGCAGGATCTTAGACAATAGGTACAACCTATACAACTTGCTCACATCCTATTCTTTTATCCCATTCTAGCTTTGGACCTAGAAAAAATGAGAAACAAAATCATCAACAAAAGTTGGTACGTGGAATTAAAACCTATACTATGCTGGCATTAAATATACTCAAAATTGAAGAAAGAGAAAGAAAATGTTACTTAAAGGTGGAAAATCAGGTAATCCCAAGTTATTAGCCACATTTAGAATGAATATGCATTACTATGGTGGATTTAGCACAAACATAAATGGTGGGCCCTTCCCCGTGTACCTTGTACTCTAGGGATCTCCCCATATATCGTGTACTCTAGGGAGGTGCTAGTCAACATTAAATCTTTCCCTATCTAATAGGGAGTTTAATGAGCACCACTAGTAACTACATTTCATTTATCCTCATTTATGTTCTTTTATGTTCAAGGCGGAAAATTATCAATATACATACATCTACATCCAACAGTGTATTTAAAATACAAGCAAGAAAGTACATATATTTAACATCTACCAAATCTAGTCATATAATTATATCCACATACTTGAGTTCCGATATTCCTCACATATCCATGATCATCTAGATAATCTGGTCAACATCCGATTTAAAGAAATTAATCATCATTAATATAGGTACACCATATTCTTGATATTTTAGGTCCAAATTAGGGTTTAGGCCAAACCTTGGTTCAACCTAATCAAAACTTATGTTTGATATTTTTCTACTGACTAGGGTGTCATTTTAGAGGTTTGGTCCAATTTTTGTAATTTTCTGATGATTGGTCTATTTTCTAGAATTAAAATGGGATTGGAAGCATCTAAATAGTCTTTAATAGAAAAAGACCTATTATTTAGATATATTACCCGGATCAGAGTCTAAATATGGATGTATATCATCATTATAGTTCTAGGACAATTTTATGAGAATTAATCTCAACTGGATATTATTTATTTCATTCAATAAACTATTAAAAGGAGCATTATAAACTAAATTAAATATCACCAACAAATATGTCTTAAAAGTATGTTCTAGAGGTTTCATAAGAAAGAGAACATTTTTATGAGTCTGGGGATATTTTCCGAGTATTTTTAGGGCAAGGAATCTATTTTTAATTGTATTTCTAAGATTTGTGTATTAACTAAGGTATTTACCTTTTTGAGAAAAGATCAACCATTAGACCTAATCTTCAGATTCTGGATGGCCGCCACACAGCTTCCAGGGAGGCTCATAGACCATTGCCTGATTCAAAGTGAACCAGCCGGTTCACGAGGGTGTCCGGCCCAGTTTGAACAATGATTCCTCTCCTTCTCACCTCACGCCAGATCTCTCTGTTCCCATGACAAAATGAGCGCCACCGCCAATTAGTCTGGAAAGATCTTTGTTGAGATCCAACCTTCAGTGATCAAGGATGAAGCTTACCCCAGATCCGATGATGATATGAGATCCACCATGGTGCCAAAAGTTGCTCGATTGGGATCTACTTGTTGGTCTGACCTACAATCTCCTATCCCCTCTTTCACGGTCTCCGTGTGGAACCATCCTTCCAGGGAAGCGTCGCCGCAAGTAAGCAAGCGGCAAGGCATGGGCAGCGGTTGGGAGCTCCTCGACATGAAATAAGCCACCTTCTTTGGTTAACCTCGTGGTGTCGAGGAAGAAAGGGTGTAGGATCCTGTAGCCCTCCCCTTTGACTTCTCTCTTCGGCGTCTATCTTCATGCTTCTCTCTATTTGTTTGCAACACAGAAGATTGGGTGCTCGTCTTCGGTGAGTGATGAGGCTCTTATGAACCATATGAGAGGAAAGTAGCATCATATGGAGGCCCTGTGAGGTCCCTTCCAGATTTGCACATCTATCTGAGAGAGCCTCCTCACATAACTCCTGACCATAAGGTCTCCTCCTTCAACCTTGACCTTGCTCTCATCAACCGCAGGGTCTGGCCACCTCCTCTACTTCTACCTGCACTCCTTTGGTCCTAGATGCTTCCATCACAGATCTAGCTTCCTTTATTCCTCATCTTATCATGTATTGTATATGTGGGTAGAGGAGGGGAAAGCAAGTGGAAGGTACATCTCTCTGTTTATATCACTATTCAGGTTTTCTGAAGGGTCGTTCCACAGTTTCAAGCTTATAGGATCTAAACCTCCAACTCAAAACACGTACGTGGAGCTCTGTAGATAACTGGGAAAATGAGGTCAGGAAAACATGGTCTATTTGTTCTTCACCCTGCTTTAGATGGAGGTTAAAGGGAAGAGAACGACCATAGGATTTTAAACATTATTTCCTCATCATATTATATAGCTCTCAAACAAGATTGATACCAAACTACATTATCTAGTCATGCAAACATATTCTTCAACTCAGGAACTCCAAAAGGAGGTACATTTATAAGTATACTAAACTTACACTATACATCAATCGAACTCTAACATCAACAATATAAATTCAACTTAGCATGACCATGATGCAATCTAGGTTTCATTACTCGATCATATGAATCCACATATACCTCATTTGATATTTAACTACATGTTCTAAAAATATACCAATAAATGTATTCATCATCTCCATACACAAATATGGCCTTGTTGTAACATCCCTGACCTGGGTTATGCTTTAACCCTAGGTGTTTTTATTTAGAAAGATGATTATATGCTTAATATCATCTTGTAAAAAGTAATTAAGGCTCAAAAGGAACCTATGTTTCAATTTTGGTCCTGTTTGAACAATGTTGAAGCAATGTTTGTTTATTTTGGACTAAAGTGCAAATTACCCAAGTTGAGGGGTTAAATTGAAAATGTTGCATTATAAGATGTTCCTCTGATGTTGAGACATCATAAGAATGAATATGATGTAGTGGTATGGTTTCCACAAGCTTCGACACCAAGATTAAGCTTGTAAAGCAATCCTTGTGCATTAAAACCTAGTTTTGGTGTAATGTGCAATTTACCCAAAATCTAGGGTTCAATATGCAAATTACCACTTCAATATGGTCCTTAATGTTTCTTGGCATCATGTAGAGCAAATAAAATGAGAGGGACTCCTCATTTGAATTAAGTTGTAGGAGAGAGAATCTTGACATTAAAATAATCAAGAATGATGCCTAATTGAAACCCTAATTCGATTTAGGGCAAAAATGAATAAAAATAATTGAAGGGATTTTAACCAAAATGTTTTGGGTTGATTTTAAATAAGGATGGACGTTCCTTTAACAAGATAAGGAACGGAAATATCTTAAGTAGGTGAAATTCCACTCACCTTTTTATAAAGAAAAGTAATATCCACTCACATGTGGGATATTATATAATAAGCATTAAGGTGCTTAATTTGCTTTTCTTTAAATTGAGTATAATGAAGGAGAATTAAAGGAAAAGGGATATGCCTCGTATCCATGGATTCGAGGGGGAATAGGCGGCCATAATTTTTGGATTAATTGGATTTTTATAAGGCATATTCTCTCTCATCAATTTCTTTATAAAAGTGCCATTTCCAAGCCCAAACCAAGGCCTTTTTCGGATTTTCTTCTTCCCATTGCTTGCAAAACCGACCAAGAAGCTAGGGAGGAGCAGGGAGAACGTACCCAACCTGTGGGTAAGCCCTTGACCTTCGTTCTCCTTGATTTCATGGTGGAAATCGAAAATAAATTATGGATTCCTTCTTATTTCGATCTCCTCTTCAACCCTAGCCAACTTTTGCAATCAAAAGCTTGAGGACGAGCCTAGGGGGAGTTGCAAGATCTTCATCCACCATTAATGGTGTGAGATTGGAGCTTTGGAGCTCAATTAGAGGCGGGTTTTATAACTCAAACCCTTAAACATTGCTATTGCATCAATTCTCTATGCTTTGTTGATTGATTTCTTCAATTTGATAAACTCTTGTTTCTTTGCTGCAATTTCCATCAAGAACGGTTGCTGTTCTTGGTATCTCGAAGGAAGGGGATGATGACATCATCCTAGATGCTTATCCAAATAAAATTACCAAGCAAAACCGTTTTGATAGCTACTCCAAATCGTTTTAATTTGATTGGCTATGCGGTTTCAGCAAACCGTTTAAGGGCAAACGGTTTGAAACCGTTTGGGAGAAAACGATTTAAAGACCGTTTGAGATGGTTGACCAAGCGTTGACCATTTGGGAATTTTGTTCCTAATTATGTAGGCTGATAACCCTCCATATGTGAGGGATAAACTCCAAAAGAATCGAGAGTTGAAGGCCAATCAATCAGTCAATCAGATTGAATTATGTGCTGATTTTCAACCTGATTAACTTGACCTGGTTGAGAAAACGGTTTCAAGACCATTTGCGATGGTTGACCAAGCGTTGACGGTATGGGATTCCTGTTCATAATTATGTTTATTAATAACCCTCCAAATTTGATGGATTAAATCCAAAGGAATCGTGAGTTGAAGCCTAATCAATTAGGGAACCCTAATTGGATTAAGTGCTGATTTTTCAATCTGATTTAATTGTACTTTTTGGGCAAACGGTCTCAAGACCGTATAATATGGTTGAATAAGAGTTGACCGTATGATATTACTGTTCCTAATGATGTTGGTTAATGACTCACCAAATTTTATGGATTAATTCCAAACGAGTCATGAGTTGAAGGCTAATCAATTGGGCTAACCCTAATTGAAATCAGTGCTGAAATCACAATGAGCTAATTTGAGATTTTGGGTTGATTAGCCCAAACGGTCTCAAGACCGTTTGGGGGATCATCCAAACGGTCTCAAGACCGTTTGGGGTCACCTAAAGACCGTTTTGAGGTCTGGGGTCAAGTATAGTTGACCAATTGAAGGTCCAAAGGTACCAAATCATATTGCAATTGAGTATTGATGTGCTGATCAACTCAATAGACCAAACCTTGATAAAGTTTCACTAGAGTCCAAAGGTTGGATGGGCAAACGGTCTCAAGACCGTTTGGGACTCATCCAAACGGTCTCAAGACCGTTTGGTGGTCACCCAAGACCGTTTGGAGGTCTAGGGTTGAGTATGGTTAGGTGTTTGAAGGTCTAAAGGTACCAAGCTGTTATACAATGCAATGCTGATTTGGTGATCAATCCAATGATCCAAACCTTAATTGGATGGCTTGGATTTGAGTGATATGATGGGAAAACGGTCTCAAGACCGTTTGGAGGTCATCCAAACGACCTCAAGATCGTTTGGGGTCAGGTCATACCCAATTTGGATGATGGTTCAATGGTTTCAATGTAACTAATCTTGCATTGATTAGTGTTGATGGATCATTGATTCCAAACCCTAATTCAATTGAATCAAACCCTAATTGAGGACAAATTGAGGGTTAATTGAGGGTCAAATCAGTTGAAGTTTGACCTATTAAACTCAATTGAAGTATGAGGGTAGGTCCAATTGATGACTGGTTCCATGAATCCAATGATTGAAGGAATCAACATTGGAAACCCTAATTCAATTGGATGCTTTATGTAATGGAGGTCCAATGTGATTGAATCTCTTGAGAATTAAGATGATGAATGATCCATTGACCCAATGATGATTAGTAATGATAAACAAAGAAGGTACAAAGGTTGAAACCCTAACAGTACCTAAGGGACTAGTACAAATTAAGGAATGAATCCCTAATTGCTTATTGGACCAATGACTTGATACACTACGTTAATCATAGTGGTATGCTCTTGATTGAAGGGTTGATATGACCTAATCAATTTGAGATGATGTTAACATGAATTCATACATGAATATGATTCATTTGGTGATTAAGGGTATGATCCTTAAGAAGAGAGATCATGAAACCCTAATCATGAATATAAACCCTAATTGACAGGGCTTTTGGGTTTTAACCCTAATTGAGGGCAATTCTAAATGTAACCCTAATCCAGGGTGAGGATGTAACCCTAAGTCAGGGTAGTGATGTGTGAAACTCCAATTTAGGGAAATGAGATGTAAAACCCTAATTGGGATGAATAGTGAATCTCTAATTATGGACAATTGAATGAAATCCTAATGGAGATGCATAGTAAACCCAAATTGTGGGTGACTAAGGTGGAAACCCTAGATGAGGGTGATTCCATGAGAAACCCTAGTTGAGGGTGATTCCATGAGAAACCCTAGTTGAGGGTGATTCCATGAGAAACCCTAGTTGAGGGTGATTCCATGAGAAACCCTAATTAAGAGTTAACATCACATGAAGCTTTAATGCTATGTTGTGATGAGAGGCCCTAAGAAGGGTGAAGGTATGTGAGACTCTAATGTGGAGTCATAATACATAAAGCCCTAATCTTGGGCAATATGACAATGAATTATAATCCTAATTTTAAATAAGGGTATGAGGAAACCCTAATGATGAGATAGAAGGAATGGCCTTATAAAGGTGAAACATTTAATGTGGTTGATTATAGGCAAGCTTATTGTAAGCAATGCCTTAATCTGAGATGAGTCCATATCATTAAAGATAGTTGGACCATTCTTATGTGTAACCTATGCACTTTATGGTAAGAGTGATAGGTTAGTGTATGAAAGGATTAAGATGGGAAATACCTTAATCCAAGATAAGCTGGTAACTTAAGAAAGTAGTATGTGATGATCAATGATGAGTTAAAGGAATTAAATTCCATGAACTGTGTAATCAGGATTGGTTATGGACCAATGCCTAGCGGTGTAATCAGGTTTGGTTAAAGTCCAATACCTGGCAGAGGCTTAATGCCTGTAATTAGGGTTGGTTAAAGTCCAATGCCTGGCTATGTAATCAGGATTGGTTACGGACCAATGCCTGGCTGTGTAATCAGGTTTGGTTAAAGTCCAGTACCTGGCAGAGGCTTAATGCCTGTAATCAGGGTTGGTTAAAGTCCAATGCCTGGTTGTGTAATCAGGATTGGTTAGAGTCCAATGCCTGGCTGTGTAATCAGGTTTGGTTAAAGTCCAATACCTGGCAGAGGGTTAATGCCTGTAATCAGGGTTGGTTAAAGTCCAATGCCTGGCTGTGTAATCAGGATTGGTTAGAGTCCAATGCCTGGCTGTGTAATCAGGTTTGGTTAAAGTCCAATACCTGGCAGAGGCTTAATGCCTGTATTCAGGGTTGGTTAAAGTCCAATGCCTGGCTGTGTAATCAGGATTGGTTAGAGTCCAATGACTGGCTGTGTAATCAGGATTGGTTAGAGTCCAATGCCTGGCTGTGTAATCAGGGTTGGTTAAAGTCCAATGCCTGGCTGTGTAATCAGGATTGGTTACGGACCAATGCCTGGCTGTGTAATCAGGGTTGGTTAAAGTCCAATGTCTGGCTGTGAAATCAGGGTTGGTTAGAGTCCAATGCCTGGTTGTGTAATCAGGTTTGGAGAAATCCAATACCTGGAAGAGGTGTAATGCATATAATCAGGGTTGGTTAAAGACCAATGCCTGGCAGTGTAATCAGGTTTGGAAGAGTCTAATACCTGGCAGAGGCTCAATGCCTGAAATGATGACACATGATTGGTAATAACCCAATGCCTGTATTAATGATATATGAGTACATGGTAGATGTAATTCCTTATCTGTTTAGCAGACTAACTAAGGCCAATAAGTTGAAACAAGAATGTCTCATGGGTGACATATCAAGATAATGAGTGTCACAAGAGAAGTTTGACATGATGGTATAATATGGAGGATAAATGATATACATGTTCTTCCTATTCCTTATTAAGAGAATGCTTTAAACTGCTTATCATCTGCCTATATTTATCTTCTTAAGATGCAATAATAATGTTTCTGGCGGAGAGTTATATCTCTCGCTGGGGCAATTTACAATTGTCTCACCCCCGTGGGATCCAACATTTTTAGGTGGACGCGGACAAAGAGGCAGATACTCTTTTGCAGGAAAAGGAAAGCAACAACTTGGACAGTAGTTAGATCTTAGGTGGAGGCACTGACTGTAAAGTCATATAGATAGTAGTCCTATGTGTCGTCTCTGTACTCTCAGGTCCTCGGAGTTTTCAGTCAGTGTTTTTGATATATCAAACTGAGGTTTTGGCTTGATGCCTCGAGATTCTTATGCTGTCTGTATATAATGTTCATAAGGCAGCTGATGTTGTAGTCTCTGAAAAGAGATGGTACAGGTTATATATGTTTGAACCAGAATGTAAATGTTATACCATGGTTCTTGTTGTAAAAGATTTCCTATGTGTGGATCTCTTTGCAAAAAGTTTTAATTTTTAGTGATTTTCGCTAATCCGCTACTTGATGAACGCTTCCGCATTAGTTAATCATGTTTTCGCGAGACGGTCGTTACATTTAGTGGTATCAGAGCTCTAGGTTCGTTGATTCTACAGAGACATAGGACTAAGTTGTTGAGTCTGTGTTAGTGTCCTCCAATATACCCTATAATGATTTCTGCTTGTGCAGAGAAAGGGTAAAGTTTAAAATGACTGGAGAGAACAATGAACACATTGCTTAGGGCAATGTTGTTGCACCAATAAGAGGTGCAAGGGATCATGGAAGAATAGAATGAGTGCCTGAGAATCCCCATTAAGACCTGATCAGGATAGATAATCCTATGATCATGCTCTTGTTGGGAAGATTAGGGCAACAGTAATGCATATGAGTGGACTGGATGCTAGGCTTACAACCTAGGTTATCAGTCCTTAATACAGAAAGCTTGAGCTTTAAATGAGTTCCTAAATGACTTAGTCATGTTGGAACAAGGGAAAATATGGAAAAGATTAACTTATAGCAAGAAAGTGGACTCTGCCATGATCTTAGACAGATAATAAATCTGTGATGGTAGTGCCCAAGAAGGGGCAATAAGCTGAGAAGTAGGGAATGGTCTCTATAATTCTAGAGACATTTGCCTAATGGTATTAAAAAGTCAAGTTTTTGGTACTAATAGTGCAATAAATGCCTAGTGTACCAAGGAAGTAGCCACTAAGTAAGTGCAAAGGTCTTAACCTTTCACCTATAAGATTCTATGGCTTAGTTTTTGCTACAGTAATAAGATTAGTAAGACCATGATATGAGTACAAGGTATGTTATAAATGTGTACATGTTGAGTACACTAAACCCTTTTTGTTATAAAAAAAAGGATTGTTGATTTTGTTTTCCCTGTTGGTTGCTATATAGGGAAGAAATGATGAGAACTAGAATTTGAATTCTGTTCAATATTCTTTTAAATACTCTATATTGATCTTACCTCTATGAAAGAGGAAGAGGTATAGAAGAGATGCCTGGATAAAATCCAGGGATGTTAAATCTTATGTTATGATAATATGAAAAGCAAGAAATATGATAGCATGTAAGTGCATACTACTCGATCTCAGTACTTGTAAACCCTGATCAGGTATACAACTATTGATGATAAAGTGAGTATGGAAACTCTTAGATTGATATCTTTTTGATTGCCCTGATCAAGCAATCATTCTGATACAATCTAATGAGTATCATGAAATTGGAAATATGATATGGATAAATGTATCATATCTTAAGAACAAGAAAGAAGGATCTGATAGGAATTCAGATCAGTATGTGTATATGATGAAGTAAAAGTATGACCCTCATATGATGAGAAAGAGAACAAGGGAGGTGATCCCTGTTCTATAAAGTTGTAAATATGATAAAAGAAATATGAGAATATAATGTGTTTTCAACACATGCGACTGATACTAAGGTAAGAGATTCTAGTATCTGAGAATTATCAGATGGTTTAGATTGGCTACCTGGAATGGTCAACTATGAAATCAGTCTGATTATATAAAATGATATGAAGATCATATTTTAGGGGTTTATGCTTTGCATAAACATAACAACTAAATATGTCTTTAAGATAAGTTCTCATTTGACTCTATGAGAATATTGTGTGAAGGAACTTTTTTCTGATCAAAGTTCTATGATGTCTATATAACAATGAGGTGTTATGAAGAGACATGATGATATGATGAATGAATAATATCTATTCCCTTTATCTGGGATTTCGTGGACGAAATCCTTGTTAGGGGTTTATAATTTGTAACATCCCTGACCTGGGTTATGCTTTAACACTAGGTGTTTTGATTTAAAAAGATGATTATATTCTTAATATCATCTTTTAAAAAGTAATTAAGGCTCAAAAGGAACCTATGTTTCAATTTTGGTCCTGTTTGAACAATGTTGAAGCAATGTTTGTTTATTTTGGACTAAAGTGCAAATTACCCAAGTTGAGGGGTTAAATTGCAAATGTTGCATGATAAGATGTTCCTCTGATGTTGAGACATCATAAGAATGAATATGATGTAGTGGTATGGTTTTCACAAGCTTGGACACCAAGATTAAGCTTGTAAAGCAATCCTTGTGCATTAAAACCTAGTTTTGGTGTAATGTGCAATTTACCCAACATCTAGGGTTCAATATGCAAATTACCACTTCAATATGGTCCTTAATGTTTCTTGGCATCATTTAGAGAAAATAAAATGAGGGGGACTCCTCATTTGAATTAAGTTGTAGGAGAGAGAATCTTGACATTAAAATAATCAAGAATAATGCCTAATTGAAACCCTAATTCGATTTAGGGCAAAAATGAATAAAAATAATTGAAGGGCTTTCAACCAAAATGTTTTGGGTTGATTTTGAATAAGTATGGACGTTCATTTAACAAGATAAGGAACGAAAATATCTTAAGTAGGTGAAATTCCACTCACCTTTTTATAAAGAAAAGTAATATCCACTCACATGTCGGATATTATATAATAAGCATTAAGGTGCTTAATTTGCTTTTCTTTAAATTGAGGATAATGAAGGATAATTAAAGGCAAAGGGATATGCCTCGTATCCATGGATTTGAGGGGGAAGAGGCGGCCATAATTTTTGGATTAATTGGATTTTTATAAGGCATATTCTCTCTCATCAATTTCTTTATAAAAGTGCCATTTCCAAGCCCAAACCAAGGCCGTTTTCGGATTTTCTTCTTCCCCTTGCTTGAAAAACCGACCAAGAAGCTAGGGAGGAGCAGGGAGAACGTCCCCAACCTGTGGGTAAGCCCTTGACCTTCGTTCTCTTTGATTTCATGGTGGAAATCGAAAATAAATTATGGATTCCTTCTTATTTCGATCTCCTCTTCAACCCTAGCCAACTTTTGCAATCAAAAGCTTGAGGACGAGCCTAGGGGGAGTTGCAAGAGCTTCATCCACCATTAATTGCATGAGCTTTGAGCTCAATTAGAGGCAGGTTTTATAACTCAAACCCTTAAACATTGCTATTGCATCAATTCTCTATGATTTGTTGATTGATTTCTTCAATTTGATACACTCTTAATTCTTTGCTGCAATTTCCATCAAGAACGGTTGCTGTTCTTGGTTTTTCGAAGGAAGGGGATGATTAAATCATCCTAGATGCTTATCCAAAGAAAATTACCAAGCAAAACCGTTTTGATAGCTACTCCAAATCGTTTTAATTTGATTGGCTATGCGGTTTCAGCAAACCGTTTAAGGGCAAACGGTTTGAAACCGTTTGGGAGAAAACGATTTAAATACCGTTTGAGATGGTTGACCAAGCATTGCCCGTTTGGTAATTTTGTTCCTAATTATGTAGGCTGATAACCCTCCAACTTTGAGGGATTAACTCCAAAGGATCCGAGAGTTGAAGGCCAATCAATTAGGCAATCAGATTGAATTATGTGCTGATTTTCAACCTGATTAACTTGACCTGGTTGAGCAAACGGTTTCAAGACCGTTTGAGATGGTTGACCAAGCGTTGAACGTATGGTATTACTGTTCCTAATTATGTTTATTAATAACCCTCCAAATTTGAGGGATTAACTCCAAAGGAATCGTGAGTTGAAGCCTAATCAATTAGGGAAACCTAATTGGATTAAGTGCTGATTTTTCAATCTGATTTAATTGAACTTTTTGGTCAAACGGTCTCAAGACCGTATAAGATGGTTGACTAAGAGTTGACCGTATGAGATTACTGTTCCTAATGATGTTGGTTAATGACTCACCAAATTTTATGGATTAATTCCAAACGAGTCATGAGTTGAAGGCTAATCAATTGGGCTAACCCTAATTGAAATCAGTGCTGAAATCACAATGAGCTAATTTGAGATTTTGGGTTGATTAGCCCAAACGGTCTCAAGACCGTTTGGGGGATTATCCAAACGGTCTCAAGACCGTTTGGGGTCATCGCAAGACCGTTTGGAGGTCTGGGGTCAAGTATAGTTGACCAATTGAAGGTCCAAAGGTACCAAATCATATTGTAATTGAGTATTGATGTGCTGATCAACTCAATAGACCAAACCTTGATGAATTTTCACTAGAGTCCAAAGGTTGGATGGGAAAACGGTCTCAAGACCGTTTGGGACTCATCCAAACGGTCTCAAGACCGTTTGGTGGTCACCCAAGACCGTTTGGAGGTCTAGGGTTGAGTATGGTTAGGTGTTTGAAGGTCTAAAGTTACCAAGCTGTTATACAATGCAATGCTGATTTGGTGATCAATCCAATGATCCAAACCTTAATTGGATGGCTTGTATTTGAGTGATATGATGGGCAAACGGTCTCAAGACCGTTTGTAGGTCATCCAAACGACCTCAAGACCGTTTGGGGTCAGGTCATACCCAATTTGGATGATGGTTCAATGGTTTCAATGTAACTAATCTTGCATTGATTAGTGTTGATGGATCATTGATTCCAAACCCTAATTCAATTGAATCAAACCCTAATTGAGGACAAATTGAGGGTTAATTGAGGGTCAAATCAGTTGAAGGTTGACCTATTAAAATTAATTTAAGTATGAGGGTAGGTCCAATTGATGATTGGTTCCATGAATCCAATGATTGAAGGAATCAACATTGGAAACCCTAATTCAATTGGATGCTTTATGTAATGGAGGTCCAATGTGATTGAATCTCTTGAGAATTAAGATGATGAATGATCCATTGACCCAATGATGATTAGTAATGATAAACAAAGAAGGTACAAAGGTTGAAACCCTAACAGTACCTAAGGGACTAGTACCAATTAAGGAATGAATCCCTAATTGCTTATTGGACCAATGACTTGATACACTACGTTAATCATAGTGGTATGCTCTTGATTGAAGGGTTGATATGACCTAATCAATTTGAGATGATGTTAACATGAATTCATACATGAATATGATTCATGTGGTGATTAAGGGTATGATCCTTAAGAAGAGAGATCATGAAACCCTAATCATGAATATAAACCCTAATTGACAGGGCTTTTGGGTTTTAACCCTAATTGAGGGCAATTCTAAATGTAACCCTAATCCAGGGTGAGGATGTAACCCTAAGTCAGGGTAGTGATGTGTGAAACTCCAATTTAGGGAAATGAGATGTAAAACCCTAATTGGGATGAATAGTGAGTCTCTAATTATGGACAATTGAATGAAATCCTAATGGAGATGCATAGTAAACCCAAATTGTGGGTGACTAAGGTGGAAACCCTAGATGAGGGTGATTCCATGAGAAACCATAGTTGAGGGTAATTCCATGAGAAACCCTAGTTGAGGGTGATTCCATGAGAAACCCTAGTTGAGGGTGATTCCATGAGAAACCCTAATTAAGAGTTAACATCACATGAAGCTTTAATGCTATGTTGTGATGAGAGGCCCTAAGAAGGGTGAAGGTATGTGAGACTCTAATGTGGAGTCATAATACATAAAGCCCTAATCTTGGGCAATATGACAATGAATTATAATCCTAATTTTAAATAAGGGTATGAGGAAACCCTAATGATGAGATAGAAGGAATGGCCTTATAAAGGTGAAACATTTAATGTGGTTGATTATAGGCAAGCTTATTGTAAGCAATGCCTTAATCTGAGATGAGTCCATATCATTAAAGATAGTTGGACCATTCTTATGTGTAACCTATGCACTTTATGGTAAGAGTGATAGGTTAGTGGATGAAAGGATTAAGATGGGAAATACCTTAATCCAAGATAAGCTGGTAACTTAAGAAAGTAGTATGTGATGATCAATGATGAGTTAAAGGAATTAAATTCCATGAACTGTGTAATCAGGATTGGTTACAGACCAATGCCTGGCGGTGTAATTAGGTTTGGTTAAAGTCCAATACCTGGAAGAGGCTTAATTCCTGTAATCAGGGTTGGTTGAAGTCCAATGCCTGGCTGTGTAATCAGGTTTGGTTAAAGTCCAATACCTGACAGAGGCTTAATGCCTATAATCAGGGTTGGTTAAAGTCCAATGCCTGGTTGTGTAATAAGGATTGGTTAGAGTCCAATGCCTGGCTGTGTAATCAGGTTTGGTTAAAGTCCAATACCTGGCAGAGGCTTAATGCCTGTAATCAGGGTTGGTTAAAGTCCAATGCCTGGCTATGTAATCAGGATTGGTTAGAGTCCAATGCTTGGCTGTGTAATCAGGTTTGGTTAAAGTCCAATACCTGGCAGAGGCTTAATGCCTGTAATCAGGGTTGGTTAAAGTCCAATGCCTGGCTGTGTAATCAGGATTGGTTAGAGTCCAATGCCTGGCTGTGTAATCAGGATTGGTTAGAGTCCAATGCCTGGCTGTGTAATCAGGGTTGGTTAAAGTCCAATGCCTGGCTGTGTAATCAGGATTGGTTACGGACCAATGCCTGGCTGTGTAATCAGGGTTGGTTAAAGTCCAATGCCTGGCTGTGAAATCAGGGTTGGTTAGAGTCCAATGCCTAGCTGTGTAATCAGGTTTGGAGAAATCCAATACCTGGCAGAGGTGTAATGCCTATAATCAGGGTTGGTTAAAGACCAATGCCTGGCAGTGTAATCAGGTTTGGAAGAGTCCAATACCTGGCAGAGGCTCAATGCCTGTAATGATGAAACAGGATTGGTAATAACCCAATGCCTATATTAATGATATATGAGTACATGGTAGATGTAATTCCTTATATGTTTAGCAGACTGACTAAGGCCAATAAGTTGAAACAAGAATGTCTCATGGGTGACATATCAAGATAATGAGTGTCACAAGAGAAGTTTGACATGATGGTATAATATGGAGGATAAATGATATACATGTTCTTCCTATTCCTTATTAAGAGAATGCTTTAAACTTCTTATCATTTGCCTATATTTATCTTCTTAAGATGCAATAATAATGTTTATGGAGGAGAGTTATATCTCTCGCTGGGGCAATTTATAATTGTCTCACCCCCGTGGGATCCAACATTTTTAGGTGGACGCGGACAAAGAGGCAGATACTCTTTTGCAGGAAAAGGAAAGCAACAGCTTGGACAGTAGTGAGATCTCAGGTGGAGGCACTGACTGTCAAGTCATATAGATAGTAGTCCTATGTGTCATCTCTGTACTCTCAGGTCCTCAGAGTTTTCAGTCAGTGTTTTTGATATATCAAACTGAGGTTTTGGCTTGATGCGTCGAGATTATTATGCTGTCTGTATATAATGTTCATAAGGCAGCTGATGTTGTAGTCTCTGAAAATAGATGGTACATGTTATATATGTTTGAACCAGAATGTAAATGTTATACCATGGTTCTTGTTGTAAAGGATTTCCTATGTGTGGATCTCTTTGCAAAAAGTTTTAATTTTTAGTGATTTTTGCTAATCCGCTACTTGATGAACGCTTCCGCATTAGTTAATCATGTCTTCGCGAGACGGTCGTTACACTTGTAGTCATATTGTGGGTCAATATAATACATTGTTGAATAAAAGTTACCTTAACTTGGGATCCACTACCCAAGAATATTGGTGGACCAAAAACACTATATTAAGTATTAAAAAATCAAAAACTATGGGTTATCACAACTAGCATGACCTAATTTTCTATGCCATAGTTGTAAAGAATTTTCTTTTGAAAGTAACTATTTTCCAACTACATATTGCATAGAGTTAGGTCTAAGTATATATAGATTTCTGACTCTTTTTCCTTCATAAACAACATTTGTAGTATTTTCTATTAGTAACTTGCAGTAATATTTTTTGAATAAAATATCATATCCGCTATCACATAATTGACTGACACTTATTAAATTATGGTGCAAACCATCAACAAGTAAAACATTCTTTATTTCAAGGTTTGTACCAATATTACCTATTCCAACAATTTTACCTTTACCATTGTCTCCAAAAGTAAATGTTCCACTTTTCTTTTCCTCAAAAGTTAGAAATGCATCCTTGTTCCCGGTCATGTGTTTGGAACATCCACTATCAACTACCCAATCCTACAATAAAATATAGGTTTTGGTACCCATGTGATGGTCCATTATGGTTAGGTACATTTAATAACAAACTGAACATGTTTTAACAAAGTAAGCTGAACATGACTTTATTCGGTCGACAAATAGTTTGACCGACAGATGTCTCAGTTGAACAATTTGTCGATCGAGAAAGTTTTTATTTTACAGGTTAAAATTGAACTAAAATAGAAATTCACTTGATCGACAATTTCTCGACCGATTTTTGCTCCGATCGAACATTCTTCGACCGGAATAGTCACTATTTTCACTATAAATTTCCTATAGATTTTACATTTGTCACAGGCATTCTCTTAGTCGAATATTTTCTCGACCGAGTATGTCTCAGTCAAAATGTTTGTCGACTGAGAATGTTTCAGTTTGATTCAGGAATTTGTTTGTATCAGTTTTGAATTTAAAGTAATACATCAAGCTATCTACTTAGTTGAGATAAGACATTTAGATGTTCAAAAGAAGTGTTAGATAATATCCCAACTAAATTACATTAAAATCTTCTAAGTTTGAGGTTTGGGGACCCAAACTAATTCAGAATCCTTCTTCTTATAAGGGCATGAAAAATAGTAATGTCCAAGACGCAAGCAATAATGACAACAAATAGAATTAATTTCATTTCTCTTTAGAGTTGTGTTCTTGGGTACAAACATGATCTTGGTCTTGGATGCTTGAGTTCTCCTAGGTTTAGGTTGATAGGATTTTTCTTTTGGAACATATCCTAAACCTCTTCTTCCATTGTAACTAGAAGAATATTTCAGAATATTATCAAGAACATCATTGCCCCTTAAACCATTAATTTCTCTCTTTAGTTTAGCAATCTCATCCATCTTCTTATTGATATCTACCCTTGCTTGATCTAGATTAGATAATAAAGAATTTCTTTCCTTAACGATAACATCATAATCTAGATGATTACATAGAATAGGTTGAGTCTGAAAATTATTCAGTTTTGCAAGAAAATCAACTTTTTCTTGGGAAAGAAGATCATGATTTGTTTCTAAAGTGAGCACCTTCATATTGCAATCATTTAGAGATGATTTCAAAGTCAAATTTTCAGAAGCAATACTATCCTTTTCAAAAGAAAGATTATTCAATCTAGCATATAGATCCTCATTAGTTCTAGTAACCTTCTTTAGTTTCTTTTTGCAATCAACATATTTATCATGAGTGTCTTGTAGACTAACAATTAGATCTTCTTTTGGCAAATCAAGAAGGCTTACCTCTTGAGAATCGTCACTATCATCTTCTTTGGCCACGAGACACTCCACATTCTCTTCTCCACTTTCACTATCACTTGACTCATCCCATGCAACTTTGCATGCTTTTTCTCCCTTCTACTTGGATGAGCTTTTATTTCCTTTCTTTGCTTTAGGACATTCATTTTTTAGATGTCCCTTCTTTCCACATTCAAAACACCTAGGAGGGGAAGAAGAAGAACCAACAACTTTGTTAGATCTAAATCTTCTATATTTCTTACCATTAACAATTAGAGCTTATTCTGCTTCTCCATCACTTGTTTCATCACTTTCTTGTGTGATGATCTTTGAAGCTTTTAGGGCCATATCTTTCTTTCTTCCTTGTTGAAGTTCATGCTCTCATCGTTCTTCTTCCTCCAAGGTTGCCTCATGTGCTTCTAAGTTGCCAATGAGTTGCTCCATCCTTAGTCAGGTGAGATCATTTGCTTCTTCAATAGACGTTACCTTGGGCTTGTACTTGGGAGGAAGAGACCTAAGAATATTTGATACTTGATCGCCTTCACTAATCACTTTACCTAAAGCATTTAAACCATTCACAATAGAAGAAAATTTTTCATACATTTCACTAATAGACTCATTTTGATCCATACGAAACTGTTCAAATTTTTGCTTAAGCATTCCGATTTTGGAATTCTTAACTTGAACAGTTTATTCATAGGTTATGGAGAGTCTATGCCATATTTCATATGTTGTTTCACAATTTGATATTCTATTGAATTGACCAACTGAAATTGAACAATAGAGTATACTTACAGCTTTTGCATTCATTTGGGAAGATCTTACCGTATTAGCATCCCAATTTGCATACTCTATTTGAGGAAATTCATATAGATTTGATACCATCCTCCAGAGATACCATCTAATTCCCTAGAAATAGAACTGCATCCTCCTCTTCCAGTAGGTGTAGTTATTGCCATCAAAAGGTGGAGTTCTAGCCACGAGTGTCCCTTCCAAGTTGAGGTTGTTGAGTACCCTGTCACCCAGTCTTTAAGACTTTGTTAGAATTCCTTGAAGCCTTGCTCTGATACCAAATGAAAAACCACTAGAGGGGGGGTGAATAGGGTTTTATATATATTTTAGCAATAATTAAACTCAAGAAACCACAATTGAGATAATAAGAAGGAGGCAAGGTGTTTAGAGTGGTTCCACCTTTAGCAAAAACTAAAGGAGTCAGTCCACTACCCAATTGTTTCCAATTGGGATTTTGAAAGTATTTAAATTTTATTACCTCACAAGGATGTTACATAAAATTACAAACACTTTCACCACCCTTTGGACAGACTTCACCTTGAAGTAGTCTCACCAACCTCGAAGCAGCCTTCCTCGAAGTAACTTCAAGCTCCCCCTTGAAGTAGCCTTCCTCTTGAAGTAGCTTCCCATTGAGACAACCTTCTTGAAGTAGTCCAAAGTCCTCCTTCTCCATCGAGAAGACCCTTCTCTATCTGAGAAGATAAACCCTCTCCAATCCACAACCTACAACCCTAGGAGTAGCAAGGAGAGTATAAGAAATAAGCAAGAACAAGAACAAGAAGGGAAAATAGAAATTACAATTACCGCTTGTAGCACAAGGCTTGATTTCCTTTATCAAGTGTTTTGATCTCCTAACCAATGTATATGGAAGTGTAAGTGATTTGGGTAGGAGATGCTATCCTATAGGATACGAATTCGGAGTAGAGGAAATGAATAGCAAATGCTAGAGTTTCTCAATTGCTCACAAGAAATGATTACCAATTGCAACTAGTATGCTCAAGTATTGCACAAATGTGTGTTGGGTGTCCTAAGGCATGTCCTATTTATAGGAATGGCCTATGAGTGCTTAAGAATGTTCTAGACACATTCTAGGGGGTTGTTAGTGCTTAAATAGTTGTTAGTTGTCCACTAATTGCTTTAGCAACGGCTAGTTAACTAATCCTAAAAAATGCAGACAGAGACAGTCTCGGTCGAGGAATTGTCGACCGAGTTCCTAGTCAGTCGAGGTTTTTATCGACTGAGGGACTGTCTGGAGCAAGTGTGTATAACGTTCAATTCCAACTCCCAACTACCTTGTCTGCTGTGTCTAACGGCTACTTGGGTCATTCTCGGTCGAGGATTTGGTCGACCGAGAGTGTCTCGGTCGAGAAATGTTTCGACCGAGAATGACTTTGTTTCAATATTTTAAACTATTTACTAAGTGTGTGTATTAGTGTTCAGTTGTGACACTATTGTAGGGGATGACCTATCTAAGTGTTATGATTGGCTAGGGAAGATCTAAATGCTTGATTTACATGATATCTAAGTACTTGTACATTATATACTTGTACAAGTTTTTACATTTGATTACAATCACGAAATTAAGACATTTTTTCGCATATAGATCTTCCAAGGATTTGTCATCCACTTAATTCCTGTAACACTCAAGTAGAATGTTAGATCCACAAGAATGAAATGTTTGTCATCATCAAAACAAAGGGATTATAATAATGTCCAATTTAGCCAACATTGTTTGGGTTCTTAAGTAGGGAAAAAGTAAATGTGTCCTGGCATATATAGATAATTGTTTTGACGAGCCTCACATAGGGTTTGTATTATGTGATACACTCTTTGTTGATGTCACCGTCTTGACAGCCTACCAGATTCTAATAGAATGAGGTTGTTTTTCCATCTATATTGTGGTAAAGGATCACTACTTTAACTAGGGATTCTAGCTCAGGTTGCAGGATTGAAGAGGAAATAATGGAATCTTTCAGACCCACTAAGAGTAACTTTGTATATTTGTAGCATGAATGAAGGAAGTTGCCTTGAGGTTCAGTACGAGATAGACCACATCATAGAACAAATATTGGTCCTTGTTCTGCTGGCTACATGGGGGTATTGACCTACTTTATGGATAACTGTATTCAACCTATGGTACATTGAGGATAGTACTCACTCATTATGAAATGAAGGCCACCTTCACTTTAGTTGACTTTATCACCTCATAATGGAATAAATCAGTCCTCAAGTTTGGTAGGTTCTAGTACGTAACTATCATCAAAATGAAATTCGATGGGGCTTGCCTTGATAAGAGCAACTTTGGTAATGCATTCCTTCTCTAAGAGGTCAGAGAATGACTCCTGAAAGAATAGGCTTTCCCAAACTATTTTATTGTATGGGACAAAGGAGGTGTACGTGTGTTTCAACATCATTATTGCATTGAGGTCAGGTAGGACCCACATTGATATGCTTCTGTTTTTCTCAACATTGGTCATGAGTTCTTTGCACTTCAACAACAAAAGGAAAGTTTATATTCTCTTAAGGATGTGGTGCTTCGAGATCTCATTTGTGTTTTCGGGATGTGAATTTCTATACCCATGAAGATCCACCTATAAATAGACCTACTGCTCATAGTTCCATTTTCCTCATGGGTATAAAGCCATTCATCCTCTCTTACTTGTGGGTTTGTTAGGGTGAATTGTGATGAAGTTCTTAGTTGTAGGCAGCATGTTGGTTCTGATGATGATCTAGTCACATTCACCTTTATGGGAAACCATTGAACTCATAGTGCTATCAACAAGAGGGGCGGGGATGCAAGTGAATGGTAAAAGGTTGAGGACATACTGTCTAGCAATAGATTGATCACACCAATAATTAGTGGATTTCCCATCATTTATTGATTTGTGATGAGCAAGTTGGATCTAATGGACACGGTTGTTGATGAAGTACCAAACAACAAAGCATTGTTTCGTCATAATGGCATCTTGATTTAGATATGTTCCTTTCATAAAATGATACCACATTAGATTTAGTTGATTAAAGAAGTGCCAAATTGTCTTCATCATCAAATAGGAATTTTGATGTCTTGTATCTCAGATCTAAGTCCATCAACATCTTTGTTTGAAGTGATCTTCTTTTACCATACTAGGGTTGATTTAATATGATCCCTACCTCCAAACTATTTAAAGGTTTCATCATTCCAGTTAATCTCGTCACATAAGGCAGTGAAGAGTGGAATAGTTTGAATGTTGTAGGAGTGGTGGCTTGCAGGGTGGACCTAGACAAGGTGATTTTGAGTAGCTAGTATGTGATGTCTCATAATTTGGATATTCATCTTGGCTTCATATTCCCCATAATACTCTCACGAGTGCTTTTCTTGATTCTATGATGAAGGATATTTACCCATATGTACTGTATCAGGTTGATATGTGTATTGTGGGCCAGGTGATAGTTGTTATCTCTATAGGGGAAGAGGTAAGGTAGATAAGACATTGGAAACAAAAAAATTTACTTATTCCTAACCAGCAAATCACGTCAACAATGATGTGTCTAAGAAAGAAGGTTGCGAGGAATATACCTGATCCTGGAGCAAGTTTGACAATAATCCTCACAGAGCCATGCTTCTTCTTCAAGCAGCACATGAACGGTCGGCAGCGGCAGCCTCTTGGTGTAGCACCACATACAAAGGTTGATGACATTCTTCTAGCGTGATGGAAAAAACCTCCACGCCTCTACATAGTCCACACAAACCACCAAGAACTTTTGTTGGTCTACTAGAACTAAATGGGAAAGAGTTGTCCTTCGTGTTGTTAATGTGCTAGCATTGACTTTTCTCCCCTTTGGCTATCTCTCTCTATTTTACACGTAAGATGCCTCTGTCTCACACTTTACTACAACGTAGAGATTGGGATACTTGTCCTACGAGCCTTGGCCACCCCCCATTCAGTAGTGGATGGGTTAGGGTTTCCACAAACTCGGGGACACAAGGAGATGAATTTCTTGAATTTTTGGCTATTGTGAATCACGACTCTCTTGAATGGACTCCAAGTCATTCGAATGGCACTCCATTCAGTCAACTGGAACATCCATCCAGTTGATTGGAATGTTTTCCTATTCACAAATATATTATCCTTTAATGCGACAATTAATGAACAACATGTTGTAAGCATCAATCCTTGATCCAGTCTTACTAATTGTCCATTCATTCGATTGGACGTTGATTATCTAAAAACTTTAGTAATCAAGTCAAACCTTATTCTTGAATAAACTCCTATTCCAGGTGCATCCTATGTGTGTGATCCTATGGATCCCAAATTACTTTGGTAGTGAATTCCCATAACTAGATTATGACATCAAATTAAAACAATGACTGGTATCTAGCAACACATCATTTCTACCTGTGTAATTGGAAAGTTGGAGAACAAATTCAACCTACAATCCATGATCAGTGTTATTGTAATTGTATAGTTCCTTTTTCTCTAATATCCTAATTGAACTCAATTCATGGAATCATCATCCTCTTAATATCCAATCCATGTTGCTTGAACTAGAGCATATTGTATGAGATGCCTATGAGCTCACATATCTCATATTGAGTCACATGAATATAGCCAAATGTTTCTCAATTTCACTTATAAAGTAGCCATGATATCAACTCTAGTATGAGGGACAAATCCCATCTACATCACGCATAGTTAATCCTCATGTGTCACAATGTACACAAGCGCCACCTTTATGGCAATCCTTATTCAAGATCACGTTGGATGGTGTCAAAGTTCATCGAACGACATGTGATGAGTGCAGTGACTTTAGGTCTAAGAACCACTATCACTTTGAGAGTTGATTACGACTACCATTCCATGGTCTCCCTCTATCACTCTCAATGTGAGTATGTCTGATATACTATTCTATAACAAGTACCTATGTGTTTGACTTGATATTTCATATCATGACTAATGAGACTTGTAATTAGTCAACACACATTCTAGTCTTATGTATTATTGTCATCTATTTTGCTTCTATGGTAATATCTGACTCAGGACATAAAAAGAATGCATATACTCTTATCATACATTTGATCTCATTCTTTAAGTTTTCAACCTGATGACATATATCATAGAGTAACATCATTTTTTAGATATCTATGATGTCTGTGTCATCATCTTATGACTAAACAAACATTATAGATGGAATTGCCTTTATTATTATCAAATCAAGTATATGACGCCCCATTACAATCATCATAGGATTGGCTCTCTGGGCATAAATTCCAACAGACTCCTACTTGCACTTAGAGCCAATCTCCTATGAATCTTATTCCAAGTGATCTTAACATGTCCATCATGTTTCTTCTTCACAAGTGCTTTTATAGAGGGTCATCAACATTTGCTTCTAGTCAGTACTTTGCAAGTCTTTGCATCTCTTCACTATACAATATCTTGCTTGAGATGGAAATGCTATAGAATGCTATCTGGGTTTCTATCCTATTCAGTTACTCCATTGTTGTCACCGTATTTGTATTGTGTTATCAGTGGTTGGAACCTCCCAAAAGTTCATCTAAATAAGGTTGATGATCGATACAATATCCTTTGTTGTGTTCAAAACAACAAGGTACTTGGCTTCTATTATAGAATCAATGACTATCTTTTGCTCAAAACTTTTTCCAACTTACAATTTTGTTTTAAGGTCAAAAATAAAATTTGATTGCGGTTTTTAATCTTCTTTTTTGGTTTGGACGATTGCATTGGTGTAATCCTTTACCCTCAACTCTTTCTCATTACCATATACAAGGAATTGATACCTAGTGCTTCTCAAGTACTTAAGGATGTTCTTTATGGCACTCTGGTGACCTTCACTAGAGTCTGAGTCATATTTGCTTGTCATGTCCAATACATACGAGATAACAGTACAAGTGCATAACATTGCATACTTGATAAATCCCATTGCGAATGCATATGGAATCATACTCATGTGTTCCCATTCTTCACAAGAATTGGGACATTGGGCTCTTGAGAGACTAATTCCATAAAATATGGACACATTTCCTCTCATTGATTCTACATGTTAAACCCTTTCTACATATTCCTAATGTATGTGCTGTCAATTAGATCCAAAATCCTTCTAGATCTATCTCTGTAGATCTGAATTCCTAAGATATAGGATGCTTCACCTAAATCCTTCATAGACAGTGTACATTCTTAGCTATGTTTTTAACATCTGTAAAGTAGGTATGTCATTCCCCATCAATAATATGTCATCTACATATAATATGAGGAATACAACCATGCTCCCACTAACCTTCTTGTATACATAAGGTTCGTCTTCATTTTGACTAAAGACAAACTCTTTGAGTGCCTTGTCAAATTGAAGATTCCAGCTTTGAGATGTTTGCTTCAATCCATATATTCACCTTTATAGCTTATAGACTTTATTTGCATTCTTTGGATTTATAAAACCTTCATGTTGTGTCATGCACACATCCTCATAAATATTCCTTTTTAGGAATGTGGTTTTAACATTCATCTTCCAAATCTCATATTCATAATAAGATGCAATGGCAAGCATGATCTTAATGGGTTTAATCATGGAAACTGGTGAAAAATATTTTGTCACGTTGAACGTGTTGAACTTGTTTGAAATCCTTTTCCACCAATCTACCCTTATAGGTTTGTACATTACCATCCATGTCGGTCTTATTCTTGAAGACCCACTTGCACCCTATGGGTTTTACCCCTTTAGGTGGATCCACCAAGGTCATACCTTGTTTTTGTACATGGAGTCCATTTTAGATCCAATGGCTTTAGGCCATTTCTCAGAGTTTAGTCCCTCAATAGCTTCTAAGTAGGTTGTTGGCTCATCTTCTATGACCAACTTACCATCTTATTGAGTCATAAGATACCCTAATCTTTAGGCTCAAGGTGTGCCCTATTAGATCTATGAGGTCCTTTGTGTTACATGAGGAACTTAAGATTCCACAGTAATTTGTGATTCTCCTTGTTCCTATTGTACCTTTATAGGTTCAATGTTTTCTTGTAGGTCTCAAACTTTTTGGGTTCTACTTTTTTCCCTTTGATTCCTTTGGAAATAAATTCCCTTCTAGGAATGCAGCCTTCCTGGAAACAAACACATTGTTGTTGGATGGTATATAAAAGTAGTATCCTCTGGTTTACCTAGGATATCTAATAGAATAACATTTATTTGATTTGGGACCAAGCTTTTCAAGAAATTGATTTCTCTCATAACTTTTACATCCTCAAATCTTCATAAAATACATGTCGAGACACTTCCTAATCCATATCTCACATTGTGTCTTTTTGAACCAATTTAGATGGTTTGCAGGTTAGTATCAAACACGTGCCCAAAAGGAAGTTGGAAGATCAACTAGATTTATTGATGATCGCATCATGACTAACGGGGCATGATTCCTTCTTTCTGATGCATCATTATGTTTCAAGTGGAGTCCATTATGATACATTATCACAATCTCCTAGAAGATCCTTAAACTCTTAGATTTAATTATTCTCCACATCGATCATATCAAAGCGTATTAATACTTCTACCAAGTCAGTTATGTACTTCCTTCATGAAATCCTTGAACATTTCAAGGGATTTTTGTATTTCATTAAATACAAATTACCATATCTACTAAGATCATATGTAAATGTGATGAGGTACTAGTAAACACCTCTATAATATGCTCTAAAATGTCTATATACATCAGTACGTATGAGTCCCAATATATCACTCACTCACTCACTATTTCCAGTGAAAGGAGATTTTGTCAACTTGACCAACAAATAAGACTCACATGTCTCTATTGGTTTGAAACCAAAATAGTCTAAATGACCATCCTCATGGGTTCTAGATGCGCTCTTTATTTATGTTCCCTAAATGACAATGATATTGGTATACATCATTTGAGTCATCATGTCATTCATTATATATGTTATACATATATGTCTCTAGAACTATTAAGTATACACTATGACACTTTGGTGAAATGCCATACAAGATGTTATCTTTAAAATGGAACATCAATCACTCATGATACGATTGGCCAAACAAGATGCATATATGATGTTTCTATTAATGGCATGTACATGATCGCAATTCACTTATTCTATTACATGCCCACTACGCTTAAATGAGTGATAGGTTCCAACTATAGTGGCAACAACTCTTGCTCTGTGCAGTTCCACCTTATCTAGCTTTATTTCTTATCAAATCCTGAAATGGAGATCTCCATCTCCTACTTCATCTTTCTTATTTCCTCTACATAAAGAATGCAATTCCTTTTCCAGTGTCTAGGCTAATGATAGTGGTGGCACTTACTTTCCTTATTCACTCCTTCCTTTTCTTTAAGTGCAGAAGACATGGGTCTATGGCTAGCTTCAGAACTCTTCTTGGACTTGCCTTTACCCTTGGAATATCCTTTTTCTCTACTGATCATCATCATAGATTTAGGACTCTCTTTCTTCATTTGCACTTCAACAGTTCTCAACATGCCAAGAAATTCTGGTAATGATTTACCAAAATTGTTCATATTGTAGTTCATGACAATTGGTTATATAATTCCAACAGTGATTGTAGAATCACATATGTGGCCAACTCTTTGTCCTAGGGAAACCTCAGTCTCAATAGGTTCTCCACATACCCAATCAACTTGAGAAGATGGGGACCTATTGGATCTCACTCTGCCATATTGCACTTGAACAACGTCTTTGAGACATCATATCTTTCTTGTCTTGCCTGATAGTGATACATATTCTTGAGATGTGTTTCCATCTCAATGACTTCCATGTTTTCATGTTGTCTCTACAACTCATAGTTCATTGAGCATAGCATCAAACACTTTAGATCCACAACTTCTTTAGATTACTTCTTGTAAGCATCCATGTCATCCTTAGGTGCAGTGGCAGTGGGTTCATCTGGATCTGGTGTCTCTAGGACATAGAGCTTACGCTCTTGAGTGAGAACAATTCTCAACATCCTGAACCAGTCATGGAAGTTATTCCTATTCAATTTTTTACTCTCAAGGACCAATCACAATGAAAACATGTTTGTGTTTTCCACTAGTGTCTATAGAAGACATTTTGCATTTTATCAAAAACATTTTTTTTGCCAACCAGGAGAAATTTATTGCATCCGGTCTCTTGTATAGTTGGAGCTTGGCAACCTTGGGAGGGTCAGCCAATCATGGAAGCTGAAAAAACTTACGTCAGTATTATTTTTCAAACTAAACTTATCCGCTAGATAACTAAAAGTGCGAGAGACAAACTGAACTTTGCAATTTATTATGTCCTTAATGACAATGCATGAAAGGACCAAAGGTTTGAGTTTCAGAGGAATCATTTGTTTTTATGGTAGTAAGTTAACTGAGAAAGTTGTGTTAGTAAAAATGCTAATATTTCTCCATCCTTTCTGATGGCATGTAAGGAGAGCCTGGAAGATGTCAGACAGCTCAACTTCTAGCACGCTCATCACTTTAAGGTGGCTTCTCAGTCCTAGGAAACAAGTATATGTAGAAGAAGTGACATGAATTCTAATTTCTCCTTTACGAGTTTCCTTGTTGTAAGTTTCATCAGAGAAGACACGGAATAAAGAATCCCCAACTTGTGGCTCAGTGAAACTGAGACCTGATACATGAAGAGAATCCTAAAGAAGGCTTTGAATAGCTTTAGATCTTTCATCAATGAATAAGTTCAAGTTGGAGGATGGTTGGTACTTGCCTCCATGTACGAGTTCATTTCTTGCAGTCCAATGATTCCAACAAGTAATTGTGAATGTGGTTGCTCAGGGCTCATTATTCCCTTCAATGATGATATTTTTCCATTTTTCCTCATTGAGAGTGAAAAAACAAAGTGGTGAGTTCTTGTACATCCACACCTCTCTGGGTCAAGCACTATCTTTAAGGCAGTATAGAAGTGTTTCCTCGATATTATTGCATTGTGGGTAGACCCCATCAGAATCCATGTGCCAATGCCATTTCTCATTATTGGTGAGTAGAGCTCCATGAATGAAGGGCCATAGGAACAATTTTTATACATTCAAGGATTTTCTTTTGCAACAATTTTTTTCCATTTGTCATATGAGGAATTTTCTTTAATGGCACACATCCATATATAGGAAAATCTCATAGATAGATTTCCATTGTCTTCAAGAGGCTAAGACCAGGAGTCTTCGTCATTCAGGTGATTTGGTGGAGTTATTGAATTGATCCATGATCATGTTTTGGGTGGGAGATACTTGTGTATGAAGTCCCAATCCCAATCATAGAAATTAACCATTGGGCCAACAACAAGATCATCAAGTTCAGAAGGATGAGGCTATGAGGGGTGAAGACCATCCACAGTCGAGTCCCCCAACCATATATCAAATCATACTCTAGTAGATTGGACATTGTTAATGATTTTGTATGATGCATAGGAGATGGTAGGTAGACTTCTTTTGACGATGGCCCATGCAACAGAGCGAGGGGAACTTGTAAACTTGTTGCTTTGGTAGTATGTGTCCCTCATGACCCTCACCCATGGTTTATCAAGTTGGGTCATGAAGGTCTGGACATTTTTAATCATTAAGGCTTGGTTGAATTCTCTCACATACTTGATACCTAGACCACTGAAGTCTTTGCTCGTGGTGACCTTCTTCCAGAAAAAGGGATATTTTCTTTTATTCTTTGTTGCCTGACCAAATGAAGCTTTTAACATGTCTTATAATATCATCATAAAGAACAGGAGACAATAAGGTGGTTTGCATTGCATAAGTCAGGATTTCTTGCAACGTGGCCTTTGCCAGAGTGGTTCGCCCTGCTAGTGAAAGGTGCCTCATAGTCCAGCCATTCATCCTCACCTTCATTTTCGAGGATGTGAGAGTGAGTGGCTTTGTTGATTTTGTGGTGGATAGCTAGTTTCCCTAAGATAGTTCTTTTCTCTCTTCTGGTGACATTAGTAGAGAAGAAGCACTTAGATTTTTCATAGGATATCTATTGGCCCAAAATTGTAGTGAATTTCACCATTGTTTTCTTCACAATAACAACCTGTGATGTGGTGTCTTTCACCATAAGGATCGGTTCGTCAGCAAAATAGACGTGTGTAAGTTTGAGTCCTCCTTTATTCATAATGAAGGTTACCAATTACCTTGGTTTGCCTCTGCCTAACTGGTTGATCCTTTCCATATAGAGAACAAACACATAAGGTCTAATTGGATCGCCTTTGCACACCTTGTGATGCTTTGAAGGGTGGAAGATCTTTCCCCTCCGACAAGATTGAGGTCTCACCCTATGTTATTATCTCCATGATAATATCAATGACTTTACGAGGTAGGATGACTTTAAGGAGGGTATCCAGTATGAAGCTCCATCCCATGCAGTCAAAGGCTTTGGATAGATCAATTTTAATTTCCATCCATTTGGTTTTACCTATCTTATGTTTCATGGAGTGGACAACCTCTTGAATAAGAAGAATGATGTCTTGAATTTTTTGACCTAGAATGAAGTTGGACTGCATGGGCGCGACCAGTTATTGAGCAACGGTTTAAGCCTCTCTACTAGGATTTTAAAGACCAGTTTGAAACATGAATTGTTTTATGAAATAGGTCAGAAATCACTGTAATGTTGAGGGACTTCAACCTTAGGGATGAGAAATATACTGGAACTTGCAAGTTTGTTGTCTATTCATCCTTGACAAAAAATTTCAGTGATCATCTTAACAATAGATTGGTTGATATGATTTCATTGATGTTGAAGGAATTCATTGTGTACGCCATCCAGGCCTAGCACCATAGTCAAGGCAATGGAGAATACAACCTTATGGATTTCCTCACTGGTGGGTGTGGCATTCATGTTGAGAAGAAGATGTTCATGTTTAGTGTGGAATGTACCTGGGTACTCCGCAACGCGATGGGGATCATAGTGGTGTTCGACAGACAGGAGTTTCAACAAATAGCTCCTCAACATAAGTTGGATTTCCTCACATGAAGTAATCCAGTCACCTACATCATTTTTTTAGGTGGGTGATTTTGTTATTATGGCGTCGAGATTTGATGAAGCTATTGAAAATTTTTGAGTTGCAATCTTCAAGCTTTAAGTAGTCGATGTGTGCTTCTGCCAAAGGTCTGTCTCTTCTTTAGTAGTCAATTGGTGGAATTGCTACTATAACTTGATGACTTTGAATTCAACATCAATGTTGTTAGTATAGGTGGCAGAGTTATGAACTGTGATAAAGTGGGCTTTCTTTACCCTTTTTATACTTGATCCTTTATATTACCCTCACTCTAAATCCTAGTTCAAAGAAATATTAATTGATCAATCAAAAGTTGGAATCTCAAGCTCAATCTTTGCCAACATGTAGGGAGTACTATTATGAAGCTATGGTTCAAATTTCATGTCAATCTGATGCTCCTAGCTCCTCCTATGAATTTACAAAAGTTTTACCTAAGTAATCAATCGAATTTGAATGATTCTAATAATCTAACCTAAAGTTTTTGATCAAATAACATTCTTTTGATCCTATCACACAGATCTGAGATCAGTAATCTGCGGACCGATCATGTGGAGTCATCCTGACCATTCGATGACATCTGAGATAGATCAGATGGCAAGAAAGTTGTCCCTAACCTCCGCTCAACTCGAGATGTCATGGCTACATCTACGAGTCCACAACCCCAACCATTCCTCCTCATTATGACCCACTCCATGAGAAACCAACCAAAGCAATGACTCGAGAAACCAACCAAAGCAATGAGTCCACCTCATCCCCACAAACCCGACGAGCATTCACACGTCCCCTGAAGACGACCGGAAGTGCTCCCACGATCGCACCAGTGAGCACCCCCTCTCCTACCTCCACTTACCGAAATGGGCGTTCATGGGACACTCGATCCCATGCTTATTTAAGCATCCCAAGTGCTTTGCCAACACCCCTTTACATCAGCCCTTGCTTTAATTCACCCAAAGATAGCCCAGAGGACTCCACCTTCAAGCTTGCCCCTTTCTTTTCTCTCTTCCACCACTTAGCTCCTGACCTGGCCACTCCCGTCCTCCTTGCTCCAAATTGACCTTCCACCTAGCCTCGGGGTACGTCCATCTACCTCAACAACACCTTGATGCACCCCAACACTGCCTGCTTCTCCCACATAGTCTCTCCTCTACCATGAGCTTCTTAGTTCATTCTTCCTCTTGGAGGTACATTGATCCAAGGGGAGCTAAGCCCTGAATCTTGGTCGTCTAGCTGCGGGAGAGCTCCATGAAGCTAACCCAACCCTCACCCGCATGTAAGAAGATCCCTGCTGCTAGCGAGAGCTCACTGGAGTTGAGGTTTGTGTTGGCTTGGGTTGAAGAAGAGAAGGCAGGCAGGACCCACCTACTGACTAGGATTCACGTTAACCAACCAGGTAATGCCCAGTCAGCTAATCTCAGATTTCCTGAGTTTTGGTGCAATCGTTGGATCAGAGCATCCAATGGTTCACAATAATTTCCTCTTTTTGTTTAAATCTCAATTTTTAAAAAAATATAAAAAATGCACTAATATTAGAAAAATCATAGTAAATTGTAAGAATATCAGAAAAATACAAATAAATACTCATTTTTCTCATAAAAATATAAGGAAGAAGAATCTTCCCCTAGTTAATCCTAGATTTGGCTAGAATCCGAACTCATACTCATTTATGTTCCAATCTTGATTAATTAATTAGAAAATGCTCGAACCTGGTTTTACCACCAAAATCATATGACTATTCTCTTGTTGTACCTAGATATTTATGAGACCTTCAGTTTCAATTTATGTGACTTGTTGATCCAATGACCACCAAAATAATCTAGAATCCCTACTCTGATATATTACTATAAAAGGTGAATCCAAATCTGAACTCATGACTCAAACCATACTCTCGTGACTCTAAATCAGGAAAAAGGGCCTTTTTATACTCTTTTAATTTAAATGGTGATTTTGCAAACATATATAATAGATACCCAAAATCTCATAATTTTAGGAAGAAAAAGGTACTAGTGAGGAGAATCTCTGGACTCCCCACTTCTGAGTAGAAGGTATGCCATAACCCTCATTTGGTTCATATCAGTGAATGGTTGTTGTAACGACCCCGCCTCCCGGTAACCCCCAATTAAGGGAGACCCGAAGGTCAGAGCCGTTATTCAATTAATAGGATCAAAGGTTCGACAAATAATCAATAACAATTATGAAATTCTACTAAGTAACTGGAATTTGGTATAAAATTAAAACTTTACTTACCTTTGAAAACTTTGGAAATCTATCTATCCTGGTCTTGAATTATTCTATCTAATCCTCCTTGCACTTTATTTCTTTTTCCGTAATGTGTCACTTTACTGTTTGTTCTTTCAATTTTTGTTCCTAAAACGCCGACAAACAAAATGTCGGTCAGTATATCGAAATATACTGGTATGTGGGAACAACCAAAATCTTACAAATATGGCTAACAATTTAATAATCGCAATCGAATTAATTAACAAGCCAATTTACACTTTTTAGTATGACATTCTCCACCGCTTTTGCCCTAACCCTGGCATACCCACCTTAGGGTGCCCTTTGCCAATGACTTAAGGCCACCTTCTCAGTCCCGAGCTTGGTGCCTGGGGGTCACCACTCATGGTGCCCACTAGTCATGCAATATCATAGGCCACCTTCTTGGTGCCTGGGGTCACCACTCAAGGTGTCCATTGGTCTACCCATCTGGGCCTGACCTTTGGCATCATCTATCAGGGTGGCATGTAGGTGCGAGAATCCATACTTCTATTATTAATGTGATAATCATAATGACTTTATAATTTGCAAGGATGAACATCCAAACTAATAATTTGCATTCAATGCGATTAACCATCCGGAAAATCCTCGAGAAACTAAGGCGGTTACTCATAATTAACCACATACCTGATCCATAGCAACTTGATTGTCCAAGCAATAAGGATAAAGAATCAATCAACAAGCAATCAACAATATCCTAAAATTAATGCATACGTTCCAAGTGTTATAGTTTATCCAGAACATTCTAAAGCTAGACTTGGATTCCACCTTAGGCTTTCTAGACCATATTAGGGTTTTATTAGGGTTTTTGCCTCCATAACGCTTTTATCATATTATATTCTCTCTTAGTTCATAAACCCTAACTTCAACACCATAAGCCCAATTAAAGTCGATTAGTTCTCTTTTATACCAAAACTACAATTATCACCTTTAGTTTCTTTATGATTAACAACTCATAATTCATGATGGTCTAATTCCCATATGAACTCTAATTATTATTTATGTCATCAAGATCCATTAAGCCTATTTTACATTAAAGATACAATTTTCATCCTTTTAATATATAACAAGATCATTATGCTCATTTATCGTCAATTCATAGTTCATTATGATCCAATTCACATATGAACTCGATTTTCCATTAATATTCATGAGAAAACCCTAATTACAACATTTAGGGTATTTATCCACAAATTAAGAATTTTATTTCTCGAAATAGCATATTCCCACTTTAATCACGAAATTAACCAATTAAAGCCATTAATAGTCAAATTAGTCAACATTAGGGTTTCAAGGCCATTAAAGTATTATTCATGCCCATTAAACTCGAATTTAAACTAATTACTTGCAAATTCATTCTTTTTGTTCCTAATGTGCCTTTTCATCATTAACAGGTTAATACTAACCCTAATCATCTATTAAACCATTATTCATCTCAAAATAGGGTTCTTTAAACATTAACACATTAAAGTTGCTATCTTCCATTACTTTTCGAATTACAAGAGAAATTAGCCTCTATACATATTTTTATTAGATTCTTCTCATTTTTTTGAGCAAAAATCATGTATAAACTTTTGTCATCCGAGCTATTATTAAAGAGTTATGATTTTTGGAAGAAATACCTTTTTAGACCAACCGAAAGCCGCCACGTCATCCTATGCATGCAACTCGGCCCACGTTTGAGTTTATAAACAAATTACTGGTTTACCCTTGACTTAAGGTTCGGCTCTTTGGCATGCGAAGGGGCACATTCGTCAAATGTTGGTTCGTCATCAAGCTTGCGACGCTCCTTGCTGTCGCCGGCCAGGTCCGTCTGCGGGAGGGTTTACTCCCCTCCTCCCAGGATCCGACGACCCAACCCACCGCCTCGCTCGCTCCGCAGCACCCTATCATGCCTAGGGTGCCACCCAACTGCAGCCGAGGTGGCCGGAGTCAGGACAGCTGTGGCATCCAAAGCTACAGACCCTGCAGATCGGCTAGTTGTTTGGAGCGTTTCTGGGAGCAAAGGTGATGGAAGCCGATCAACCAGATCGTTGGGGTAGCTTCGTTCCTTCACCATTAACTCACCACAGCCGCCTGTATGCTCCATGGTTTCTCTACCCTTTGGGGTTAGGGTTTGGACAAAGAAGAAGGAGAAGAGAGGGTTGAATATGTGGGATTTTTTCTTCAACTCGGGCCAGAGATCAACCTTTTATATAGGGGTGGTTGTCCACGCCCAAAGACTCTTGCCCATGAGGAAACAAAGTTCTCTTCTAATAGGAATTCAATTCCTTCATGGAAAAGCAAGATTCTCTCTCCTACTTACCAAAAAAAACTTTGTTCTTTAGATATTAGGAATTTGAAATTCCTCTCACCTATTCTCTTTATTCTTGGCTTTTTAACTTATTAGCCACGAAATTATATTTCCTTTTTATAGAAAATACCCTTTCTTCAACAAAACCATGAAATTCATTAATTAAGCATCATTTTATTTCCTTATTTTGCCATTTTGATAATTTCCCTTTCTTTCCTGTTTATTGGGACTCCTTGGATCCCAAGAAACTCTAATAATTCGAAATCCTTTTTATTGGATACTCATTATCCTTCTAGATGCATCTAAAAGCATTATTTCACATTATTTTGTTTATTTCTTCATTAAAATATATCTTTTTGAGAGTTTTCTCTTTCTTTCTCTTTTATTTTCATTATTGGTATTCTTTTCAACATTACAAATCCTTGAGATACGAAATTCCACCAAGGATTACTCCATTATACCTCTTTTCACTTATTTTCCACATTTCATCAATATTTTCAATTTCTTTCTTAATAAAGAAATACTTAATTGATCTTTTCTTTTCTTATTGCTCTCTTTATGCAACTTTGGACTCCTTGGAACCCAAGGAACCCAAGAGGCACGAAATCCTTCCTTGGATTTGCCATCTAGAGGTTTCTACCTCTTTCTTTTCTCAAATATTCAATTATTCATTAATTAATTGAATTTCCTTATTATTGGGCCCAATAGCCAATAAAGCCCACAAATCAAACAACAAGGCTATTTTAAACGAAATCCATTTATTCACAACAAATTATATTATTTTTCCAGATATCTTTAATATGAGAAATTACATTTCTCACCAAATGAACCCAAAATTTGGGGTTGTAACATCCTTCCCCTCTTATGAGAATTTTTCCCTCAAAATTCCATCAAGTAAGCAAACAAACAGGATAAGTCTTCTTATGTCCATCAGGGCTCCCATGTGGCTTCACCCTTTCCATGGTGTTTCCCAAGAACCTTCATTGTCTCATTTTCTTCCATCTGAGTTCTTTCTTACGTTGGTGTATCGTACCTTCATAGGTGACTCAGGACTTTTCAGCCTTTCAAAAGTTGAATAGGTTCAGGGCACAACACCTGGCTTGGGTACCTCACATAGAGCTCTAGATCGGACTCATGCAACACATCATTTTATCCTGTGGGAGAAGGTTAACACAAACATCTCCACCAATCCATCTCAAATGGACCCATATATCGGGGACTCAGCTTTCTCAGTTGTTGCTTAGAGGGGTCAGATTTTCACATCACATATTCTCCCACAGTAAACTGCATATCAGTCTGCTTTGCATCAGCTCATGACTCATGTCACCACTGGGCTCTCTCTCAGGCATTGCACGATCAAAGTGACTTCATCTGCACACACTTGTGGTTCTTTTCTGACCTTCACGAGGCCTCCTTCACCAACATCATCATAATGAAGTGGTGACCGACACAACCTCCCTATAGAACTTCTTGCATCCCGATAAAGGCTATGGTGGTTAACATCGCATCTTAAGAACTGTCTCTATGTATCACCCTAAATGAGCACACATGCTCTCATCAGACCCTCTAGTCCAGATCATACTATCCATTAGTATGGGGTGATAAACTGTACAAACACTGAGCTCTTCATGTATCTACTTCCACCCCATGGAAGTGAACCTTTAGGTCACATCAAGAACTCTTGAATTCACATCATGGTGTAGTGGAACCATCTCTTTTCATATGTAGTTCAACTAGATCTGTCCCTTGACAGAACTCTTCCTTTCTCATGTCATCTAGGTAAGGCGATCTACCATAACCCATATTTTATCTTGACTTTCTTGGTCTAGGAGAGACTCACAACATCCATAGTGATGAACTCCCATTCCCTCTCGGGAACTCTGTATACTTTATATACATGCACTGGGTTAATGGTGTTCGTCCTTCACCTCCTGGCTTGCATGGCCACATGCTACATGCAACTTTGTTTTAAGCCTCCTGTATTGTTATGATTCCTCAAGCTTGATACCTCGGAAACCCTAAACCACTCTCAAAATGGTTTTATTACCTTCCTATCCAAAGGAGTGTATCTGAGGTTCTATCACCATCCTTTTACTACATCAAGGACTAAACTGGCTACCCAAACAACCCTTAACTTGTTCAACATATCTTATTACATCTGAGTGTTAGCCAAAATACATCTTCTTCTCAAACTTAGGGTTAGCCAAACAACCTCAACTTCTTCTAGCCTCTAATTAGGCATCTAGATCTCAACCAGAGCATTCATTACCACCTCTCATCCTTAAGTGTTAGGTAACATACACCTTCATGTATTATACTCATCATCTCATCTCAAACTCTAAGGCCATCTTCATCAAGAAGCCCTGAGCTCATCCTCACCGTGATCAAACTCGACCTTGGTTAACTTGCAATTTCCACATAGTTCTTGGTAAAACATCCACAAAAGCTGACTACACTACCTCTCTTAGTGTTTGCAAACCATCCATGTATCATTCACTTCACCAGGGTATGTTATTATCTCTATCATCATACCTTGTAGCTACGTTCCAACTTACATCATCTTTATCCTTGGTGTAAGGCATGCGTATTGTCCTATCTCTCACTCCCATAACAAGAAGAAATAAGCATTTGGTGGTCGTCCAAATACAGAGTTCTTCCCATTCCCAGAGTAGAGATGGTACATCCCACCTTGCCAGTACACCTTCAAATCTAAGTTGAAACGTGCCACTCATGTCTCCACATCACAAACATCATGATATCAAAAATTACTTCCATGGAAAATTGATCTGAAACCTACTTGGGTCACCACACAATCCTTGGTCATCTCCTCTAGGTCTATAGGGTGCCGAAACTTTTGGGGTCATCCCTCTTCCCTTATGCATCCAGAGAGTGTCCTACTCATCTGCCCTTTGGGTCCCATGAGTTCATGAAGGTGATCAATCTCCTAACCCATGGCACTTAGACAATGATAGTTGTTACCTCCCGACCCTATGGTCGTGCAAATAGGGAATTAGGCAACTCCATCTTTCATCGGTCTTATCCCTACCTGACCCTTGGATAGACTTAGGATTCTATCATAGTACATGTTCAACTCAGAACCCTACTTAATTCTTCATCATCTCTCTCTGCATTCTTGGGCTGTCTTTTATCCTTTCATAAGGGTCATGGCGACCTGCCTACCCTGGTCGAGCCCCATACCGGTTACTTCCATGGTAACACATCCACATGCACATAGAGGTGGTTATCTATGGGTCTATAGGTTCATTCTCATGCCATGTACTTAGCTTCTCAAGATCCTATGAAACCTCCTTAGGTTACCTCAAAACCAACCAAACTGGTAAACTCCCTAGCAAAGGGTCGCTCTCCCAGGATGGGAGGAAACTACACCTTTATAACATAGGTCACAAGCATTCTTAGGTCTTACATCCATATGAGCATGCTTAAACCAAAAACTACTAAGGCACAAGCATACCCACAAAACCATGCTAGGTCGCACTTGTTCTCATCCTCAACATTACATCAACTTAGTTGTGAGGGGTTCATCAAACCTACCCTTAACGTAAGGGATTTCCTTTACCTCTACACATGAGGGGTACCATGCTCGAAACTATAGAGGCTCAAATCTCATCATGAGTATCGGATACACTGCTTCCCCTCTTAGGCCTAGAAACCCTAGGTTCTCCTTTGTGTATCCAACTACATGCTCAATCTCTTAACCACAAATCAAGCATGTCCAAGGTATGTCATGTACTTCCATGATCTTTCTACTCGAGTAACACTTCGGAGTTGAGTCTTCCTCAAGGACATTCAACTAGGTATAAAACCTCACAATAAGGTACTTAAACCTCCTCAGGGTCTAAGGCACTCTTTATCTCATCCAAAAGGTAACCACTTATACCCTGGGTACTAGAACCATCGTCCTCTCTCTAGGGTTTGGTTCCTCTAAAGGCAACCAAGATATCATCAGCCTCCAGGGATCATGCATAAGGCAACCACTATCATCCACTTAGGTCGCATCGTTCTCGACTCCCCACTATTCCTCAAGTTTCGGGGTTTCAGGCTTCCAACCTCCTTGCTGGGTTCTTGCTCTCTCTCCCTAGAGCTAACTCCACATCCAACCCTACTACTAGAGGTCCCCTCTCCATGAAGGCTCATGCTCACAAGCATACCACTATGTGGGTGAAGCCTATACTCAACTCATGTTTGGCTCTAGATTATCCATATGCTTATCTCATAAGTCATCCATCATATCCTTCTGGCCTTAGTTTTAACCTACTGTTCACATTACTGATGTACTCATGGTGCAAGCTATATCCTATTTGCAACTGCCCATAAGGTTTATATAAGTTCATCTCTAACCTTATCCAGGAAGGAGCTATCCTTTGCTCAAACATGCACGATCCTTCTCAGGGTTGGGTTGCCAAAGGTGCTAGGCCATCTAACCTCTCATGGCTCATATGACAAACCATAGGCATGTCCATCCAAACACCCAGTCTACCATGACATCTAATCTCATCATGTCTCTCTCTCTAACCTTCTCTTAGGGTTAGGGTTAACATCATCCTCAAAGGATGTGCTAGGTCTCTACCTTCAATGGAGGTCTCTACCTCTAAGACTAACTCTCTCTACTCATCCTCCTAACAAGGAGGTCTATCCTCAGGTCTCTCCTGAGGGCTATGACAACTCGTGTCATACGACCTAAGCATGTATCTATTCTTTATTTTGCGCTTAATCTATTAAGCTTACGTCCATGACATCTTATTTACATGCTTTTTATTAATTTGGTGGAGGATTCCTTAGACCTTATTAACCTTACCCATACCTCAAGAGGGTGAGAAGAAGAGAGAAAACCCTAATCCTTAAGGTCCTTAATAGAATTTGAGTTGAGAAGGGATTAACAAGATGAGAGAGTCCTAAAGGTATCTTATTTCGAGCCATATCCTAAGACATCGGCCAGGCAGTCACACAATCCGGGAGTCCTCGTATTCCGACTAGCGGTGCAGAGAAAAATATTTCCAGCCCCCAGAAGTGATCCTTTTCTAGACACCTCAATCTTTTGGACACTCCTCTAATAACTCCCTTGGTTCTATGGAATTTGTAAAATTTAATAATTATTAAAGATTAATTGAGGAACCTATGCTCTGATACCAATTGTAACGACCCCGCCTCCCGGTAACCCCCAATTAAGGGAGACCCGAAGGTCAGAGCCATTATTCAATTAACAGGATCAAAGGTTCAACAAATAATCAATAAAAATTATGAAATTCTACTAACTAACTGGAATTTGGTATAAAATTAAAACTTTACTTACCTTTGAAAATCTTAGAAATCTATCTATCCTGGTCTTGAATTATTCTATCTAATCCTCCTTGCACTTTATTTCTTTTTCCGCAATGTGTCACTTTACTGTTTGTTCTTTCAATTGTTGTTCCTAAAACGCCGACAAACAAAACGTCGGTCAGTATATCAAAATATACTGGTATTTGGGAACAACCAAAATCTTGCAAATATGGCTAACAATTTAATAATCACAATCAAATTAATTAACAAGCCAATTTACACTTTTTAGTATGACATTATCCACCGCTTTTGCCCTAACCCTGGCATACCCACCTTAGGGTGCCCTTTGCCAATGACTTAAGGCCACCTTCTCAATCCCGAGCTTGGTTCCTGGGGGTCACCACTCATGGTGCCCACTAGTCATGCAATATCATAGGCCACCTTCTTGGTGCCTGGGGTCACCACTCAAGGTGTCCATTGGTCTACCCATCTGGTCCTGACCTTTGGCATCATCCATCAGGGTGGCATGTAGGTGCGAGAATCCATACTTCCATTATTAATGTGATAATCATAGTGACTTTATAATTTGCAAGTATGAACATCCAAACTGATAATTTGCATTCAATGTGATTAACCATCCGGAAAATCCTCGAGAAACTATGGCGGTTACTCATAATTAACCACATACCTGATCCAGAGCAACTTGATTGTCCAAGAAATAAGGATAAAGAATCAATCAATAAGCAATCAACAATATCTTGAAATTAATGCATATGTTCCAAGTGTTATAGTTTATCCAGAACATTCTAAAGCTAGACTTGGATTCCACCTTAGGCTTTCTAGACCATATTAGGGTTTTATTAGGGTTTTTTCCTCCATAACACTTTTATCATATTATATTCTCTCTTAGTTCATAAACCCTAACTTCAACATCATAAGCCCAATTAAAGTCGATTAGTTCTCTTTTATACCAAAACTACAATTATCACCTTTAGTTTCTTTCGGATTAACAACTCATAATTCATGATGGTCTAATTCCCATATGAACTCTAATTATTATTTATGTCATCAAGATCCATTAAGCCTATTTTACATTAAAGCTACAATTTTCATCCTTTTAATATATACAAGATCATTATGCTCATTTATCGTCAATTCATAGTTCATTATGATCCAATTCACATATGGACTCGATTTGCCATTAATATTCATGAGAAAACCCTAATTACAACATTTAGGGTATTTATCCACAAATTAAGAATTTTATTGCTCAAAATAGCATATTCCCACTTTAATCACGAAATTAACCAATTAAAGCCATTAATAGTCAAATTAGTCAACATTAGGGTTTCAAGGCCATTAAAGTATTATTCATGCCCATTAAACTCAAAATTAAACTAATTACATGCAAATTCATTCTTTTTGTTCCTAATGTGCCCTTTCTTCATTAACAGGTTAATACTAACCCTAATCATCAATTAAACCATTATTCATCTCAAAATAGGGTTCTTTAAACATTAACACATTAAAGTTACTATCTTCCATTACTTTTCGAATGACAAGAGAAATTAGCCTCTAAACATATTTTTATTAGATTCTTCTCATTGTTCTGAGCAAAATTCATGTATAAACTTTTGTCATCCGAGCTACTATTAAAGAGTTATGATTTTTGGAAGAAATACCTTTTTAGACCAACCGAAAGCCGCCACGTCATCCTATGCATGCAACTCGGCCCACGTTTGAGTTTATAACCAAATTACTGGTTTACCCTTGACTTTAGATTCGGCTCTTTGGCATGCAAAGGGGAAGATTCGTCAAATGTCGGTTCGTCATCAAGCTTGCGACGCTCCTTGCTGTCGCCGGCCAGGTCTGTCTGTGGGAGGGTTTACTCCCCTCCTCCCAGGGTCCGACAACCCCACCCACCGCCTCGCTCGCTCCGCAGCACCTTGTCATGCCTAGGGCGCCACCCAGCTGTGGCCGAGGTGGCCGGAGTCAGGCCAGCCGTGGCATCCAAAGCCGCAGACCCTGCAGATCGGCTAGTTTCTTGGACCGTTGTTGGGAGCAAAGTTGATGGAAGCCGATCAACCAGATCGTTGGGGTAGCTTCGTTCCTTCACCATTAACTCACCACAGCCGCCTGTATGCTCCATGGTTTCTCTACCCTTTGGGGTTAGGTTTTAGACAAGGAAGAAGGAGAAGAGAGGGTTGAATACGTGGGATTTTTTCTTCAACTCGGGCCAGAGATCAACCTTTTATATAGGGGTGGTTTTCCACACCCTAAGACTCTTGCCCATGAGGAAATAAAGTTCTCTTGTAATAGGAATTCGATTCCTTCATGGAAAAGCAAGATTCTCTCTCCTACTTACCAAAAAAAAATTTGTTCTTTAGACATTAGGAATTCAAAATTCCTCTCACCTATTCTCTTTATTCTTGGCTTTTAACTTATTAGCCACGAAATTATATTTCCTTTTTATAGAAAATACCCTTTCTTCAACAAAACCATGAAATTCATTAATTAAGCATCATTTTATTTCCTTATTTTGCCATTTTGATACTTTCCCTTTCTTTCCTCTTTATTGGGACTCCTTGGATCCCAAGAAACTCTAATAATTCGAAATCCTTTTTATTGGATACTCATTATCCTTTTAGATGCATCTAAATGCATTATTTCACATTATCTTGTTTATTTCTTCATTAAAATATATCTTTTTGAGAGTTTTCTCTTTGTTTCTCTTTTATTTTCTTTATTGGTATTCTTTTCAACATTACAAATCCTTGAGATACGAAATTCCACCAAGGATTACTCCATTATACCTCTTTTCACTTATTTTCCACATTTCATCAATATTTTCAATTTCTTTCTTAATAAAGAAATACTTAATTGATCTTTTCTTTTCTTATTGCTCTATTTATGAAACTTTGGACTCCTTGGAACCCAAGGAACCCAAGAGGCACAAAATCCTTCCTTGGATTTGCCATCTAGAGGTTTCTACCTCTTTCTTTTCTCAAATATTCAATTATTCATTAATTAATTGAATTTCCTTGTTATTGGGCCCAATAGCCAATAAAGCCCACAAATCAAACAACAAGGCTATTTTAAACGAAATCCATTTATTCACAACAAATTATATTATTTTTCCAAATATCTTTAATATGAGAAATTACATTTCTCACCAAATGAACCCAAAATTTGGGGTTGTAACAGTTGTATTATACTTGTAAAAGACTTGGCATGTGATATTGTTTGAAATAGATATCAATGTATGATCAATTTGAATGATGTTTTGTATAAATATGTTATCACACCTGAACATAAAATGCTTGTTCCATTATATTATAGCACTATATCTCTTTGGTAAGCATAGTGCTTGAGGGTGATCTATCTCTTTGGTAAGCAAATCACCATATGTAATTATCTATCTCTTTGGTAAGCAGATCCTGAGGCCTTAAAGTTGTAGGGTTATAGAGGAGATAGAGAAGGCAGCGGAAACAAAAATTTCTTCTCCCAAACCCAGAATAAAGGAATTGCATCAACGTATATACAATAGGAAGCATGGTTTGTAGAGGCATACCTTGTCCCGAGGCTTGCTCGGTGACATTACCTCACGGCTTGCGTAGTCTTCACCTCTGATCTTGGACGGTGTCAGAGCAGCTCCTGGTCTCACCGGGACTGTCGGGATTGACAGTTGTCCTCCGAGCGACATAAGTCTACCGCCTCTAAAGTAGTCCACACGGACCACCTGGAACTCTGATCTCCTTATCCTACAAGGAATCAGAAGGAGTCGTACCCTCCTGTCAGTGTACTAGTCACCAACACACTCTCCTGCAACCAGTTGCTTTTCTGTAGTTGTCTTTCCCTTGTTGTGCCTCCCTTATCGGGAGTTGTGTACCTGAGAAGCCCCCACTACCCCTATATATAGGAGGGTCATGGGATAGGGTTCTCTACCCCGGGCAATGTGGGATTAAAGCAAGAGTAGAAGGGTTCAAGATGTTCCACAAAACAACCAATTGTGCCACCTGAACCGATCATTTCACACCTGAAATGGTCGTTTGGTGACCTCAACTGATCAGTTCACACCTAAATCGATCGTTTGGTACACCTGAGCCGATCGGTTCACTTATGAGCCGATTAGTTCGTGGTCCTGGTCCAACTCAAATTGACTTCCAAATTTGTTTCCGATTAATCAAATATTAATCCTTGTCCAAATCGAATTTGTACAAGTGAAACAAATTGTATTTGCAAAATAGTATTCTAATTTTCCAAATGATCTCGGTTGGTTAGTTGAGATGATCGGTTCAACCCTTGAACCGGTCGTCTCAGCCTGTCATGAGCCGATCGGTTCATCCCATGATCTGATCAGTTCACCAACCTAAGACGATCAGTTCACCACATGAGCCAATCAGTTGGGGCAGCGGACTATGCAAAATCAGTCAATCACAGTTTCAATCAATCTGATACTCTAATCAATCGGTCCAACACCTTGAACACTATGATATTGAGCTATCAATTGATTGAGTGTTTAATTGAACTACTAAACTCCTTTAGTAATCAATTTAAACATCATTTGTGGATAAACTCCTCTTCCAGGTTAAATCCTATGTGTGTGACCTTGCAGGTCCATTTCACATTGGTAGTGAAAGTCCATAACACTTATGACTTCACAAGCAAAGAGCGGTGCCTAGTCGCACATCAGTGCTACCCACATGAAATAGAAAGTTGGAGAACAACTTTCAATCCTACAATCTGTGAATGGTGTTATAGTGAATGTATAATTCCTTTATCACTGATATCCTGAATGAACTCAAGGCATGGAACAGACATCCCGTCAACGTTCATTCACTTTCTTGATCTCATAGTAGATTGGAGGAGATATGTATGACATCAATATCATATACTAATTCACACATGCGTGTGCACGCCTATCTCAATCCTACTCATCAAGTGGCCATGGATATCAAACTCCCTCAAGAGGGACAAATCCCATATCTATCACTCGCCCCTCAAAAGCCCCATGTGCCAAAGCCACCCAATCATCACCTTTATAACAACCATGTTTCAGGACTGCGTTTGATGATTTCAAAGTGTACCCAATGACATGTGTTGAGTGTAGTGATTTCAGATCAAAGAATCGCATTCACCACCATCACTGTGAGAACTGACTGTGACTGCCATGTCATGGTTCCATGTGTCAAACTCACGGTGGGTCTGTCTGGTACACTTGTTCTCTAACAAGTACCTATGTGTTTGGTTTGATATCTCCATATCATGATTAATGAGATTATGTCATCAACCAACACCACAATCTAGTCTTGTGTATCATTGTTGTCTATCTACCTTCCACAATGACATACGACTAGGGACATTAATAAGAATGTATAAACTCTTAGAATCTGTATGATCTCACCATTCAGGTCCTGAACCTGAAAGAATACATCATTGAGTACTTTCATTCTCTAAACATTCAATCTGTTATATCATTATCTCATATAACCGAACCAGAAAGAATTGGAAGCTTGCCTTTGATGCTTATGAAATCAATCTTAATGTATCCCACCAATCATCCCATGATTGGCTTTTAGGGCATACATACCAACAAACTCCCACTTCCACTACGAGCCAATCACCCTTGAATCATATTCATAGTGATCTTCAAACATGTCCCACATGTTACTGTGCTCTAGCGCTAACATAGTGAGTTATGGCAACACCTTGCCAAAGTTGGTATTAACTGCATGTCTCTCATCTCTTCATTGTACATCACACTTATGAGATGGAGTTGTCATAATATGCAATCTAGTATTCCTTTGCTAACCTTTAGCCACATTGCATGACCAAGTACTCCTTACTTGTCATCAAAGATCGTAATATCTATATGTTCATCTCATGAACTTACAGATCCATATAGTATCCACTAATGTTCTCTAACATACGGATACTCGACTTTTCCTTTTAAACAGTTTTATTGGGACGTTTCCAATTATCAACAAACATTCACTTTTATATATCCCATATATATTTTGAAATTAATTTTCTGTCCTTTTCAGAAGTTCGCATCAGTGTAACTCTTTACAGTGAACCCTTCCTTATTTCCATAGAACTAGCACTTCTCAAGTATTTATCAAGTTCTCATGGTATTCCAGTAACCCTTACTGAAACGAGACAGACATCTACTCGTCATGTCCCACATACGAGTTATCAAGATGAGTATATCATATTGTCATGTCCTACATACAAGATGATAAATGTGTTTTGTTCTTGCCATGTCCATACATGCAAGATTATGGGATGATTACATACATGATAGATCCATATCTATTCTTGGTGTTGCCATTCTTCATAAGAATTGGACACTTGGCCTTGGGATACTAACTCTATGTAACATGGACAAGTTTTCTCCCACTGAATCTGTGCATACTGAACCCTTCAGTATAGATTACCAATGTATGCTCTCTCTTTTCAGGTTAAGAGGTTTTTTGAGAAATATCTCTATAGATCTCTATTCCTATCTTATAGGAAACGTCTCTATCTTCCCTAAAGATAATTTCCACTTTGGATTTCCATTCTAGAACAATTCCATTTCACATAAACATGTGGAATGTGAATACGCTCCCACTAAATCATAGATCTCTCTTTATCTTTGTCATATCGGTCAAACCCTTTGACTATATCATCAAAGTGAAGATCCAGTTCTGAGTTTCTTGTACTCAATCAATCATATTGATTAGTCCATTTAACTTATAGACTTTATTTGCATTAATGGATTCATAAACCTTATAGGTTGTGTCACATACACATCCTTGTTTTATTCCTTATAGGAATGCAGTTTTAGTATCCGTATGCTAAATCTTTTAGTCATTAAGTTGCAATCAACAAGCATCATCCTTCTCAAAATGTTATCCATTTGTCTTAACATTTAAGACTCATTTGCACTTGTGGATTTCATCCCAATGGGTGCTACCATCAAGGACATACCTTATGGTTCACATGGAAATCATTTAGGATGTAATGGTCATAAACCATAACTCAAAATTTGGTTCCTCATATTCATCTAGATAGTTGACTCATCACATGACCAACTCATCACATAGATGATCGAGGTGTTTCTGTCAAGGATATAAGAACTCACAACTCTTTGTGATTCTTAATGTCCTTTGTTAGTGTGGGGTATTCTTTATTTAAGAAGAAATTAGTTATTTGATAATCATCCTGTAACTCCTTAGAGTATGACTCCTTGTCGATTTAGACATCACCATGCCTTAATCATGAGTTCACTATGATACACTATCATAATCACTTATAAGGATCTCAAACATTTGGTCTAAGTATTTCATTCATTGATCTCATCAAGAATTAACACTTTACCAAATCCGTACTTCATCTATGATATTCTTGAACACTTTAAGATATTCATATTGGTATTTCTCTAAAAACCATTTGAAGTACTAGCATTAAGTCCAATAGGTATGTAAATACATCACATGTATTATACCTAATAGGATAATCATTCTCCCACCATCACTAGTGAAGATTGATTAATCATGTCTAAGAGATTCATGTCTCTTACTGGTTCTCTAACCAAAATAGTCTAGATTTATCCATTATATGGAAACTAGAAATGAACTTCTCATGATTTGATTGTTTGAGTTATCAATAACTTTTAGGTATCATTTTATCTTATGCATACCAAGTACCATAAGATAAACAAGGCATTGCCATAAAGATTGAAACATCAACTTTATTAATTGCCATCATTGTCATACAATATGCAAAAATAAAGTGTTTCTATCCATTGGAAAATATGAAATAGCAGTTCACAACTTTATTACATGCCTTCAAGGCTGAAAATAAACTAAAGTACTCCTATATATGGCGGCAACACTTGCCCCATTTATTGAGTGTTTTACATTTCATATCTTGGTATCATATACCTCAAAAATGTTACATGTTTATTTCATGACACCTTCAGGTAGAGATGTCTTTCACCTCCTTCTTCTTTAGTTCAATTCCTTTTCCAATGTCTTGGCTTTTGACAATGGTGCCAATTGCCTCTCTTGGTCATGCCTCCCTTGGCCTTGAGAGTTGAAGATGACTTGGGCTGCTGGCTAGCATCAGAACCTTTCTTAGCTTTGCCCTTGCCCTTGCCCTTGTGTTTGGACTTGCCTTTCTTGTCGTTGATCATCATCACAGACTTAGGCGTGTCCTTCTTCATCTGTGTCTCGGCTGTCCTCAACATGCCCAACAACTCTGTCAATGGCTTGTCAAAGTTGTTCATGTTGTAGTTCATCACAAACTGATTGTAGGATTCTGGCAACAATTGTAGTATTACCTTAGTAGCCAACTCTTGGCTCAGGGGAAATCCCAGTCTCGTCAGGTTCTCCACATACCCAATCATCTTGAGTGTGTGAGGACCAACTAGATCTCCTTCTGTCATGACACACTTAAACAGCGCCCTGGAGACATCATATCTCTCTTGCCATGCTTGATCTTCATACATGTTCTTGAGATGCTGAATCATCTCAATTACACCCATGTTCTCATGTTGTCTCTACAACTCATGGTTCATGAAGAACAACATCAAGCACTTTGCATCAATGGCATCATCAAAATGCTTCTTATAAGCATCCCTTTCTGCCTTTGGTGCGGTAGGAGCAGGTTCCTCTAGAACTGGAGTATCCAGGACATAGAGCTTTCACTCTTGAGTGAGAACAATTCTCAATGTCCTAAACCAGTCATGGAAGTTAGTCACATTCATCTTGTCCTTCTCAAGGACCGATCGTAACGGAAAGTGATTGTTGTTTGTTGTCATTTTTGCTACAAAAGGAAACATATGCAATTTAGTCCAAAACTCAATTTTAAATTATTTGATTGATTTGAAAAGTTGACGATATAATTAGGACTTTAATTAATTATCACTCCCACTATTTTTGTTCAAATTTATATCCCTCACCATCAATTTGGAAGATTGCAGTGTACAATCTTCTAGTGGGTCAAGATCCTAAAATCCTCTGAGTCATGGACCAGCTAGGATTGTCACCCACAACTTAGATCTTCCAGGTAGGCAACTTTTGCCAATTGCATCATATGCAACTCTTGAAAGATGTCATATGAAACTCCTTGCCATGATCACCTCCATGCCTCAAGGTGCTAGATCATATCTAGGTCACCTTGTTAAGTCTGACCCAAAGCCAACATGATGAATATGCACCCTGCTAGGGCAAACCCACATATCCATCCTTCACGCTTCTACGAGATAGATGGTGCACCACGCTAGGGCGTGACCACACTTGGATGATCAAGCTTTTCACATGTGTCGCATTTGGAAGGCATCTGAAACTTTAATATTTAATGAGGGATTTGGTTTTTATAGGTACATATACATATCCAATCACCATAATACATAGTATGTATCATATACATGCTATAGCCCACAGAAAACATGTGAAATGATAAAAGCGATGATTATGGCCATCCTAATGTGATTCCTTGAGCCAAGAGGAATCACGGTCATCTAGGTCTACATCACATGCAACCTGTCCTTGATGAAGTGCTATAGCTGTCCGAGTTGATCAACTCATCACATGAATGACCTGCTCTCCCTGGCCGGTCATATGGGTGCCACCAGCCAATCGGTTGGCTCCTCCAACTGATCGGTTTGTATGGTCATCGTGCATCTCCTCATGGCCTCCACCCGATCGTATCACTCCTCGAACCGGTCGTCTGGATCGCCAACCGATTGATTCACTCCTTGAACCGATCATCTCAGTTGTCGTCAGGTTGTCCCACATTCTTTGACATAATAGGAAATAAAAGATCTATCCTATTTTACGTTTGTATTATGAAACCCCGAGTTACATTCAGGGGGAGCAAAGGTAGGAAAGAAAACTCGAGTTATCTCGATTTACATCAGGAATAAGGAGGTAGGGAATCGATGCACAGACCGAGATGCAAGCAACCATATTCAACGAAGCACACATATATAGGGTTTATTGGCCATAACCACGCTATACATCCACCACCAAACTCGTTTAAGGGTGACACATATCAAGTGCATTAATATTACATATCATATATGTATATTGGGATTTGTGGATTTAGGATTGGACATGCATAAAGACAATTTTATTCGCATCGTATGAAATAAATAAAGGTGACAGACCAAAATCGATCACATCGATAATCCTAAAATATAGAGTAGTTTGCGGGGCTCTGATACCACTGTAGGGTTATAGGGGAGACAGAGAAGGTAGCTGAAACAAAAAATTTCTTCTCCCAAACCCAGAATAAAGGAATCGCGTCAACGTCTTTACAATAGGAAGGATGGTTTGTAGAGGTGTACCTTGTCCTGAGGCTTGCTTGGTGACGTTACCACGCAGCTTGCACAGTCTTCACCTCCAGTTTTGGATGGTGTCTGAGCAGCTCCTGGTCTCACCAGGACTATCGGGATTGACATCTGTCCTCCGAGTGGCAGAAGTCTCCCGCCTCTGAAGTAGTCCACATGGACCACCTAGAACTCCAATCTCCTTGTCCTATAAGGAATCAGAAGTAGTCGTACCCTCTATATATATGAGGTTCATGGGACAGGGTTCTCTACCCCAGGCAATGCGGGATTAAAGCAGGAGTAGAAGGGTTTGAGATTTTCCACAAAACAACCAATTGTGCCACCTGAACCGATCGTTTCACACCTGAAACAGTCGTTTGGTGACCTCAATCGATCAGTTCACACCTGAACTAATCGTTTGGTACACCTGAGTTGATCGGTTCACTTATGAGCCGATCGGTTCGTGGTCCTGGTCCAATTCAAATTGACTTCCAAATTTGTTTCCGATTAATCAAATATTAATCCTTGTTCAAATCGAATTTGTACAAGTGAAACAAATTGTATTTGCAAAATAGTCTTCTGATTTTCCAAATGATCTCAGTTGGTCAGTTGAGCCGATCGGTTCAACCCTTGAACCAGTCATCTCAACCTGTCATGAGCTGATTGGTTCATCCCATGAGCCAATCGGTTCACCAACCTGAGCCGATCGGTTCATCACATGAGTCGATCGGTTGGGGTAGCAGACTGTGCAAAATCAGTCATCGCAGTTTCAATCAAATTGATACTCTAATCAATCGATCCAACACCTTGAACACTATGATATTGAGCTATCAATTGATTGCGTGTTTAATTGAACTACTAAACTCCTTTAGTAATTAATTCAAACATCATTTGTGGATAAACTCCTCTTCCAGGCTAAATCCTATGTATGTGACCCTTCAGGTCCATTTCACATTGGCAGTGAAAGTCCATAACACTTATGACTTCACAAGAAAAGAGCGGTGCCTAGTTGCACATCAGTGCTACCCAAGTGAAATAGAAAGTTGGAGAACAACTTTCAATCCTACAATCTGTTAATGGTGTTACAGTGAATGTATAATTCCTTTGTCACTGATATCCCGAATGAACTCAAGGCATGGAACAGTCATCCTGTCAATGTTCATTCACTTTCTTGATATCAGAGTAGATTGGAGGAGATATGTATGACATCAATATCATATACTAATTCACACATGTGTTTGCACGCCTATCTCAATCCTACTCATCAAGTGGCCATGGATATCAAACTCCCTTAGGAGGGACAAATCCCATATATATCACTCACCACTCAAAAGCCCCATGTGTCAAAGCCACCCAATCATCACCTTTATAACAACCATGTTTCAGGACTATGTTTGATGATGTCAAAGTGTACCCAATGACATGTGTTGAGTGTAGTGATTTCAGGTCAAAGAATCACATTCACCACCATCACTGTGAGAACTGACTGTGACTACCATGTCATGGTTCCATGTGTCAAACTCACGGTGGGTCTGTCTGGTACACTTGTTCTCTAACAAGTACCTATGTGTTTGGTTTGATATCTCCATATCATGACTAATGAGATTTTGTCATCAACCAACACCACAATCTAGTCTTGTGTATCATTGTTCTCTATCTACCTTCCACAATGACATCTGACTAGGGACATTAATAAGAATGTACAAACTCTTAGCATCCATATGATCTCATCATTCAGGTCCTGAACCTAAAAGCATACATCATTGAGTACTATCATTCTCTAGACATTCAATATGTTCTATCATTATCTCATATGACTGAACCAGAAAGAATTGGAAGTTTGTCTTTGATTCTTATCAAATCAATCTTAATGTATCCCACCAATCATCCCATGATTGGCTCTCAGGGCATACATACCGACAAAAGCATCTATCCCATTAGTAGGTAGATGAATGAATATATAATGGAAAAATAAACTTAAAACATGTCTCCTGTTTCTTTTCAAACATCTTTGTTCAAGTATATGTTTGTTTTTATATTACACTTTGCTAAAGTTCTAGTTTTAGTACTCCTGCCAAGTCTATTGTGTTTTCTTTTGCCAAGATATGATGAGGGGTATAATTGAAGACATGTAGGCATACTCAGTACAATATATTTATAGATTGTGCTTATGTGTACCAATTGCAAATGTTTTATAGGTACATTCTTGCTATGATGATGATGATGCAAAATTCTATATGTTGGCTCAACAAAATCAGATCTTCGTGGGGATGCCAAAGTTAAATGGGACTCTTAGTTTATGTTCTTTTTCTTCTACAAGTATTTATCTCATGTATTAATTTTTCTTCTGTAGAACTTCTATGCCTTTGGGCCCCTATGTAACTGACATTTGGTTTATTTAAGGAAGTTTGTTATTTGGTGCATGTATATACTTGTGTGTTTGATCCACTCAGGGACGGGCAAATTTAACCTCTTTGTACACCTTATGTTGGCGCCTGAGGTGTAGAGTGGGGTTAGGTTATTAACCCGTGACAGATGGTATCAGAGCAGGCACATAGGTCAATATATGTGTATCAAATATCTAGTAACCTTATTTAGACCTGAGGTAACCCATATTTAACATTATATTGCCGAGGTGTCTAGAAGGGTACTTGTGGAAGGTTCTGGCATAATCACTCTTGATCCATTTTCACAGTGGTAGGGTTCATGCTACAAGTTATCTGACTGGATAACACAATTATTGTTAAAGTGGGCACCCTTACCTTAGAGAAATCTATCTTCTCATCTTTTCTCAATTAAGGACTACCCCAACCACCTATTTAGTGAATGATACACCCTAGGCTTCTCATCTACTTTTTCTCTCATGACTATGATTAATGAAATACTCTCTCTCTCTCTATTATGTGGATAGATTAGGAGAAATGGGAAGAACTAAAAGACATGGAAAATTGGAAAACATATATTTATGATTGATAAATCTTTGTTGTTTGCACTATGATCTGCCTCAAATAAATCTATAAACTGTCTTTTATACAAACTTGTAGATGCCTCCAAAAACTAGATCCAAGAGAAATAGAACTAATGATGACTCTGGTGATGAATCTAACTCAAACCCTAATAAGTCAATGGCTACTAGTGAATGGGAGGAACAAAAGAAGGTGATGTTGGAATGCATGCATGCCCTAGCCCTAAAAGAAACCAACAATAATGCCTCTTCATCTAGGACCAATCCTGAAACTACCATTAGTGACTTCCTCAAACTCAAACATGAAGCCTTTCATGGAGAAGACTTAGGTGAAGTCCTAGATAAAGCTGATGCATGGATCCTATCTGTTGAAAATTCCTTTAGAGCCCTTAAATGTGCTGAGGAAGATAAGGTCACCTTTGAAACCTACCAACTTAGGGGTCCACAAAGTTGTGGTGAGAAAATTATTACCATACAAGAGAACTCCCAGATGCCCCTATAAGTTGGGAGGAGTTTAAGGTGATTTTTACCAATCGTTTCATGCCCATATCTTCTAGGAAGGAGAAGAAGAAACAGTTCAATAACCTCACCCAAGGAGCCTTATCCGTTGTTGATTATGTTAGGGCCTTTAGACTCCTGGAGTGTTATGCTCGTCACCTTGATGAAGATGAAAAGATTGAACACTTCATTGATGGCCTTAACCAAGAAATAAAAGTCTACCTTTGCACCTCCACCCATACTACCTTTGAAGCTACCATCAATAATGCCCTTACCCAAGAAAGAACCTTAGGGAAGAATAAGGAACCAAGTTTGGGATACCTAGGCCTGACTGATGCATCCATCACCAAGGGCAAGGAGAAAGAGAAGGATGGGAAAAAGCCTAATAGCCTTGGCATGGGAAGAGGGGGAGGAAATCACCATAGAGGTCGATCTTTTCGAGGTGGTCCTAACCGAGGAGGTAGGGGTTGAGGTGGATCATATCGGGGATCGTCTTTGGACCCCAACCATTGCAGAAACTGTGGAGGATTACATTCTAGAAAATGCAAGTTTGAGAAACTAGTGTGTTACTATTACAAGACTGAAGGACATATGCAATTCAACTGCCTAAGTCTTGTCCAAGGGGCACCTCAGCACCATCTTACCCCATTATCTCAGTCTGGAGCTCCCCCTATCCAACCAGCTGCTCCTATAGCTCAGGCTCAGCCAGAACACTGTCAGGGCCGAGTATTTGCAATTGATGCAGAGGAAGCTAAGGCTAGTGACAACCATATGATTGAAGGTAATAATGTTAATAATTTATTTATATATGAAAACCCTTGTAAACCATTATCTCATATGAAAATCATAATGTAGGTATGATATGTCTCTAAGATCATCCTATTGTGGCTCTATTCGATTCAGGATCAACACATACCTTCATTTCCAAAAATCTTGTTTCCATGATCAAGGTAGAGATAAAAGATCTAGGTTATATCTTGGATGTACTTCAGAAAATCAAAATCTTGCCTTTTTCTTATGGTGGTCATCAATTTCATTCTAATTTCATTCTTCTTGATATGGAGGATTTTGACCTAATTTTGGGGATGGATTGGCTTTTTGCCAACAATGCCATGCTTGATTGCCGAGCCAAGAAAGTAATCATTTCTGCACCTAATTCTAAACCTTTGATAATACTAGTGAGAAAGGAAAGAAACTAAAATATGATTATCTCTTCTCTCAATGTTGAAACCTTGATAGCCAAAGGATGTAGAGCCTATCTTGCAGTTGTATCTGTGTATGATTCTAAGGTAAGACCTTTAGAGATCTTGGATGTGGTGAGAGATTACCCGGATGTATTTCTCGAGGAACTTCAAGGGCTACCTCTAGTACGTGAGATTGAGTTCTCAATTGAGTTAGCACCAGGAACCGCACCAGTCTCAAAGACACCTTATAGAATGGCACATGCCGAGATTGCATAGCTCAAGAAACAATTAGAAGAACTCCTTGATAGAGGCTTCATCCGTCCTAGTACATCTCCCTGGGGTGCTCCTATCCCTGGGGTGCTCCAGCAAATGTGTATTGATTATCGCATGGTCAACCAAGCCACCATTAAAAATAATTATCCTCTCCCAAGAATTGATGACCTATTTGACTTGCTTCGTACTGCCACTGTGTTCTCCAAGATTGACCTTATATCTGGATATCATCAATTACGAGTGAAGGATTATGGCATTCCAAAGACAACTATCAGAACTAGATATAGACATTATGAATTTGTGGTGATGCCCTTTGGGTTGACCAATGCTCCTAGAGTATTTATGAATCTGATGAATATTGTCTTCCAGCCTTTTCTTGATAGCTTTGTTGTGGTCTTCATTGATGACATTCTAATATATTCAAACTTTATTGATCAACATCGTGAGCATCTCTAGAAAGTACTTGATATATTGAGAGCCCAGAAATTGTATGCTAAACTATCCAAATGTGAGTTATGGATTGACCAAGTCATGTTTCTTGGTCATGTTATTTCATGTGGGAAAATTTATGTTGACCCCGCCAAAGTCTTAGCCGTACTTGATTGGAAAGCCCCTACCAATGCCTTTGAAATTCGTAGCTTCCTTGGTCTAGCAGGATACTACCGTCGCTTCATACTTAATTTCAGTAAAATAGACCTACCCATGACAAAACTTACCAGAAAAGATGCCAAATTCATTTGGACTTCTAAATGTGAATCTAGCTTCCAAGAATTGAAATCCCATTTGACTTAAGCTCTTGTCTTGACCCTACCTTCTGGTAATGATGGCTTTGTAATATTTTCTGATGCTTCAAAAATGGGTTTGGGTTGTATCCTCATGCAAGACAGTAAAGTTGTTTCCTATGCCTCTAGATAATTGAAACCTAATGAGGTCAATTACCCAACTCATGATTTGGAACTAGTTGTCATTGTCTATGCTCTTAAAATCTGGAGACATTATCTTTATGATGCTACTTTTGATATATTCACTGATCACAAAAGTCTCAAATATCTCTTGACTCAGAAGGATCTCAACCTTAGACAAAGAAGATGGTTGGAATATCTTAAAGACTATGATTTCACTATTTCTTATCATCTAGGTAAGGCCAATGTTGTAGCTAATGCTCTTAGTCGTAGGAGGTCAATTTGTTCATCTATCCATACTTTTGAATCAATGAATCTGGAGCCTTCAACATCTAAGTCACTTCAAGCAGAAGATGGCACTATTATTTTGGCAAATATCAACATCATTCCTAGTCTTCTTTCTGAACTCCTGACATCTCAAAATAACAACCCTAGCTTGGAGGAGATGACAGCTCTTTTGGCTAAACCACAGATGCATCTATATATTGGAATGAATGGTGGACTAAGATACAAGCACCGGATGTGGGTACCTAAAGAGTCAGATATTAAGAAGCATATTCTGCAAGAGGCACATGGGTCTAAGTATTCAATACATCCTAGATCTACTAAGATGTACAAGGATCTATAGAGACACTTTTGGTGGAGAGGTATGAAGAATGATATAACAGAGTTCGTCTCTAAGTGTCCCACTTGTCAGCAGATTAACGCCGAACATCAACGGCCAGGCGGTCTATTGCAACCTTTACCAATCCCTGAATGGAAATGGGAAAACATCACCATAGATTTCGTGGTGGGATTACCCAGGACCAGGAATGGGTATGATGCGGTATGGGTCATAGTGGACCGCTTGACCAAGTATGCACATTTTCTACCTATGAGGACTACGACCAAGGTTTATGAGCTTGCTGAGTTGTATATAAGGGAGATTGTACGGCTGCATGGAGTACCAGTGTCTATTGTTTTAGATCGGGATCTGAAGTTCACATCACATCTATGGAAGCAGGTACAAAATGAGTTGTGTACACGGCTGAATTTTAGCACAGCATATCATCCCCAAACAGATGGTCAGTCAGAACGCACTATTCAAATCTTAGAGGATCTTCTTAGAACATGTATTTTGGATTGGGGAGGATCTTGGGATTACTATCTTCCATTAGTATAGTTCACTTACAATAATAGCTATTTGTCCAGTATTGATATGCCACCCTATGAAGCCCTCTATGGTAGGCCATCTAGATCCCCTCTCGATTGGGATGAAGTCAGAGAAAGGAAGATGCTAAAGTCTGAGGAGTTGCAACTCTATGCTGATAAGGTGTCCTTGATTAAGCAAAGGTTTAAATGGGCCCAGGATTGTCAGAAATCATATGTAGATGCACACAGGTCAGACAGGAAGTTCGAGACAGGTGATCATGCTTTCTTGAAGATCAGACCCATCCGTGCTATAGCCAAGAACAAAGGGAAGCTTAGTACAAGATCTGTGGGTTCCTTTGAGGTTTTGGAGCGCATTGGTGAATGTGCTTATCGGCTCTCCCTTCCTCCGCAGTACAATATGATACACAATGTTTTTCATGTATCTAATCTGAAGTTTTATGTGAAGGATGATAGTCATGTGTTGAATCACAAGCCTCTTGAGTTGGGAGAGAATGTCTCTTATCCAGAGCAACCTACAAAAATCCTTGATTCCAAAATCAAGGAGCTCAGGAACAAGCAGATCCAGATGGTGAAAGTGTAGTGGAATCATCATGGTGCAGACGATGCCACTTGGGAATTGCAGGAGGATATGGAGCAAAGTTTCCCTCACCTCTTCCAACAAGTTTAATTTTGAGGAAACAATTTCTTTTAAAGTGAGTAGGATGTGATAAAGTGGTTTTTCTTTACCCTTTTTATACTCCTTTATATTACCCTAACTCTAAACCCTAGTTCAAAGAAAGATTAATTGATCAATCAAAGGTTGGAATCTCGAGCTCAATCTTTGCCAACATGTAGGGAGTACTATTATCAAGCTATGGTTCAAATTTTATGGCAATATGATGCTCCTAGCTCCTCCTATGAATTTACAAAAGTTTTACCTAAGTAATCAATCGAATTTGAATGATTCTAATAATCTAACCTAAAGTTTTTGATCAAATAACCTTCTTTTGATCCTGTCACATGGAGATGAGGTTAGTGATCCATGGACCGATCAGTGGAGTCATCCCAACCATTCGATGGCATCTGAGATAGATCAGACGGCCAGAAAGTCATCTCTAACCTCCGCTTAACCCTGGATGTCGTGGCTACAACCACGAGTCCATAACCCCGACCATTCCTCCTCGTTCTGACCCACTCTGTGAGAAATCAACCAAAGCAATGATTCCACCTCATCCCCACGAACCCGAAGAGCATTCACATGTCCCCTGAAGATGACCAAAAGTGCTCCCACGATCGCATCGGCGAGCACCCCCTCTCCTACCTCCACTGACCGAAATGGATGTTCATGGCTCACTTGATCCCATGCTTATTTAAGCATGCCAAGCGCTTCGCCAACACCCCTTTACATCATTCCTCACTTCAATTCACCCAAAGATAGCCAGAGGACTCTGCCTTCAAGCTCACCCCTTTCTTTTCTGTCTGCAGCCACCTACCTCCGGACCTGGCCACTCCCATCCTCCTTGCTCCAAATTGACCTTCCACCTAGCATTGGGGTACCTCCAGCTACCTCGACAGCACCATGAAGCACCCCAATGCTGCCTGCTTCTCCCCCACAATCTCTCCTCCACCGTGAGCTGTTGAGATCAATCTTCCTCTCAGCGGCGCATCGATCCAAGGGGAGTTGATCCTTGACCGTCTAGCTGCGAGAGAGCTCTGCGAAGCTAACCCATCCCTCGCCCGCGCGTAAGAAGATCCCTGTTGCTGGCAAGAGCTCGCTGGAGTTGAGGTTTGTGTTGGCTCAGGTTGAAGAAGAGAAGGAAGGTGGGACTCACTTGCTGACTTGGAGCTGTGTGGACCAACCAGGTAATGCCCAGTCAGCTAATCTCACATTTCCTGAGTTTTGGTGCAACCGTTGGATCGGAGCATCCAACGGTTCACAATAATCGCCTCTTTTTGTTTTAATCTCAATTTTCAAAAAAATATCAAAAAATTCCCTAATCTTAGAAAAATCACAGTAAATCGTAGGAATGTCAGAAAAATACAAATGAATACTCATTTTCTCAGAAAAAAATATAAGGAACAAGAATATTCCCCCAATTAATCCTAGATCTGGCTAGAATTTGAACTCATACTCATTTATGTTCCAATCTTGATTAATTAATTAGAAAATGCTTGAACTAGGTTTTACCACCAAAATCATATGACTATCCTCTTATTGTACCTAGATATTTATGAGACCTTTAGTTTCAGTTTACGTGACTTGATTATTATCAAAGTTAAATTACTACACTTTTCCCCTAGTTTTGGCTTACCAAATTACGATAAATATCCATACTAATCCAATGACCACCAAAATAATCTAGAATCCCTACTCTGACATATTACTATCAAAGATATATCCAAATCCGAACTCATGACTCATACCATACTCTCATGACTCTAAATCAGGAAAAAGGGCATTTGTATACTCTTTTAATTTAAATGGTGATTTTGTAAACTTATCTAATAGATACCCAAAATCTTATAATTTCAGGAAGACGAAGGTACTAGTGAGGAGCATCTCTAGACTCCCCACTTCTGAGTAGAAGGTACTCCGTTACCCTCATTTGGTGCATATAAGTGAATGGTTGTATTATACTTGTAAAAGACTTGGCATATGATATTGATTGAAATAGATATCAATGTATGATTGATTTTGAATGATGTTTTATATAAGTATGTTATCACACCTGAACATAAAATGCTTGTTCCATTATATTATACCACTATATCTCTTTGGTAAGCATAGTTCTTGAGGGTGATCTATCTCTTTGGTAAGTAGATCACCATATGTAATGATCTATCTCTTTGGTAAGTAGATCATGAGGCCTTAAAGCATATATCACATTGGTAGGAAGATGCATGAATATATAATGGAAAAATAAACTTAAAACATGTCTCTAATTTTTTTCTCAAACATCTTTGTTCAAGTATATGTCTGTTGTTATATTATACTTTGCTAAAGTTCTAGTTTTAGTACTCCTTCCAAGTCTATTGTGTTTTCTTTTGCCAAGATATGATGTGGGGTATAATTGAAGACACTTAGGCATACTCAGTATAATATATTTATATATTGTGCTGACGTGTACCTATTGCAAATGTTTTATAGGTACCTTCTTTCCATGATGATGATGATGCAAAATTCTATATGTTGGTTCAACAAAATTCGATCTTCATGGGGATGCTAAAGTTAAATGGGACTCTTAGTTTATGTTATTTTTCTTCTACAAGTATTTCTCTCATGTATTAAGTTTTCTTCTGTAGAACTCCTATGCTTTTGGGCCCCTATGTAATTGACATTTGGTTTATTTAAGGAAGCTTGTTATTTGGTGCATGTATATACTTGTGTGTTTGATCCACTCAGGGACGGGCAACTTTAACCTCTTTGTACACCTGATGTTGGTGCCTGAGGTGTAGAGTGGGGTCAGGTTGTTAACCCATTTCATGAACACTATTCAACTCGTGAAGAATTCTTACTGTATGCTTTCTACTGTTATTTGAAGAGTTGGCATCCCACTTTAAGGTTGGTTGTTGGAACACTGCCAGGGCTTCAAGGAAGTGCCTTGTGTTGTCCCAACATTTGTAAAGGTGTTTGTTGAAGTCAAGTTAGAGATTCTATCTAGCCTTCATCTTGAAACGGATATAGTATTGATTTTTCTCCTTCCTATTAACAAAAATATTGGGTTTATGATGAGAGTAAATGTGTGGGAGGATGGAAAGGCTAGAATTAGCTTTGAAGTCTATCGATGGATCATTATCAACAACCCTATCTAGGCATTCATGAAGGTTGCCCCTTTTCAAGGTATAGAACTGTCCCTAAGCTTTTATATCATCCAGACCCATTTCTACAAGCATATCATTGATCTTGGCATAAGAAATATGATAAAAAAATTGCCTCCTTGCCCCTCTAATGTATTAATCATCGTGTTAAAGTCATCTAGTACCACCCAGGGGCCAGGTACATTGGTAGAAATAGCTTGAAAATGATGACAGAGGAAATTTCTTTTAGTAGGAGAAGGACTGGTATAGATAATTGCCAGGTGCCAGATATGGTTAACTTTACAATGGATGAACTAAAAATGGTTGTGAATGATGTCAACTATGCAATGAATATCTTCTTATAAGATCATTATCCCATCTAAGAACCTGATTGCTTCTACATAATGAAAAGAGGTGAAATTGAGTTGTTTAATGATTGATTTTGCAATGTCCCCACTACATCTGGGCTCGAGAATTTCCAGGATGTGCATGTTATTAGAAGTTTTCAAAAACTTTAAATAATAAATCTTATTTGTGGAGCTAGCTCCTTGGATATTCCAACAAACAACATTCATTAATTACAAGATGGGGTAATGAAGATGATCAGATAATAGTGATGGACTCACCATTATCTACATTATCTAGTTCTGACTGGGCTTCCATATCCCTACTGTCATCTTTATTGAAATCCAGTGTTTTCTTTATTGTTATCTCTTCATCAGCATCAATAGCACTAACATAATTATTTTTTCTTTTCCCTTTCTTCCAAACCCAGTCAGGGCTTAGCTGAATAGGTTGATAAATGATCCTTTTTTTTCTGTAATTGGACACCCCTTTATTATCATTACCAGCACTAATGGATGGTATGTCCTTCAAGGAACTAAATGGGTTCATAAACATTAAAAATAGTGGGCGGCCCTCAGTAGTATCATCTTCTCTAGATGCATAATTGTATCTCTACCACCTATGGTCTGGTTGTCGATATTGGTATTCATTGGAATTCTGTTGGCAGTCCATGAGGAACTTTATTGTTCCTTCTTTTACTTTGGTTTCTACTAAGCACTAGTTGGAATCCATCTACATCTAGGTTTACACGAGCTTCTATTAGTTTCCCTTGTCCTTGGGTGCCTAGTTAGATTTGTTTCTCTATGGAGATTTCCTAAGTTGGGGCTTCCTTGGGCTTTGTCGGTCTTTTTTCTAGTTTCTTTTCATGGTTACTCATGGTGTAGGTATATGTATTGAATTGGGTTATTGGGGTGCCTTCTACAGGCGTTGGAGTGACATTCATGCAGTTTTCCTCCAGGTGGCCAATCCAGTCACACTTCATACATATAGATGAAAAATTTTTATATTCCAATATAAAGTGTTCCCCTTTTATGAGGATGGCAGAGAGAATTGTTTAGTTGTGTCGACTTCAACATCAATCCTATCAAACTTGCCCCTATATCCTTTCACAGTGGTAGAGTCAATTTTGATCGTCTTCCCAATAGCATTTCCAATTCCTTTGAGTAGGCTGATTTGGAATAGATGCAGTGGTATGTCTGGTACTCTTTCCCATACCACCAATTTTCTTGGTATATCTTTGAAAGGTCAAAACTCAAGAAACTAGGACAACACTGTAAGATAGTTCCCAAAGATTGTCCATGGACCTTCAGACATTGTCCAGATGTAATCATCAATGCTAGATAGTTAAACTACAAAATAACCATACTCATGATTGATGATTTTGTAGGGATTATTTGGTAGCCAAAGAACCTGGATCTAGTTTTATAGGTATTTATAGTGTAATTTTTTACCTATGGATTTGACGATGACAACAAATCACCATGGACTCATCAAAGGCACCATCGTTTCTCAGTTGACAGTAAAATTTGGGATTTCTCCACTCACATCAATCTTGATGTCCTCTGGCTTCAGGGTGTTTGTTGCTAGGATATGCAAATTTGTGAGTTCATCAGATATGTTCTTTCCCACAACATCCATCTAGGATGGCATGTTTGTCGCATGTTCTGGATGGATGGATTCAACATCTCCTTGTTGTTCTTGAACAGATGGTTGGGGATCAAGATTTTTTTTAAGGTCGGTTTCTACTAGAGGCGTCACGGCTGTCACCTCTTATGCTGCCTTTGCTAAACCCTATCACCATGGTCGGGTTGGTGTTTAGAAATATTATCAAAAAACAATATTCATATAATTTAATTTGATAAGTTTGACATTATTAATAATGCTTTTAATTAATTATCACTCCCACTATTTTGTTTAAATGATAGCCCTCACTTATCAATTCAGAAGATTGCAGCATACAACCTTCTAGTGAGACAATATCTACATTTCATCAAATCATGCGTCAAACTTAGTTGATCGCCCACAACTTGACTATTTAGGTAGACAACTTTTGCCAATTGCATCTAAACGAAACTCTTGGATAGATGGTGTGCACAACTTCTTGTCACATTCCATCCGTATGCTTCTAGGCAGTTAATATCATTACAGCCACCTAGTTAAGCATGACCCAAAAGCCAACACGATAGGATATAAACCCTTCTTTGGCAGACCCACGTGTCTACCATCACACTTCCATGAGATATATGGAACACCATGCTTTGGCGTCACCTACTCTTAGTCAATCAGTATTTTCATATGTGTTTCTTATGGAAATCATCTAAGACTTAATATTTATTGAGGGATTATATATATATATATAAGTACATATACATATTCAATCACCACATACTTATAATATGTATCATATACATACTATATCCATAAAATAAAACATGCAATCACAAATATATGAGCAATTCTTATGGACATACTAATGCAATTCTTTGGGGCCATAAAGAACTGCTACCACCTAAGGTCATACATCACATGTAGCCACCTATACTAGAAAATATGTTGTTGGGAACATGCTAGTCAATCAACTGAACCATCCATCCAATCGGTTGGACCACCAATCGGTCGATTGGCTTCCATCAGTCAGTCGATTGGCTCATGGATCAACCAGTTTGTTGGACTTCTTCAATCGATCAAACCTCCAGTGGATCGGTTGTCTCCTCCTCTCGACTGGCCTCCTCAGTCCTCTACTCGATTGACTCAACTGCCTAGTCATTTGATTCACCTAGTGTAGAGAATCTTCTCTTTGCCAAAATAGAAATTAAAAGTATCCTATTTCTATTAATTTATTACACTATAAAAGTGAACCCTTGAGTTACATTATAGGAAGGAAAGCAATCATTTACATTTAGAGAGAAAGAGAGAGGATCAATATGCAAATTGAATTCAAAGACAAGAATAAAACCATTCAACCATGCACATGTATCACAAGGGGTATTGGACATGACCACCCATAAACCCACCATCAAAATGATTTTAGGATGACGTGTATAGATTGTATACATATATCATATCATATATATATGAAGGATATATAGGAAATTTTGTAGCTCATATGGTATTTAATTGGATATGGACATTAATCATTTTAAATATTCACATTGCATGAAAATAAATAAATGATAATACAAAATTGATCATATCATTTAAAACCCATAACATAGTACATTGACATGACTCTAATACCACTGTGGGGAAATAGGGACAATATATAAGGCATCAGAAACAAGAATTTTGTCCTTATTCCTAACAACCAAATTGTTACACCCTGATCTCACAATTTCCACTAATCATGAGATTAGGGCGTAAATTGAGAATTTAACGTAATACAAAGATCACCCTTAACTTTTTCTTCTCTTTCAAAACTCTTTGTTTTCTCACATTGAACCACATAAACCAACTTTACAAGGGAATCTAAACATTGATTTCTCTAATCTGATTTCAACAGTAAAAATGCATGTAGGAACATTCATTATGCTCCTCATACTTTTAAGAACATAAGACTTGCTGATTCACACATATTGCTAAAAGAGGAATAATGTTATACACAATCATTTACAACTCTCTCTTATTTCTTTACAAGGACCTAGAGTGACAAGGACCGATTGAACTTAACTATAATCAGACTTAACTCTTGTGATATATCTACTTTGATACAATGATATCTTCTTCAATTCCATGTGATTTCCCTAAAAAAATTGTGAGTAGAGGGGTGAGCCTACTGATTCAGTGAATGTGTACTTCAAATAAATAGTCTAAAGCACTAATATAATTACAGATATACCTTTGAGCAATTGACATCAATTATAACAGCAGTAAGCTTTAAAGAGTCTAATAATTGACAATCATAAATATGGCAGGATACTCTAAATATCTATAAGAGTGAATCAATATATGAAATGCTTGATTGATCATAAAGAGAACTAATAATTCAAAAACATACAAAGAATAATTGAATAATTGGACACACTTGTTTGACCTCTAATTTATTTTATTATGCCATGATCATATGTAGTGTACTCTACATATGAAGACTTGTAGTGCACTACGATCACACCGTACAAGACATAGTGGACACACCCAGGAAATGCTAAGTCTAACTACTCTCCTGGTCTGCAATAGGGAAATGGCTCTCTGGCCTAAACTGGACTCCTCCTCTAACCTGAGCATACATGTTGAGAGTCAAGACACCTCTTGGATTTTCTGTACTCTAGTTCCACTAAGACTTCTGGTTGATGTTGGACACTACAAACTACAATTTAAGGAAACTTCCACTAGGGCTTCGTCCCTCGTTCCACCTGATAGCAGATTCTGACCCCCGTATACTGGATGATGCCAGGATTAGCTCGTTTCACCCCTTAGGCACAGACCTCACATAAGAGTTCTACGATGTTCAGGGCTCCTAAGTCTATTATTTTATTATTCCTAGAAAGCTCTTTTCTACATTGTACCCTTCTTTACTTATACTTGACTCTGGTATCTCTATGGTGTCGTGTCTACTTATCTAAAGTTATAATACAACATGTATATCATTCTAAACTTGGTAGAGCAGTATATTCAAAACACTGTTATATACAAAGTAATCAACATATTATACATGCAGGCAGACTAAAATTCTTAAATAAATAGATTACATGTCCACTTGGCACATACACACTAGAATCGTGCAATTTATCATCTTATTACACTGATAAGAGTTAATTACTTGACATATGAGCAATCGTCAGTAGCACCTGCAACTTATTTGTAATTTCTCAAAGAATGTGCATATCAACCCAAATCTTGAGTTGTGAATCTCATAACTACATTAAGAGTTAATTACTTATCATGACAAAAATTATTAATAATAATTGAGAACATTGATATCACAATACTTGATTCATTGAACACCCTACCCTTAGGGTTTCATTTAATCACAACAAATACTACAAAGAAAGGTGTAATACATCTATCATGTACTTTTCAAATCTTTACAACACATGATACTTGGGATCTCAATCCCTTATCACATTACTGGGAATTCTCATCCTTTCACATCATTATCATTATTACTGGATCTGGGTATTCAAACCCTTAGATCATCACATAGCATTGTTACCTCTGTAACAGGTAGCCATTACCTCTAGGTCCTTAGACCAAGGTATTCATTTCACCGGTTGTACAAGTATTCTCATAGATCACAAGGCCATCACACATCTTGTCACCCCTCACTAGGAAATAACTTATTCCCATGGCTCCCATAAAGATTTCATGCGACATAAACATTCACTGAATAAAGACTACTATCAACAAATTGAAAAACCACTAGAGGGGGGTGAATAGGGTTTTAAAGTTATTTTAACAATTTTTTAACTCAAACAACCTCAAATGAAAAAGTAAGAAGAAGACAAGGGATTTAGAGTGGTTCCTACCTTAGCAAATACTAAGGCAGTCAGTCCACTACCCGGTTGCTTACCCAACTGGGATTTGAAAGTATTAATTTTATTACCTTCACAAGGAATTACACAAAATACAATACTTTCTTATACCCCTTTGAATAGACTTCACTTTGAAGTAGATGCACCAACTCGAGGTAACCTTCTTGAAGTAACTCCAAGCTCCCCCTTGAAGTAGCCTTCCTCTTAGAAGTAACCTCCCGTTGCACCAGCCTTCTTGAAGTAGTCCAAAGTCTCCTTCTTCACCAAGAAGATCACAACCCTCTCCAATCTACAGCCTCCAACCTAGGAGTAGCAAGGAGAGTACAAATAATGAAAGTGAACAAGAAAGGAAAATAGAAATTACAACTTATCCTTTGAAGCACAAGGCTTGATTTGCCTATATCAAGCGTATAGATCTCCTAACCAAAGTATATGGAAATGTGATTGATGTGGATAGGAGATATTAGCCTATAGGACACGAATTTAGAGCAAGGTGAAGAGTAGCCAATTGCAAGTATTGCTCAATTGCTCAAAACAGGTTGCTAATGCAAGTGTATGCTCAAAGATTGCTCAAGTATGGAATCAAGTGAGTTTAGGTGTCCTAAGGCATGTCCTATTTATAGGAATGACCTACAAGTTCTTAAGGACGTTCTAGACACTTTCTAGGGGGTTCCAAGTGTTTAACTAGCTGTTAGGTATAAGTTAGTTGAATTAACAACAACTAGTTAATTAATTCTGCAGTTGCTGTCAGAGTCCATCTCGGTCGAGAAATGGTCGACCGAGACACCTACTCGGTCGAAGTTTTGTCGATCGACAAGCTCTCTGGATCAAGTGTTTGCAACGTTTATCTCCAACTGCCAACTACCTTGTCAGCTGTGTCTAACGGCTACTTGGGTCTTTCTCGGTCGAGAAGTTTGTCGACCGATAGTGTCTCGGTCGAGGATTTTGTCGACCGAGATAGACCATGTTTCAATGTTTCAAATAAAGACATTAAGTGTGTGTATGAGTGTGCATATGTGACACTATTGAAGGGGATGACCTATCTAAGTGTGGTGATTAGCTAGGGAAGATCTAACGCTTGATTTACATGAAGTCTAAGTACTTGTACATTATATATTTGTACAAGTTTACAATTAATTACATTTCATGAAAGTTACAAGCATTCAAGCATATAGATTCCCTAGTGCTTTGTCATCCACTCTATTCATGCAACACTCAAGTAGCACGTTAGATCAACAAGAATGAAATGTTTTTCATTATCAAAACAAAGGGATTTACAGATGTCCAATTTAGCTAACAATCTCCCCCTTTTTGAAGATGACATACATTACCAAAATATAAATTAAGGAAATATAAAAATATGTGAGTTTCATACCTGAAGATTACCTTTGTGAATTTCTTCTCTTTGTTTATAAAATGTGTGCTTATTATATCCCATGAATGATAAAACATGAAATCCAATTCATTAGGGAATAAAGCATCTTTCAATGTAAAGCCAAGAGTTGATGAACTCTTTGATTGAGATTTGCACAATTACTAAGTTTTGAGATTTATATTTATTTCTCCCCCTTTGTCATTTCAAAAAGATATCCAAGATAAATATTTGTGAGTCTTTTAGTAATTACTCAATCACTTGCAAAGGATGTTAAATCTTGAAGGTGATAAGGAAAACATTGTAAGCTTAGAGTATATGAAAAGTATTGCTCCCCCTTAAATAGATATCCCTCTTCAATAGATGGTCAATTTAGCCACAATTTTAAATTTCAGGTATTTGCAAAGATTTCATCCTTTTTGATTTATGACATAGTTATTACTCCCCTTACTTTGTATGCTCTACTAGAATAGTCTTATAAGCCATGTTCAAATTATGCCATAGAGGAATATCCATTATAATCAGTAAAGATAACCAATTCATTATAATCATGGAATTATTACAATCATGCAAAGATAACCAAATCATGTAAAGATAACCATTTCATTACAATCATGCAAAGTTAACCATTTCATTACAACGGACACTCCAAATCTCACTGGAAAGACTTAAGTATTACATCAATATCAGGGTCTTTTCCAAGAAATGGCTCAGCTCCATAATACTTGACTAAAGTTTGCCACTCCAAAGCACCTGTCTTGGTTAAGGCATATGCTTCCAAGAAGGTAGGAACACGATCAAAGCAGAAATGAACAGCAATGTCTTAGTTGTATTGAAGAAAACTGAGTATGTGTGAGATCTGTAGATGGTGGAGGTGGAGTTTGGTAGTAGTTGTAAGAGGGATTATATGGGTTGATCATGCCAGGATTTAAAGAATAAGGATATTCATCTGGTTGATTTGGAGAGAGAACTTGAACCTTTGGTTTAAGTAGGTCATGGCATGGTGACTATAATCTAATTGCTTACTTAGATGGTATTGTGATCCAGCAATGTAGGTTAGGGTTTTTTGGATGGGATCATGGGATAGGTTAGTAGGAGGAGGTGGTGGTGGTATGTCTTGAGTAGATGTCTCACCTTCCGTCCTAGCCCTCTTGTGACCAAAATCAATTCCCATTTTCTCTACTGTGTTTTTGCTTATTCTTTGTGGTCTTCTTTCCCATGTGTATCCCATATCCTCAATTTGTGTCTTAAGAAAGTGTTGAGTGATTTGTCATACAAAATCAGCATATGGGGGATTGCCAGAAAACTCAAGCATGTTCTAAAGGATGATGCGGATAAAATTTATGGGAATACGTTTGATAATGACATAAATTAGACACATGCAAAAGGTAGGGACTTCAGACTTGTTTGCTCTAGGATGTATGTTTGTGGAAACAATAAGGTTGACAATCCTAGCTGTAGGTTTCAGGTTAATGGCATAGTAGGTACCCCTATCTTCGTGACAAGTTGTATTAGATTGAAAAATGGCTCATTTAATGTCACTAAGACTGACGGTATTGTCACCTTGGGAAAATGTATTGAGTGGATTTCCAGTGGTAAGGTCAAGAGTGTCTTGATATTCATCTAAGTCTATGTTGAGCATGTCAAGAATATCCTCCTCAGTAAATCGAAAGCTATGCCCATTGACCATAGAGTAGAAGGAGTCATTTTCATTTTCGGAATGGGAGATTAGGTTTGCATAGAACTCATTTACCACTTTGGAAGAGTAGGAAGGGAAGGAAGGGTTCAGAAATTCTTTCAAGTTTTGCACCTCAAAGAGATCCTCCAGGTCGACGATGCTGAGGAAGTCCATGATGTCAACCGGCCGTCATGGAAGAGGAGTTTTGGAGGAGAGCCTAAGGTAGCGATCACCGACAGTTGCGTCGATGAAGGGGATGTCATTGATGATCGTCAATGGTGGGGAAGCCACCCTTCCTTTCCTGCTAGCAACTTTCTTCTTTCCACGTGTAGATGATGAAGCCATTTCTTTGCTTTAAGGTGGAGAAGAAGCAAGAAAGTCTTAGAGATGGAGAGGCTAAAGAGTTGCACAAAAATGTACTAGAAAGAAGCTAAGGAAGTAAGAATGTGAAGGTGTAATACAATGACCCATTTTTGGTCCTTTTTATAGCAATCCAGTAACCTGGTCGGTCGACAAATTGTCGACCGACGATCGGCAACGGTCATATCCTAGGCGCGCCTCTCATTCACCCAACAGTTGACCCCCAACGGTCATATTCAAATGGTCAGATTCCAACGGTCGTATTCCAACGGTCAAATCTCGGTCGAGCAATTTGTCGACCGACATTGGCTCAGTCGAACAATTGTCGACCGGAAGTGTGTCTGAGTTTTTTCCCGTGTAGTTCTTTCTTGAAGTTTGTCGGTCGAGAAGAGATAGCTGACCGAGATGTTTTCGGTCGAGTAATTCATCGACCGAGAGACTTTCTATTAAGCTGATTTTTGATATAAATGATAAACTGAATTTGTAGAGCATATCTATATTTTCTAAAGGAGTAATATTGTGATTATTATTACCAATATTTGGACAATTTTTGTGGTCATGATTTTGATCACAATTTATAGAGAATGAGTATCCGAATGAGTGTTGTGTCAAGATTATTTTAGGTCGACCTTGACTACGACCATAGCGCCCCTTGGTCAATTTTTAATTTCAACCAAGAGGCAAATTTTGTAGATTTTCAATTTAACATGTGAAGTATAATTTCTGCAGGTAGCTTTAAATAAATATCAATTTGAAGCACATAAATATATATATATATATATTATGAAGACTTAGTATAGCCATCCTAGTGAAGTTTTTGACCTTGATTTTTGCATGTTTTTCATTCATTGTGAGTGATGTTTCATACACTTTGCTATAAGAATGCAAATCCCATTTCTTCTTATACCCTTATTTTCATATTTATCATAAGATTCTTTAGAAACATATATTTTGAAAGCAAGATTAAAATTTTTGCTTTTGATTTCTTAGAACAAAAAATAGATAAAACATTAATATTTTTGTTCTAAGAGACACCGTTTGGCTTGTCATAGCATCATCATTCATTTATAATGTGTTGAATCACAATGATCATCCTGGTACAATGATTTGATAGAATAGTAGAAGCATATGATCATGATCATTTGTATCAAAACACATGATTCTTATAAGAATTACTTTAGGAAAACCATGTGGATAATGGTAAAACAGTAATTTCTTTTGATTAAACTAATCATGATTTTCAGTTTTAAACTATTTAGAGGATAAACCAAAATAATTAATTTTAAGATAAGCTATATAACTGATCATACCTAACAAACTTTTTCAATCAATGAATAGGGTTTGTTCAAGATCAGTCTTCATATGTCACTTTTGCAATATGTTTAAGGATTTTCATATTCATAATATTTATAAAAAAATATTTTGTTTCAAGAATGGTCTTCAGCATATATTCTTGTTTTGCATGTAAAATCAGTCATAATTGATAGCAAATAGATTACTTGAAGACATATTCAACAGATTTATTGCAGACTTGACAACAGAAACCTGCTCGGTCGACCATTTCTCGACCGACAGTTCTCTCAGTCGACAGTTTCTCGATCGAGAAAGGTTCTATATTGTTTCAGACCTATTTTCAGAAATTGTTTACAAGTAAAAGCAAAAATATGAAAGTTAAAGCTTGATTTGGTTGAGATATTTAAATATCAAAGCAACATTTAGGTTAAATCTCAACTAATCATATACATTTTGAGAATCCAAACTAAAACAAGTAGTTTAAGATGTATATTTGGAAATTTTAATTTCTTGGTTTAACTTAGTGTCATATTATGTTAAGTTGAGATAGACATAGAAATATACAACTTAGAGTCTTTGGTCATATCTCAACTTAATTTTATCCATTTAGTTTGGGGGTTTTGGAACCCATACTAACTCGACATCCTTTTTCTTGTAAGGACATGAAAAAGAATAGTGTCCAAGGCGCAAACAGTAATGACAACATATAGAATCAACCTCATATCTCTTTCTATGATTTTGTTCTAGGTTGTTCTTGGGTACATATGTATTTGTGCCTTTAGGTACATACATAGATTGGCTCTTTGGCACTTGTGTTCTTCCCCAACTAGGTTTTTGATAAAATTTTCCTTTAGGCTTGTAACCTAGTCCTCTCCTTCCAATTTGATGGTAAGAATTATTTAAGATTTTATCAAGAGTGTCATTATTACTCAAACTACTAACTTTTTGTTGCAGTTTAACAATCTCATCCATTCTCTTATTGATGTCTAACTTTGCTTGATCTAGATTAGATAGCAAGGAATCTCTTTCTTTCACAATAATATCATAATATAGATGTGTACACAAAATAGGTTGTTTTTGAAGATCATTTACTTGAGTTTGCAAATTTAATTTTTCTAGGGAAAGAAGATTGCAATTTGCTTCTATAGATTTTAGCTTAATATCATGATCTTCAATAACCTTTTTGAAATCTTCATTTTCAGATGTGAGAGCAAGAAGCTTAGCATGTAACTCATCATTTGCTTTATTAGATTTCTTTAATTTATTCTTGCACTCAATATATTTATTATGTGTCTCTTCAAGACTAGCAACTAGCTCTTCTTTAGATAAATAAAAAAGGCTTACCTATTCTTCTTCTTCTTCACTTATTGTAGCAATAAGGCATTCTTTATGCGCATCTTCCTTCTTTGACCTCCATGGACAGTTAAGTGTAGTGTGCCTTGTTCCTAAGCACTAATTGCAACTTGTTGAAGATTGGTACATGCTTTTCCTTTTCTTGCGGTTGTTAACACCACCACCCTTCATCCTTCAAGACTTGATTAGAGCTTCTTGAAGCCTGCTCTGATACCAATTGAAAAACCACTAGAGGGGGGTGAATAGGGTTTTAAAGTTATTTTAACAATTTTTTAACTCAAACAACCACAAATGAAAAAGTTAGAAGGAGATAAGGGATTTAGAGTGGTTCCTACCTTAGCAAATACTAAGGCAGTCAGTCCACTACCCGGTTGCTTACCCAACCGGGATTTGAAAGTATTAATTTTATTACCTTTACAAGGAATTACACAAAATACAATACTTTCTTATACCCCTTTGAACAACCTTCACTTTGAAGTAGATGCACCAACTCGAGGTAGCCTTCTTGAAGTAACTCCAAGCCCCCCCTTGAAGTAGCCTTCCTCTTAGAAGTAACCTCCCATTCCACCAGCCTTCTTCAAGTAGTCCAAAGTCTCCTTCTTCACCAAGAAGATCACAACCCTCTCCAATCTGCAGCCTCGAACCTTGGAGTAGCAAGTAGAGTACAAACAATGAAAGTGAACAAGAAAGGAAAACAGAAATTACAACTTATCCTTTGAAGCACAAGGCTTGATTTGCCTATATCAAGCGTATAGATCTCCTAACCAAAGTATATGGAAATGTGATTGATGTGGATAGGAGATATTAGCCTATAGGACACGAATTTAGAGCAAGGTGAAGAGTAGCCAATTGCAAGTATTGCTCAATTGCTCAAAACAGGTTGCTAATGCAAGTGTATGCTCAAAGATTGCTCAAGTATGGAATCAAGTGAGTTTAGGTGTCCTAAGGCATGTCCTATTTATAGGAATGACCTACAAGTTCTTAAGGACGTTCTAGACACTTTGTAGGGGGTTCCAAGTGTTTAACTAGCTGTTAGGTATAAGTTAGTTGAATTAACAACAACTAGTTAATTAATTCTGCAGTTGCTGTCAGAGTCCATCTCGGTCGAGAAATGGTTGACCGAGACACCTACTCGGTCGAAGTTTTGTCGACCGACAGGCTCTCTTGATCAAGTGTTTGCAACGTTTATCTCCAACTGCCAACTACCTTGTCAGCTGTGTCTAATAGCTACTTGGGTCTTTCTCGGTCGAGAAGTTTGTCGACCGATAGTGTCTCGGTCGAGGATTTTGTCGACCGAGATAGACCCTATTTCAATGTTTCAAATAAAGACATTAAGTGTGTGCATGAGTGTGCATATGTGACACTATTGAAGGGGATGACCTATCTAAGTGTGGTGATTAGCTAGGGAAGATCTAACGCTTGATTTACATGAAGTCTAAGTACTTGTACATTATATATTTGTACAAGTTTACAATTAATTACATTTCATGAAAGTTACAAGCATTCAAGCATATAGATTCCCTAGTGCTTTGTCATCCACTTTATTCCTGCAACACTCAAGTAGCATGTTAGATCAACAAGAATGAAATGTTTGTCATTATCAAAACAAAGAGATTTACAGATGTCCAATTTAGCTAACACAAATCATATACAATCAATATATGTATGAAACCTTGGAACTGAGTTGAATTTGGGTTTCCATGCCATTCATTGGGATATCATGCATCAATAATAACATTGAATAAATAAAGTCTATCATGTCAAGAAAATCCCTTCAAATGGATTTCATGATATCTATTCGCAAATATCCAACTTTCCTCACATATAGGGTTTCACCCTCTTCACTGAGATACCAAACAAACTCTACTCAGTTTAAATAAAATACAAGATAGTATCTGACATATATGTACTATGAATTTAGATAAACAATCATTCAAAACCAAGGGGATCTAGATAAGAAACTTTCTTTATTTACTTATACATCAAATTTCAGTCATAGACAAATTCCCTATATTTTAGTTTACTCTTATAACCTCTGCAAATACTTAGGGATTTCTCATTAGAATGCATTTTATACATTTCTAATATGATTTTATCATCTGAAATTCATTCAAACAAAGGAAGAATCCATTTCATATCATTTTGCAACAACTTAGAACAAATAGACAATTCAGGGTTTGTAGTCGCATACTAAGCAATTAAAGATTATAATTGATTTAACCAATTTTCATGCAATATATTGTTTAAAGAAAGTTCCCACTCACCCTAAGGTTTGAAAACACCTTAAAAACATATCCCATATCTAAAAATCTCGAATCCATATCAAATCCCTAGCAATTCACCCAATACTTCTTCCTTTCAACTCGGAAATCGTAAAAATGAGGGATTATGAAGAAAGAGTGAGAAAAGGGGAAGTTTTGATACCATTTTGGATCAAATCAGAGGAGGGACGGAATTGTGACATGTGATAGTAGATTCACCATGAAACTATATCCAAAGAAGCTAAACTTACATGATTTCATAATTCCTCGGACCGCAAAACCCTAGGTCAGCATCTCCATCAATTTCTCCTCTCAAATCCTAACTCTCTCTCTCTAGCATTTCGTTTCTCTGGATTGAATCACACTCTAACTTACTAACTTAATGGTCCCTGACAACTCAGCCTAAGCTCTGATACCAAGTTGTTACACCTCGATCTCACAATTTCCACTAATCATGAGATTAGGGCATAAATTGAGGATTTAACATAATACAAAGATCACCCTTAACTTTTTCCTCTCTTTCAAAACTCTTTGTTTTCTCGCATTGAACCACAAAAACCAAATTTACAAGGGAATCTAAACATTGATTTCTCTAATCTAATTTCAACAGTAAAAATGCATGTAGGAACATTCATTATGTTCCTCATACTTTTAAGCACATAAGACTTGTTGTTTCACACATATTGCTAAAAGAGGAATAATGTTAAACATCATCATTTACAACTCTCTCTTATTTCTTTATAAGGACCTAGAGTGACAAAGATCGACTGAACTTAACTATACTTAGACTTAACTCTTGTGGTAGATCTTCTTTGATGCAATGATATCTTCTTTAAGTCCATGTGATTTCCCTACAAAATTGTGAGTAGAGGGGTGAGCCTACTCGCTTAGTGAATGAGTACTTCAAAGAAATGGTCTAAAGCACTGATATAATTATAGATATACTTTTGAGCAATTGATATCAATTATAACAGTAGTAAGCTTTAAAGAGTCTAATAATTGACAATCATAAATATGGCAGGATAGTCTAAATATCTATAAGAGTGAATCAATATATGAAATGCTTGATTGATCATAAGAGAACTAATAATTCAGAAACATACAAAGAATGATTGAATAATTGTACACACTTGTTTGGCCTCTCATTCATTTTATTATGCCCTGATCATATGCAGTGTACTCTACATATGAAGACTCATAGTTCTCTATGATCACACCGTAGAAGACTTAGAGGACACACCCGGGAAATGCTAAGTCTGACTACTCTCCTGGTCTGCAATAGGGAAATGGTTCTCTAGCCTAAACTGGACTCCTCCTCTAACCTGAGCACACAGGCGGAGAGTCAAGCCACCTCTAGTCTTTTTACTGTACTCTAGTGCCACTAGGATTTCTGGTTGATGTTGAACACTGCAAACTATAATTTAAGGAGACTTCCACTAGGGCTTCATCCCTTGTGCCACCTGATAGAACGTTCTGACCCCCATATACTGGACATTGCCAGGGTTAGGTCGTTTCACCCATAAGGCACAAACCTCACATAGGGGTTCTACGGTGTTCAGGGCTCCTAAGTCTATTATTTTATTATTCCTAGAAAGCACTTTTCGGCATTGTACCCTTCTCTTACTTATACTTGACTCTAGTATCTCTATGGTGTTGCGTCTACTTATTTGAAGTTATAATACAACATGTATATCATTCTAAACATTACAGAGCAGTATATTTAAAACATTGTAATATACTGAGTAATCAACATACTATACATGCACGCAAACTAAAATTCTTAAATAAACAAATTACATGTCCACTTGGCACATACACACTAGAATCATGCAATTTATCATCTTATTACACTGATAAGAGTTAATTACTTAACATATGAGTAATCGTCAATAGCACCTGCAACGTATCTATAATTTCTCAAAGAACATGCTTATCAACCCAAATCTTGAGTTGTGCATCTCATAACTCAATTAAGAGTTAATTACTTATCATGACAAGAATTATTAATAATAACTGAGAACATTGATATCATAATACTTGATTCACTGAACACCCTACCCTTAGGGTTTCATTTATTCACAACAAATACTATAAAGAAAGGTGTAATACATCTATCACGTACTTTTTAAATCTTTACAACACATGATACCTAGAATCTCAATCCCTTATCACATTACTGGGAATTCTCATCCCTTCACATCATTATCATAATTACTGGATTTGGGTATTCAAACTCTTAGATCATGACATAGCATTGTTACCTCTGTAACAGGTAACCATTACCTCTAGGTCCTTAGACCATGGTATTAATTTCACTGGTTGTACAAGTATTCTCATGGCTCACAAGGCCATCACACATCTTGTCACCTCTCACTAGGAAACAACTTATTCCCATGGCTCCCATAAAGATTTCATGCAACATAAACATTCACTGAATAAAGACTACTATCAAAAAATCATATAAAATCAATATATGTTTGAAACCTTGGAACTGAGCTGAATATGGGTTTCCATGCCATTCGCTGGAATATCATGCATCAATAATAACATTGAATAAATAAATTCTATCATGTGAAAAAAAATCCCTTCAAATGGATTTCACGATATCTATTCGCAAATATCCAACTTTCCTCGCATCTAGGGTTTCACCCTCTTCACTGAGATACCAAACAAACACTACTCACTTTAAATGAAATCCAAGATAGTATCTGACATATATGTACTATGAATTTAGATAAACAATCATTCAAAACCAAGGGGATCTAGATAAGCAACTTTCTTTGTTTACATATACAGTAAATTTCGGTCATAGACAAATTCCCTATATTTCAGTTTACTCTTATAACCTCTATGAATAGTTAGGGAATTCTCATTAGAATGCATTGTATATATTTCTCATATGATTTTATCATCTAAAATTCATTCAAACAAAGGAAGAATCCATTCCATATCATTTTGCAACAACTTAGAACATATAGACAATTCAGGGTTTGTAGTCGCGTACTAAGCAATTAAAGATTATGGTTGATTTAACCAATTTTCATGTACTATACTGTTTAAAGGAAGTTATCACTCACCCTAATGTGTGAAAACACCTTAAAAAACGTATCCCATATCTGAAAATCTCGAATCCATATCAAATCCCTAGCAATTCACCCAATTCTTCTTCCTTTCAACTCGGAAACACTAAAAATGAGGGATTATGAAGAAAGAGTGAGAAAAGGGGAAGTTTTGATACCATTTTGGATCAAATCAGAGGAGTGACGGAATTGTGACATGTGAGAGAAGATTCACCATGAAACTATATCCAAAGAAGCTAAACCTTACATGATTTCATCATTCCTTGGACCGCAAAACCCTATGTCAGCATCTCCATCAATTTCTCCTCTCACACCCTAACTCTCTCTCTCTCCCTAGGATTTCATTTCTTTGGATTGAATCACGAATTATGAGAGCTCCTTGTGTGTTAGGTTGACCATATAGAGAAATTGAGCTGCTTGGGTTAATTGCACATTGAACCCTCACTAAACGTTTTCTTATTTCAGCAGATTTTTCTGTCATAAAAAGGTTTCTATGAATTCATGTATTTCAAAGATCAAACATTCTCCAAAAATTATGATAATTTATTATGTTGTGTATAATTTACTTTAAGTTAAAATTTTAGATCATTCGAAGATTCCATTAAATAATTAAAAATCGAATAGTGCTCTGCTATCCAGAATTCTATAGAAATGTTAGTTATTGTAATTCGTCTATTGATAAGGTCTAAACGCACCCAAACATTATGTAAATTTTACATGTTGTTTACGATTCGGTTTTAGTTCTACAGTTAAAATTTGATATCATTTGGAGTTACTAATAAATAATTAAAAATAAAACACTACACTACTAAAAAGCACTCTATCAGCATTTTGGTCGAAGTATAGTTCGACCAAGAACCTCATTCAAAGAATACTCAAATATTATGAAATTTTTCTCTAATATGAAGGATTGAGTTATACATATCATATCCAAAATTCAAGTAAATACAAAATTTATAGAAAATATGAAAAATCATTTACCACACTGCTATCTTTATCAAATTCCATACTCATGTACCATCAAAACCCTAATTTTAGCCAACTAGGGTTTATATTTATCAAATCCTAATTTCTCAAACAATAGAACACTTAACATTCTTATTAGGTTTAAAACATCATAATTTAATTATCATAATTAATTATATTTAATCAACGATCAATCTAACTAAGCATATAATCATCCAGGTAAACTCTAGTTTACCAATTAAGCTCAGATGCGGTCATAACACAGATTGTGTCAACAACATTATATCTAGAAAAGAAGGTTGTGAGGCATATAAATAGTCCTAGAGCGAGTACAACAATAATCCTCACATATAATGCTCCTTCAAGCAACTCATGAACGGTCAGCGATGGCGGCCTCCTGGTGTAGCACCATGGACAACAGTTGACAGTGTTCTCCTAGTGTTATGGTAACAACCTCCACACCTCTATGTAGTACATGCACATCATCGGGAACTCCTGTCATTCTACTAGAACCATGGTTCAGGAAAGTGATATGCGGTGTACGGGCAGAAAGGGTACTGCATAGAGTATATGCGGTATGCGGGAGTATATACGGGAGTATATGCGGTTTTGGATTTTTTATTTCAATAAACTAATTATATACAAAATAATATAGCGAGATCATAAATTAAAATATGTAGAGTAGGCACGTACATCTATTTACTTATAAACATATTAATATGCATGTATGATGTATGATATGCTTATAAATGTATATATGTCTATATATAGAATGTGTTTGTAATATATGTACAAATACAAAAATGTAGGTAAATCAATGTACAAATATATGTATAGTGTGTATAAATGTGAATAAATCTAAATGTATATATACATTCACAAATATGTGATTTTATACTTAGGTATATTGCATATGTATCTATACATGTTAATATATCAAAATGTATTCAAATAAATCTAAAAATGTGTGTGGAAAATTTTTATATGTATTACAATTTATACATATAATTCAATGACTATATATCTCAATTTATATATATAATGAAATGTGTGTATATATATGCATGTATGTACGAAATGTATGAACATTAGTTGTGGGCTTTTTGAAAAACAGAGTTTAATTGGCCGCTTAATCGGCCAAGCGGGAGTATATGCGGCCCATGACCACTTAATCGACCGATTAGTAATATGCGGTGCGGTAGGGTGACTGAATAGGTATATGCGGGAGTATATGTTGTTGTGCGGGCCGATTTCCCGAATAGTGACTGGAACTAATGGGAAGGATTTGTCCCTCTCATTGTCATTTTGCTAGCGTCAGCCTTTGTCCCCTTTGGCTATCTTTCCCTTTTAAGGGTAAGATGCCTCTGGCTCTCATGTTACCAGAACGTTGATATTGTGAGACTTGTCCTGGAATCTTGGCCACCCTCCTTTATTTAAGAGTGGATGGGTTAGGGATTCCACAAACCTAAGGAAATAAGGAGATGACTTTCATGAATTTTCAACTACCACAAATCACGAGTCGGTCGACTAGCACCCCTAAATGGTCGATTGGGACATCTAGTCAGTTGATTGGAATGTTATCCTAATCACAAACATATTGGATTTCAATGTGACATTTAATGCGCAACATGATGTCAGCATCAATCCTTGATCCAGTCTTACTAATCATCTAGTTGGCTGACTAAACATCTCAATCGGTCGACTAGACACTCCAATCGGTCGACTCACATTCCCAGTCGGTTGACTAGAAACTCTAGTCAGCCAACTATCAACTGATGTCATTTAAGTTGATTCCCTAAACACTTTCATAATCAATTCAAATCGTATTCATGATTAAACTCCTATTCTAGGTGCATTCTATGAGTGTGACCCTATAGGTCCCAAATTATGTTGGAAGTGAATGTCTATAACTAGATTATGAAATCACAAATAATGAGCAGTATCTAGAAACACATCATTCCTACCCAAGTAATTGGAAAGTTTGAGAAAAACTTCAACGTACAATATGTGATCAGTGTTATCATTATTGTATAGTTTGTTTGTGTATAATATCCAAATTGAACTTGAGGCATGGATTCCTCATCCTCTTAACATTCAATCCATGTTCCTTGATCTAGAGAAGATTGTATGAGATGTATGTGATCTCACATTTCTAATATTGAGTCAGACAGGTGTGACCATACATTTCTTAGTCTTGCTTATCAAATGGAAAGGGTGTCAACTCCTGTAGGAGGGGGAAAAATCCCATCTACAACACTTAAGTCGATCCCCATGGGCCAAAATGCAATCGAGCACCACCTTTATGGCAACTCTTATTCAAGGTCACATTGGATGGTGTCAAATTTCATTGAACAAAATGTGATGGGTGCGGTGACTTTAGGTCTAAGAACTACTATCACCACTATCACTTTGAGATCTAATTGTGACTACCAATCCATGGTCTTCATGCAACACTCTCAATGTGGATTTCACTCTCAATGTGGGTCTGTCATATACACCATTCTATAACAAGTACCAATGTGTTTGACTTGATATCCATTTTTTTGGAAAACTTAGGTAAACATATTTCTAACCCTACAATACGGATAAAAGTTCAAGCTAGAGACAGATTATAGCTTAAATGACATACTGAAAAAGCAATCAAGCATTATGAGATTAGGTTTTGGTTATAATTCCCAATTCTTAATTACAATAGGAGACATTGTGGCTAGCTTATCTTTATAAAAATTGTAAAGGGTCTTAAATTCCTTCTCGATAATAGTAAAATTCTAAGGTAATCAGTTACTTGAGCACCATGCTTTCTTTTGTTCTGTTCTTGACAAATGAAGTGAGAACATCCAGTAATCGTCCATAACACAAGAGAGTGTGTAGCATTTCCACTCCTATTAACATCAACAAGACAGTCATAAAGGTTGTAGGACATCCTGATGTTTAGCTTGAGTTGAGCTCTTTCTTAAATGTATTTCCAATAGGAGCCTCATCCAAAAAGATGGATCACACTTTTAGGACAGGTCTGACATAAACAACATGTATCATTAATTTCAATATTCTAGATTTAATTTGATCCATGGTTGGAAGGAGGTTCTTTATATCTTTATAAGAGGTCAAGCTCCAGCTAGGTTGGTGCATTTTAAACCAAAGATTCTTCTATGATGGATTGATATCATTATTTTGTCTGTAGATTTTCCATAGGGTGGCATCATTAGAATTGGTGAATTGAGGCCATATTTGACCATCCTCCTCTAAATCGTGGAGTAGCCCCAAGAATGAGTGGGAATAACATCAATATTGTTGATGTATCTGCTTCTCATCCCGACGCTCCAAGTAGAGTCACTATGGGTCAACTTCTTTATTCTTTTGAATGTGTAGAAGTCAACAAGCTCACTCAAGTTCCTAAGGTTGAGACCACCTTTGTCTTTCGAAAAAGAAAACTTACTCCAGCAAGCTAGATGTGTTGGATTGCACCAGACAAAGTCATTCATCAGAACTTCCATTCTTCATAGAGCATCTAGAGAGATTTCTCTGTCTTAGCTAGTAATTAATCAGACCCATGGAACAGTGGTTTATAAGCACTATTTTTCCTTCCATCGATATCTTTGAGCTTGGGCCATCTTCCAATCATGTCCTTGAGCTTGTCCAGGCTATCATGGAAATGTTTACGTCTGAGGTTACCCCTTCCATTGGGAATCCAAGATATTTTTTTGGCCATTCCCCTTTTTTAATGCCCAAGGCTCAGATCAATTTCACCTTGTCCCTACAAGACTTGGAGAGATAAATATGTGTTTAACGTGGGTTGTGTTTCATGCCAGAAACCATACCAAACTCCAAAAGATTAGACTTAAGGTTCTTTAAGCTTTGAGTGCAAACCTCGATGAAGATGAGGACATCATCAGCAAAGAGAAGATGGATCATGACTTTTGTATGCCTAACAGTAAAGGTTTTAATCAATATAAGCTGATGAGCTTTATCAATTCTCTGACATAGTACTCAATGGCAATAGCAAATAATAATGGAGACAGTGGGTCACCTTGACGAAGCCCATTGGAATTCTTGAAGAGACCAACAGAGCTATCGTTCAACAGAAGAGAGAAAGAAGGGGTTTTGACACATTGCTTTATCAATGAGATCCATCTTTCACTAAATCCCAAACCTTAAAGTGATTTCCAAAAATAAGGCCAGCTAACTGAATCAAAGGCTTTGGTAATGTCGAGATTAACACATGTTGAAGGAGAACTATTCTTGTGGTTGAAGTTTAGTGTGAACTCGGAAGCAAGAATGGAGTAGTCTTCAATGCTTCTACCACTAACAAAAGCTCCCTGATTCATGGAGATGATTTTTGGGAATACTAAGGTCAACCAATTGGTAATGACTTTAGTAATTATTTTGTACAACATGGAACAACAAGAAATACGCTGAAAGTTAGTTGGTGATGTTACTAGTTATTTCTTGGGAATGAGAGAAATAAACACATGATTAATCTACCGAACCATTTTTCCTCCTTGAAAGAACCATAGGATAGATTCAGTAAGATCGGAGCTAATTGGTTCCAAATTTCTCTATAGAAAAACCCATTGAATCCATCTAGACCAGGACTTTTGTTTGGTCCAATGTCCCAAATATCATACTTGATCTCTTAAAGGTCAGGTATTTCATAGAGTGCATCATTATCATCATCAGTAACATGCTCAATCCAGTCGCAGTCAGGAAAAGGACAAGTAGTTGTGTCTTCATTCTATAGATTCTCAAAGAAGTGAAGAGTCTCATTAGCTATGTCATTATCCTTGTTGAAGCAATTACCTACAACATAAAATAACTCAATATTAGTGTTAATTGTGTTTCTTATTTTGACCATAGAATGGTATAGCTTGGGTTTTTATCACCATTAACTATTCACTCCAAATGGCTGCGCTGTGAGAAATACTTTTCTTCATCTTTGGAAAGAAGCTCTAATCTTTCATTGGTAATCTTCTTTGTAGATATAAGATCAGAATCGAGGGGATTCCTTCTAAGAGACGTGGATATGTCATCCATCTCCATATGTTCTCTAGAAATAAGATTCTTCAAAATGACAAAGTCTTTCGACCATTTCTTTAGTTCCCCTTTGACAAACTTTAGTTTTTGTGCAAATATAAACAAGGGATTGCCTTGGAATTGTTTTTCCCATGCTTGATTAATATGCTCCTTACATCCAGGCCATTCCATCCATAAGTTTAAGAAATGGAATGGTCTTTTCTTCATGACAAATTCTTTGAGGTTAACATTGATGGCAGAATTGTCAGAGAAAGTGCATGTTCTCAGCTTCATTTTGGTGCCAGAGAACCTTCTTAACCAAGCATCATTGACCAATGCATGAACTAGTTTATAAGCAATGCTCTTTGTAGTGCCTTGATTGTTATGCTAGGTGTAAATCACATTGCCTACTGATGGGTGTTCAGTGAGATTGCAATTATCGATAGTTGTGTTAGAAGTATTGAGAATGTGAGCATGCACTTCCCTTCCTCCAACTTTTTCTTCAGCTTCCTAGTATTGTTAAAATGACCTATCACTAACCAGGGATCGATGATATTAGTGTTAATGGTTTCAAGAGATTCTTACAAAGCAATACGTTCATTAGAATAAGACCTCCTTTATTACAGCATGACATGGTGATTTGCTACTCATCCATGTGTTGAACATTTATGTCCCAGGACATGGGATTCAAACCAATATAGATACAATCATTAGTACCAACATCATGATTGGTAAACCATTGCCAGCCTTTAGGTAGGAGCTTCTCAGAGAATTTTTTTAGATAATTCTTGATTTTGGACTCAACCAGTACAAAAATAGAGGCATGTGATTCAATAAAGATTCTCATGAACTTACTTTTTTATGTGGTTTCCCTGAACCAAGTACATTAGTCATGACAATGGTATTAATGGCCTCTGCTAGATGAGCAGGTTTTGCATGACCCGTCCACTCTAGCATTTTTATCAGTCTTCTTCTTTGAGCTTGGTATTTTGTAGAAGTCATCCTTCCTCCTCCTTTCTACCATTAGCAACATTCTTGGAGGATTCTGAAATCTCAGGGATCCCATCCAGAATGTTAGTAACGATGGTGTCAATGTTGATCACCTCATCCACCTCCGCAGTGGTTTCAACTTTAGCATCTTCTATCTCAAGATTCTAGAATCTGTTGCTAAGCAGGATCTTTTGGGCTCTTGCTTGTATTCTCCTCATGATGCTTATTCTTCTCTTTGCCAACGATCTTCCATTCATGTGCGTTCTTTTTGGGTTTATGTTGAATGGCTTTGGGCTTTAGAGGACAATCATCATCATCATGACCAAATATTTTGCACAAAGGGCATCTTTTGGGAACGTGCTCATAAGTGATAGAAACAACCATTGGATCACAGCAAGGAATGTTGACCCAAACATCTTTAGGAGGTGCTTCATTAGCTTCAACCTATACCAGGGCACAATCCTCACCCAAGGACTCATGACCTATGGATCTGTGGTCGATTCTCAGTAATTTACCTACTCCACTGGCCACGATACGAAAAACATGAGGAGACCAATTTTTCCCCATGTTGGGTATGTTGATCCAGACTAGAATAGTACTAAACCAATCCTTGAGCAAGTCATCACCAGTTTTGTAGTCCTTAATGCCCACAAATTGTACATCAAACCAGTGAGGACCACTCTCAATGATATTCTTCTTGTCTTTAATAGCGTTGAAATGCAAAAGGAAGAATTGATCTGGCTTTGTGAACAAATCAAAACTTCCTTTAGGTTTCCATGTTCTTTTGATCCAGGCAAGAAGATGATGGTAGTATGGTCGTTTGTCCATCACATAGAGGATGGAAGTGTGCTCCCATGACTTTTCCATCACCTCATAGGTTTTATCATCGATGGTGACAAATCTCTTACCATCTATCTTCTCTAGGGGTGAGAAGGCATGAGCCTTGAATTTCTTCGATCCTCCAAGGACTTGGGTCCATGCTTCCCTATCCATCACAGTTATAGTGTTATACATCATGGTGGTCATGGTTGGGGTAGGTAGGGGAGGGGGAGGTCCCCTCTCCGTGAACCTTGGAGTCACCCCATCGATCGCCAGAGCGACCATGGCAAACCCTAGGCGGCACACTACTTCGTCTGATAAAGGGTTATCATAGTAATATCTGACTAAGGACTTAACAAGAATATATATGCTCTTATTATACATATGATCTCATTCTCCAGGTCCTCAACCTAAAGACATATGTCATCAAGTAACATAATTATTTAGACATCTATTATGTATGTGTCTTAATCTGATGAATGAGATGAACATAATAGACAAAATAGCTTTTATTATTATCAAATCAAGTATATGATGCCACATTGCAATCATTACAAGATTGTCGCTCTGGGCATGAATACCAATCTCCATGTTCATCCTGTTGGAGGAGAAGTATCATTTAAACTAATTTTAGAGATGGTTTGACTGGGGAGGTAATCAAGAAGGCTTAAAAAGATTTTTGTGACAATTATAGCTCATTCTTTAGTGGCCTCACACATTAGTAGGAGATCATGAAAAAAGTATATTGATAACACCCAAATTCAGGAGATCACACTAAGTATTTCACTATAGTTTTGTGTCTATAATAGCCTTGATATTACCAAATACCTCTAGATACTTGCCTTATTTTAATTTATCCCCTTTTCAAAGATTTAATTGTTCCACTACACTATTGTAGGACTTTTAGACACCCAACTAGAAAGACATCACTTCCTTAACTCTCACCTCAATCTTAATCCATACACAACAACACAACACATGGGATCTCATTGCCCTTTACCTGGATGGAGTAAATAGGAAGTCGACTCCCGTGAGGTGTAGGGTAGTTTTCCAGCACTAAAAATGGATTTTTACTATGCATAAGATGGCAAATCAGTCATTTTGTGGCCCAAATCATTACCAATGTCGGTCATTTGTCCTCTTTGCCGTCACATCATCTATAAATGCTTAACCCACTTCAATTGATAAATCAATGAATATTCTAGTGTGTCATTAGTCCTCAATTGACGAAAGCCTTATCTTCATAATCCAAAGAACCATCAATCATCCACCCAAAGAATTCATTTAGTCATCAACAAATGAAATACCTACCCAAAAACTAATCAAGTTCATGAGAGCTTCAATCAATGACGTTATTTCTCATAAACTGATGACATTCCAAGCCATCTATTGATGAAACATAGATATTTTCAATCAATGGAGGACCGAATATTCATCTATCGATGAAGCAACTGGAGCCATCCACTAATGGCACTATAGGACCATCTACTGATAGAATTGCAAACATCATCCATTAATGGAAACACTACCCTCTTCAATGACCAATGAAGTCACATATCTTCCTACCAATGAAGTTTCTTCCACTTTTCCCAACTGATGAAGTTGCACCCAAAAAATAATGTCCCCACTAAGTAAACACTTAACTTGATGTCACTATCACACTATAAATAGCCCTCCTTGGCCACTAGTACAACATTTTGACTTTTAGGTTCCCCCCCAAAGTTATATTTTCATAGATAGAACTCCTCATTGATGAGTTCCATTGGTCATGAATTCATAGATCCAGTCAATCATCTCCATCACTTCAGAGAGATAGGAGAGATCCTACCTACATCACCCTATCTTAGTGCACCACCTCCAAATCAATCTCGAAGACTCCATCTGATCCTTAATCACTTTTCTTGAATATTTTCACCCACCCACCCAATCCAAAGATCCACCACATCCATCATTCTCATTGTTGTGTGGGGTGTATTTGAGGAAGGAGGCATGGAAGTTATAAAATCAAGGAGGATGACACAAATGATGAGGAAAATCCTAAACAAAGACTAGGGAGTGTTAGTCACCTCCCCTCTGTGAGCTATACACTCCCTCTATCTCCTTTTTTCTCTTCTAGTTTAATGTTCTTGTGCAAGCAATGTATTTTTATATTTTTTTGGTACCTACTATGCTTTTCCATGTATATTTGAGCTCCTTCCTGGCTAGGTAACCCATTTTGGAAATGTTTATCTAAGTTTATTCCAAGTAAGTAGTTGATATTCAATCTAGAATGTGTAACATACCAAAACCTGGAATCTTATCCTATTCCTTGTTTAGAAGGATAGTTAGCCTGGTTCCTTAGATTTGACCAAACAAGGATAAAGTTATGCCTTAATATATATATATATATATATATATATATATATATATATATATATATATATATAGGGTAGTGATCTAGTGAGAAACATCCTACGGTGAGAGCATGAGAGGCATTTGAATAACTACAAATTTGTAACTATTTTTTAAAATCCAACCATATAGATGGAAAAAGCATCATTTTATTTACCTTGTCACAAAAAATCATTGCAATTAGACATTGTTTACATGTCCATATGTACAATATACACTTTTTACATCCAACGGTCAGGCTGAAATTCAATATAGAGCGTCGAAAAATATTTGGTTGTTATGAATGATCTACAAATTGGATGGTGATAAAATTTTATAGGAAGGTAGATATTAAGGTATACTTGTAATATGTATGGTTGGATAATGAAAAATTGATCTATGTGAAGAGTTATTCAAATTCCTCTCATGCTCTCACCAGATATGTTTCTCACTAGATTGTTGCCCTATATATATGGGTAGTGATCTAGTGAGAAACATCCTATGGTGAGAGTATGAGAGGCATTTGAATAACTAAAAATTAGTAACTATTTTTTAAAATCCAACCATATAGATGGAAAAAGCATCATTTTATTTACCTTGTCGCAAAAAATCATTGCAATCAGACATTGTTTACATGTCCATATGTACAATATACACTTTTTACATCCAACGGTCAGCCTGAAATTCAATATAGAGCGTCGAAAAATATTTGGTTGTTATGAATGACTCAAGAGTAACCCATCACATGTTTAGGATTGAAAACAAATATAACACATAAATGACAATATGTTTTATAAACAACCAGCAACTAGTTGAATTGTAAATTTCAATTTCTTACAATTTGAGATCACAGGTTCAAATCTCATCTTCAATAAAAAATTTAAATTGATAAAAGTATATGTTCTATAATCAACATCACATATCAAAATACACTTAGATTAACATAAAAGATTAATGTGATACTATTCAGTATATGTCTTTAGTGTAATAAGTTGTTGTACATGTTTTTAGAGACTTTAAAGTTGAGAAGATAAACATCACAAGAAAGTTATTTTTCAATGGGATGAATAAGTGTATATAAGAGGGGTATAAATGGAATGAAAGAAAGGAAGTCAATAAATATATCCTACATAATTGTATAGTAAACTATTATACAAGTATTACATTGAGTAAGCAATTACACAATGTGATACATAAAAGTCTCTTTATTGTAAATGTAGTACTCAATATTCATGTCACTGAAATATTGAAAAAATAAAAATATATTACAAACATTGCATTAAGAAATGGAAGAGAAATGACATGTTCATATTTATTCTTTCCTATTACTTGTTAGCAAATTCTTAACTTTTATCCTTTTAGAATATGCATTACAAATTTTCCCTAGTAAACAAAAATATTTAAATTTCTTGGTATGCAAACCTAAAAATTATATATATAGAGCCATCCCCATGGCCTTCACATGGGTGGGGAAGGACGCACGCACAATGAACGGAGTTGGATTGCCTTCTACCTTATCCTTTCTATTCAATTTCCTTGGAAGAGCTGTCAAATCCTTGTAACCTCATAAAAAATCATATGGCTATCTTTTCTCAACCATCGATGTTTCAAACCTTAGAACTGTGGTTTGGATCTAAGGTCTAGACAATGACAAGTTTACTCACATCTAGAGGTATGTTGCAATTTGTTATCTACGTTGAGAAATCAACATAATTTTACTCTCTCTTTATTTATGTGTGTCTTCCCAATTATCATGTCAAAAAAAACAAACCATTAAATTGTTCTCATATAAGGAATCTATTATTAATTCCTGAGAAATTTTGAATTTATTTTAAAAAACTTATTTCCATGATATTATTTCCTGATTTAACATTGATTTCATGTGTTCTTATGACTGAAGCTCCTCTAATTTATTTGTATAAAAGTTTTTGAATGATCTCATCATCTTCACATGAGTCAAATTGATTATGACTATACAGTCTAAATCATATCTTTCCTTTATATTTTGTTTGTGTACAAATAGACTGAGTTTATTTATAGTAGAAGTACATCTCTATTCCCATTATATTTGAACATGCACATTCCATCTCAAGTGTGTGTATTCCCATTGTACATATATAAAAGACATGTGTATTTCACCCATGGTGTTTGTTTTTCACCCAAATTCTTAGGCTTGAGATTTTATTAGTTAGGGACCTACATTAGTAAAGTGAATATAATTGTTTGCCTACACTAATTATGAATTTTTTATGTTATTGTATGGAAAGAATTCTTTCTGTTAACCATATCCTTTTTGTTAAATGCTTCATCTTTTGATTGTTAACTATCTTGTGAATTTTTCTACTTGTCCTCTTAGATGGGAAGCCTTTCTATATTTGATGTCCTTTTTCCTAGTGTTTCTCAATCCCCTACTAATATGCTCATACCAGCTTTTATGATGATAATTTCCATCTTTGTCTTCTCTTGTGGGGTATACTTCCAACTCCTCATGTAGAATACAAGGAGGAGAGAATCATGAGTGGCCAGGACAACTCTAGATGTAGTTGATCCTTCTTGGGAGATAGATATGAGGTAGCTAGAAAACCATATATTAATCTTATGATATAGTTGTAGATTTCATTTTGAATCACCCTACGAGGTGAAGGATGATGTTTTTAACAAGCATTGTAAAGTTAGATCTTTTATTTTCCCCTGCTATACTTTGGTCTTGTATACCATTATTTGAGGAATGAAAAAATACACCTACTCCAACATATATTTTTAGTGTGTTTGTATTAGATGGGTTTATTCCTCAAATTAATTAGGGAATAGATCCCCTCTCGGGTCCCACTTATTACATCATGCTATTGTTCTATATTCTCTTTTTGGCTATGGTCGTGCGATTGGATGGTCTCATTCTTTCATGAAATTCTACTTTTACTAACCTCAAAATGGTAAGAACGGGTAAAAAGGGCAGTTTGGAATGAACTCTGGGAGTACAAGGTCCAAGGGAGGATCTTCCTCGAATCCAAGGTAAGAGAATTCTAACTAACACTGTGAAATGGATCCTGGTTCATCTAATTTGGGTTGAGTTTGTGTTGTTCAAATTTCAAGCAGATCTTTTTCCACTTCTAGTGCATCTTGCTATCTTGGATTTGAGGGGTAATGTGGGAAAGTTAGGGGAATTTTACCAAAATCCTTGAGATAGGTATTTTGTAGTTGATGCGTTTTTAGTCATTATATGAGAGAGCGAGTGGGACAACCCCCCATAAGAGTATCTACCATGCATGGTACATGATATATTAGAATGTTAGGTTTCTAGATAGGGTGTTTGAGTGTTTTCTACTCCAAAAAATGAGGTACATTGTTAGTTTGATTTGTGGTTTCATATCATGCAATCCTTCTCTCATTTAGTAGGATTTAAAAGAAACTTCTTTATTTATTTTACTTTTTTTCATTCATTGCCTTGTTAAAGTTTAGTGAATATATCTACCCATCCATTTTTCTTGGCTAAGTAAGAGACAAATATTAAGTGCCTATATGTCCCCACATCCATGTGTTTGGCCCTGTCTGACTATTTCGACCATGTATATTGTTGTGGGTGTACCAAGGTTTTAGGTTATAATGAAGTCTAATCCTTAAGAACCAAAACCATTATATGAATTTTTGAATACATGCTTGAGGGTGATAAAATTTTGGTGTCATTTTTGGAGATATTATTCTTTAATTCTCTATCTCTAAATCTTTCTTGAGTACAAGAAAATATTTTAAGCTTGGGTTGGTTGATAACACTATAATTTAGGCGACGATGCTAAGTATCTAAATATATTTTCATTCCTATAATTGCCTTGATAAGCCCAAATAAATCTAGATAGTTATCTTTTTGTAATTTATCCCCTTTTCAAAGATATAGTTTCTAACTTAGTTTATTTTGGGAGTTGGGTAGCAAAATAGAAATTATTGCTTCCTTGAGTATTTCCATCTTTGTTCAGTGTTAACTATGCTTGTTTGTAGCTAGTTGATCTCCTCCCCAACTAAGTATCATGTTTTGAGTAATTTTATGTACTTTGAGTCTACAGAAGTAGTTAATATTCATTTCTAGCATGCAACTATTTTATTTCTCTTTTTTGTTCTGATTGTTGGATTTGTTGATCTCTTTCTTGCATGAACTTCTATTTTTACAAACATAAAAAGATCAGTGGGATGAATGGATAGAGAAGGTAGTTTGGAACAAACTATAATAGGACAAGATCCTAGGGAGGATCTTCATGGAATCCAAGTTAAGAGAAGTTTGATCCAAAACTATGAAACTGACCCTGGTTCACCCAACCCAAACTGCGTCACTAGTTTAGATTCGTGGCAGATCATTTTCCACTCATAATGCACTTGCTTATTTTGGATCTGAGAGATAATTTTTGATAGTTATGGGTGTTCTTCCATGATCCTCGAAAGATGTATTAGGTAGTTGATGGGGTTGGAATCATGCTACATGAGATAAAGTAGGATCACCCCCCATAAGAGTAGATACCACTGTACATTTTAGGTTAGAATTGTTAGTTGCTAGTTAGTGCATTCAAGGGTTGTCTTCGCCCGATAATGAGGTGTCATAGACAGTCAATCTGGTAGTTGCATATCTTGGAACCCCTTCTCTAGTTTGGTATGATTTGACAAAATATGTTTGTTTATTTTACTTTGTTTTGTTTCCTTGGCTTGTTTCAATTTAATGCATATATCCAACCATCCATTTTTCCGATCTATGTAAAAGTAAAATCTTAGGAGACTAAACATTCCCATTTCCCTATATTCAACCATGTATATCCTAGAATGCATCCTATGATTTTTTATTATAAACTTGAAGTTTTACCCTTATGAATCAATTTCATTATAAGGATATTTTAGGCATGTGCTCGAGGGTGATCACATATATAAACCAAAGGGAATTCACCTTAGCTCAGGAAGACTATCTTCTATCTATTGTCACTAAGTACAATTTTCATGGCTTGACTCACCTTTTCCATAAAAAGTACAAATACAAGGGAGTAACAGGGTCTCATCACAACACTCCTTATGATTGGATGACAAATTGGAGCATAACTACCTTCAACTAATTTGAGGTGGATCCTTTTATGATTATGTACATCATCATTTGAGTCACTTGGTTGGCATCCCAATTTCTGAAATGGTACCCTTGATGACAATTCCATTCATGTGATCAAAATCGTATGTGATCAAAATCCTTGGATAGGATGATTTTGATCACCATCAATTTTTTCTTTCCTTTCTTTGTCCTCGAAGGGTGTATAACCTCTTGTACAAGGAGGACATCATCAATAGTTTAGGTCACTTTGGTTGGTGGTTCAATTTTCTATATGGTATCATGGATGAAGTATATATTCATGTAAAAAAATCCTTATATTGGTTGATTTTGATCACCATCCATTTCTTATTGCCTTCCTCTGTCCTTAAGGAGTGTATAAATCCTCATATTAGGAGGTCATATTTCTAATCTATGTACCTAGTATTAAACTCAATTGTGTGGGATGATGTAGGCATCAAGGTACCATTTGATTTTTTCTACCCAATTTTTTTAGATTAATTTGAAATGTGTGTTATTCAACGCAATGGGGCTAAACTCAGTGCATCATCATGGCACCTTGGCCTTAGGGATTAAAACCGGAAGAGAGTTGTCATGTTTATCATCAATTTGCTCCTAATTCAAGACTTTTGGATTGTGCACACTATAAGAGGTCCCACTTATGTCCAGTGAGCATTGAAGAAGCAATTATGAAGTTCATCATGCACTATGACCATGTTGGGATATTATTTAGTATTTGAAGTTTATTCTTGTATGACTTTAGTTAATCCACTCTAGGGATGGTAATATGACCAATTTAATGAGTCTATCAACCTAAAATGATCTCAATAGAAATGATAGACGCGTATGAATGGAATGGTTAAGTAACACATAAATTTAAATGTTACTTGTCCTCCCCTAACAAAAAATCTGAAACAATCACCAAATGAATACTTCCAATCTGTATGATTGCCTCACTTTCGCATCATGCTCATTTTCCTACATCCTAATATGGCCAAGCTTTTGTACTTCCTGAAATCACATAACAAATATGTCCATGTCTTTGTTCCTAATTTCTCTTACCAAATACATTTCCTCACAACTATTCCCAATACTAAGCATGTCTAATAGTTTCATAAAGTTCAGACTATCCTAGAGAATAAGAAGTATGCATATGATCATACCCTAGGGTGCAATAAATGGATATCATTGCATCCCTGGGTGTAAAGTGGATAGAAGGGAGTGCAAAAGGAAGATGCAAAACTCTCCACTATTGAAATCAAGATTGCATTTTACATTCATTTTCTATTTTTTCCTTCAAAGGATGAAATGATTTGTTTAATGTGTACAATGACATCTTTTCTTTTTTCTAATGGTATACCCCTATTACATGAATAGGAATATGGAAGAAGCAGATAGAATATAGAGGATGGTATGTCACTCCAAACTTAGACTTTGACCCTTATTTGTAGATTTTTATTTATTTCTTTTTGGTGGATGGAAGGTGGAGGAGGACGTATGGAAGAGGAATCAGATCAAAATGCAACTTGATTTACAGTTCAGTGTACTGGATGATTTGCCTAGTTCCAGTATGCATAAATATTGGCATGATAGGCAGAGAGTGATGATTCCATAAATTTGTTTCACTAGCCAGTTGGAAGAACAATACATTTTATCCAATTTAGTTCCCCAAATACTTGCCATGTTTCATGGGGAACATGATTCTTGACATTCTAGGCCATATAGGGTGATTTATAGACACCAGTCTATTCCAAGAACTAGTTATTTTGAGGTATTGCTTCAAATAAGGCAAGTTAAATAATGAAACATGTATGGATGCAAGAAAAAATAAAATTTAATCAGGTTAGATAATGGTTTTCATTACTCTAGAGATGAGAAAGTAGAATTATTTTTAGCAAAATGTGATGTGGAAATGCAATAATGAGATCATAAGTCCCGAACATATATGCATGGTCTAAAAGTATAATACATGACACCCCCCCCCCGTCAACCCCGAGTTAAATATTTTCTTGTCTTTGAGCAAACACTAAATCAGAGATGAAAGGAAAGAACTTAGATAGTTTGACCATGGATCATGGCTGATATCCATTATATAAAATGTTCCCACATACAATCAAAATTAGTAGACTTCTTGGTGTTATCATAAAATGTAATAACAAATTAATTCAAAGGTGATAAAGTGACAAAGCAACTAACGATTAAAGTAATGCTCAAGTTGCCTCCATAGAAGTGACTCTATTTAATTTTTATGACCAAATGCCTAAGCCTAGTCACTAGATGGATGTGGAAGGAGCATGAGTAGGGCCAGCTTGCATGTCTCTTGTTATGAAGTAGCATTTGAGACATTGTTTTTTTTCTTTGTGTGCATTAGACTTCTCACTCCAAATTGTAATGGCTCCGTGAGGGACATGTTATTGTTGATGAATGGAATCGACCATTGGGTCCTATGTTTTCTTTGAAAGAGATTAAGATGAGATTTGTGCAGTAACAAATAATATTTTACATGCATATCTTTCCACTTAAAGTGGCCATAATGCCACATCTTGGTGCACTCCTTGTAAATGTGTGTATTTTTTATATTATTAGTTGTAGCTCTTCTAGATCCTATACTTGAAGTTGTTTGTTGTCTTTTTATGCTTGAAGATAAAAATTGATCAGTTTGATGACCCAAACCTGGTGTTAAAGATCTACTAGTAAGCAACATTATTTTCCACAAATTAAGAAAAAAGGTATAGTGCTTGTGGGAGTTTTGTAAGCGCTTATATAGGCCCATAGTGAGTCATTCATCTTGCGAGCCCAATATTGCCTTGATTGATCAAATCTCTTCTTGATAATGTCTTTGATATGACAATTGGAAACCTTTACATGAGCACTCTTTTAAGGGTGGTAAGGAGTGACCATAGAGTGAGAAATACCAACTTGTAAAGGATCATTTCAAAGATTCGCTTGAGGTAGTGGGATCCTCCATCAGAAATGACAGCTCATGGTATTCCAAAGAGAGGAAAAATGATGTCTCTAAAGAGCTTTATAACTGGCTTGAAGTTTCTAGAAACGAAGAGAGCTGCTTCAACCCACTTTGAATCATTATAAACATTGATAAAAATGTAGAAGAAGTCATATTAGGATGGGAACATAACCATGTAGTCCACACCTGAAACATTAAAGATCTCAAGAACCTACCAATGATTGAATGGCATACCATCCCTCTTGGAAATATTTTCAGATTGTTGACATTGGTCACATGACTTGACATAGTTGTAAGAATCCTTGAACATAAAGGAGCAGAAGAGCCCACACTGAAGGAATTAGGCTTGACTCTTTTTAAAGCTCATGTGACCCCCAATTGGGCAACAATGACATTGTTCAAGAATGTTAGGATCTTCCTCTACAAAAATGTATCTATAGTAAAGTCCATCAAAACATAGACACAATAGGTAAGGCCCATCCCATTAGTAATGGTAGATGTCATACATAAACTTCTTTTTATAACTTTCTAGTGCAATCTAGATGAAGGAATCCTCAGGCTAGGTAGTTCAAAAAATCATCATACCACGATGAATGTGGCTACCTTTACCAAGTGGTCGTTAGGCAAAGAGTCATTGATAGGGATTGATTCACCATATTGGAAGTGCAATCAATTGATATGATTAACAACTTCATTTTTGTTCCCTTTTGGACTTTGATCTCTAAATCAAACTCTTGCAAAAACATGATCCACCTTATTGATTTGGGCTTCATGTCCTTCTTTGGAATGAAGTACATGAGAGCGGTATGTCTAGTGTAGTGTATTATGAGAGCAGTATGGCTAGTGTAGTGTATTACTTGTGAGCCTATCAACAAGGAGCACAACTTGTCAAATAAATATATATTAGTGATAAGATCATTTTCATTGGTTGCATCAATTCTTTGCATGTCATCCACTATCTTTTTGACATATTAAATGCCACGATACTTCTTATATACATGATTCCCTAGAACTAAACCTATTATGAAGTCACTGGCATCACACACGATCTCAAAAATAAAATACCAAATCTGGGGCTCAAAGGGTGGGGTTAGAAATAAAATATTCTTTTAGGTGATGAAGCTCCTCATGGATTTAGAGTCAAAGATGAAATCCACATCCTTTTAAGAAGGTTCATAAGAGGTTTAGTGATCTTATTGAAGTTGTGAATGAACTTCCTATCAAAGTGTGTCCTAAAAATTCCCTTAGTTCTTTGATAGTATTTAGTACAAATAATTTGGCAATCACTTCTATATTTGTCAATCTTGATTCCCTCTAGATCTAACATGCTGTCATTGAACAATACCCTCCTTTACCATGAATTTGTATTTTTCCCAATTAAGCACCAAAGGTACTTCTTTATAGTGTTCCAGGATCAGGGATAGATGATGTAGGCATGAATAAAAATAATCTCCATAGAAATATAAATTATCCACAAATATTTCCATTTATCGTCTTGGTAAGGCCATCAAAGACGGAAGACATGCAAAATCTTAAAGTTTCAAGTGTGTTTCATAGTCCATAGGGCATCACGTGATAGGCATATATACCAAAATCACTAGTAAAGGTAGTATTTTATTGATCACTAGTATGTATGAAGATCTGGTAGAAGCTAGAGTACCCATACAAGTAACATAAGAGTTACTGGTGTTAGAGTCTCTCCAAGACTTTATGGAAGAGGAAGTGGCCCATTTGACCAAAAATTTTGAGATTTTGATAATTGATGCACATGTGCCACTCTATTATGGTGCAAGTTGGGATAAGCTCATTCTTTTCATTCAAAACAACTTTAGTGCCCCCTTTCTTGAAAAATAATTGCACATGATTCACCCATGGTGAGTCATAGATGGGATTAGATGATATTGGATTACAAAAACTTTATCACACTCTTATGCATGACTCCTAGTTCAACTTGTATTGATGCTCGATGGAGGGCTTGCAATTATCTATCATATTATATATATGCATATAGAGGGATTGACTCACACCAGTTAGATCAGCCATTTTATAGCCCACTACTTTCTACTTCTTCATCAATTATGTCAACAATGTATCCTCTTCATTAGCGGTGAGATATGAATTGATGATGACTGGTCATACCTTGTGCTTGTCTAGGAAGATATACTTTATCCCTTCAAGTATAGGATTCATTTCTGGTGCAGTCGATACCTTATCTTCTGCTTCAGTGATAGAGATAGACTTGAGTTATTCAAACTTTTCTTTAGGGTCTTCCTTAGTGTTGTCTAAGTGGGATAGAATTTTCTCCATTTGGTTATTGTTTAGATCATGAGAAATGCCTCAAGAGGGTCTTCATAAGTAGGTGTCTCCTTCTACAACTATACCACCCTATCAATACAATTAATAAGAAACCATTTCTCTTGAAAAGAGGGACCCTTGAGACTCTTAAAGACTTTGAAATCAAGCATGTTTGTCCCAAGCCTTAAAGTTAAGGTTACAACTTTGATGTCAAGAAAGGCTTCAATATTTCAAGGAATGGATGAAGAAAGATAAGAGGATATCTAAGGTCCTCCTTGATGTGCATAATGACAAAATCACATGGGACATAAGACTTGGGACCCATTTTCATAGGGATGTCTTATGTTATCTGTTGGGAATCATGGAGAAGACAGGAGAATGGAAAGCTACAAAAATTTTATTCATTTTTTCATGAGAAGGCTTTGTCAACAATAATGTATTGGGAAGGAGGGATGAGCTATACCTTGTCATAGAGTAGATCCAGTAACATTGCTCACAAGGAATATGCAATGAATAGAAGATGCACATAATGTCCTATCCACTTATTAGTACACATACCTCCTCTAACATCGGTTAAAATAGGCCTCTAACATTAGTTTTGTACTGACACCTAAGTGGTTGACACTATAGTTAAGCTCCTACAGTGTCAATTATTTTGGGATGCAAAAATTGATGACGTAAACATGTTGTCCATTGACATGATTAGAGAAACCCACACGGTTAAGCATGTGTGTCATTGGTTATGTTGCAGAAACCAATGATGTAAGTCCATATCGGGTCATACTTCTAACTGATAAAGGGCTTTTGGTGTCATTTTCTTAAAAAATGACATTAGCTACATCTATGTCATAGGTTTTTATATCCAAATAGATGATACAAACCAACTTTGTCATCAGTTGGCAAATAAATCGACGTTGTTACCACGTCCATGCTACCCAACACGACCGTTTTAGAGTAGACCTATAATGTTGGTTTTAGCTTGGAAACTGATGACAGATATAAGTTTTTTGGATACAACTGATAAAACATATAAGTTTTTTTTAAATGACAGGTCTACATACCTATTGTCTAGTTGTTTAGAAGGATGTTGAACCTACCATCCTATGTTCAACTTAACAAAATGCCAACAAACCTACAAAACATGTAATAACAAATACACAATCCACCCAAATACAAGATCCATTATCCAATTCCATTGCATGACATGTACAAATACAATTCTCATTGTATTCATTCATCTTCACATTCATTCACACACATATGTATACATAATTCACATATGCACAGTTTCCATTCTCATGACATGTATAAAAGAAATTCTCCATTGTCTTCATTCATCTTCACGTTCATTCACGCACATGTATGTATTCATCATTCACATATGAACTAATAATTTACTTGAACCAAATTTAAAGTTGCAATAAGTCATAAGCACCACTTGCATAAATAAAGAATGACATCAAAGTATGGAAAACTCATATTTAATCCCAATTACAATCAAAGTTTACTTACTTAACGAAAGCTTGTGCCCATTTTTCTCATATGTCATCCAATTATTTTTTGTATAGGTTTTTGTCATATCAAATAGTTGTAAAGAAAATGACATAATTAAATATTTTGATTTGATATTTTTATATTATGAAATGAGACTATTTACTTATGATGGTCAAGATTATATATAGATTACATTTTGTATGCACTGGATGTCTAGTGCCCCCTGTCTGAAAATCATGTCCATATACTGCATCGCGTAGTATGTGAATGCACAACCATTGTCTTTTACATAACACTATAAATTTACCACCATAAAAAATTTAATAAATCAAAGTAAGTATAGTTAGCATAAATATGCATTGGAATTCGAAAAACTACCTCAACATTCTTCCAACTTAATAATTTTTTTCTTATCCACCTTTCCTCCATCCTTTTTGAATTATTTTATACCCCTATAAGTTAGTGTAACACATTTTATTGCCTTAGCAAATAATCATGTATTAATATATGTTAACAAACATAAAAATTTGCTCACGTGAATAATGCCTTTTTTATTTTGCATCCCCCACTATCTACTTGGTCACTCTTAGGATCTAGATAATACATAGTTAGCATCTCAAGGACAATAACCAACAACACCCAATGATTATTCCAAGTGAAAACAAGGCAAATAAAAGAAAACTCAAAATCCACAATCAAATGTAATTCTTAAATCCAAATTTTAAGCAAAGTAACTAAACTTAATATTGAACCGAGCTATAATTATGCTCTTTGTTGCTTGACCAAAATATTTAAATGTGGTAGAATAGTATTCGGTCAGAGATACAAGATCTTTATATACACAGCTAATCAATGATGGAACTAGAAATGCCACATGGGTAAGTGTGAACTCTATACACACCCTATGTAAGAAGCTACAAAATTTATATCATGTATGCATTAATATATAAAATAAGGTATTTATCCATAAGATCTCACTATATCCAAAGTTTTATCACATAACCAAGCATAACTAAACAAATCTAAAACATCTTGCAAAAATATACTAGTATCATGAGCTTGACCTACAACATCCTCCTTAATACCATCATAGGGAAACCTTCTTCAAAGTCTCCTATTCGTACTCCAAACCCCCTACAATTAGGACCTAGAGAGTCGAAAAGGTCCTTTGAAAGCCAACAAGGTAATCAAATATCTTGAGAAGGAAGTGGAGGATGAGGTTTGGGGGGTTGCTTAGGTGATGTATTCAACATATATATATTCTCATATCAATTTCCAATAATATGCAGATACAAACGCAATAAAAATTTAGCATACTTTGATATAAACAACTTCTTCTTTGGGACACACAACCATGCCACCTTTTGTATCACCTATCCTGTCATGATCGAGGTGGCCATATGGTAGTGCAGTCTGCTTTCAAGCCTCGAAGAAAAGTCTTGGCATCATGCAAACCGCATTGACGGTCATTGGAGCACCATGAATCATGACACCTACAAGAGGTGGGTAAGCCATGCCCAGTGCAATGACATATCCTTCTAATACAAGACGACATGGACTAAACCCAAAAAAAATGTATATATGCTATATATTTAATTAAACATAAACATATTAAACAAATCATTCTAAAATACTACTATATCACACAAAATTTATAGTGGACATGCTAGCTGGTGGGTCCACATGATTACTCTCAACCACCTCTTTCGTAGGGAGTTCCACCTTGTATAAAGAGTGGGGTGCCATATGTACTTACCCTAGTTTCTCATACCCTATGATGTAGGTTAGTTATGGCATGTAACTTTGGATGCTATGAGGTTTGACTGGAGGACAGAGTTATGTTATCAGGATGTTGAAATAGTGGGATAAGGAGATCTTGATTGTAAATTGTGACTTAGTTCATGCAATTTATTTTGATATCATCTTTGTTTTTCATCACATATTTTCTTACCGTCAAAATTATTTTACATTATACTAATATATGTATAAAGAAAAACTAATGTTTTTTATAAAAAAAAGTTACAACTGAAAAGATGTATGAAGTCTCAGAAGAGAAACCCTAGAACTAGTTTAAGTAGAAACATCAAACCCTAGTTTGTGTGTATGGAGTGATGAGTAAGAAAATCATGGCTTGTGATAAAGGTTTAGTTAATCTATTCTTTTATACACTATGACTTTTTGGTTGCTCATGTGAACCTTAGGGTTGTTAGATTAGAAATACAAGGACCTAAAATTCAACCCTAGTTGGGTGACCTTTTACTATCTCATTGCTTTCTCTATTCCCTTTGTGATCATCTCCTTTACCTTCTCTTTTGAGAATTGTCCGTTCTAGATAGATTTACACTTATCCTCTGATGGCCCAATAAAGGCTATCAAAGATACACCAACACCAACAACCCTAACATGCCCAAGATGCTCTAAATTACCTAGAGCAACTGTTAATCCCTCAGGGATGAAATTTCCTTATTTCCTTTTCTCGTGGATCTCCGGTTAATCATCATCAATAGTGATTGGTAAGTAAAATATAATAATCAAGGTAAGGTAAAACATAACAATCATCAATAGTAATTGCTCTGAGAATTGAATTTTACCATTTTTGTTGCCACCTCACTGGTTTGGGGGTTGGGTATTTCTCCTGATTTGGTTTGCCTCCCAGCTATCCAAAGATCATGGTGAGGTAGCGATGCAGTAGTAGAGGACTCAAAAGTCGCAAGAGTAGGTTGTTGAGAAGAAGACACCTCCAGATGTTGGTGAAGCTTTGCATAACCACCTAGACCCATCTTATTTGGAAAGCCTTTCTTTTTTAGCATCACTCAAAGTCTGGTTAATCTGAAACATATGTTAAATACATAATACATAATACATAATACATAATGAGGAGGCTTAATACCTTGAATTCATAAAATTTTCTCTTAGCAACAAATGCCTCCCACGCCTTTGGGTCTAGATAGTTCCATTTCTCAAGGGTTGATTTCTTCTTCTTGTTCTCATTCAGTATGTATTCTCCTGTTAGATTTGTCCTATAATTCCTTAGTACCATACCACAGCATTGCAACGCCTTTTTACAAAGTAATTTTTCATCCATCTCAAATATGCTCTGCAAAAATTCATATACTTAATGGATTATCCTTACAAATGTAATTGTACATATTTTTTAAAATAGAATTAGCAATCATAATACTTACACATTGTTCCTCTCATATTAAGTCTTTTATGCCTTGATAAATTATATGCAAAGATTCTACATTTACATCTAATTTTCTATGACTAAGAACCCCTAGATATTGCAAATAAGAATTGTGATTCTTCCCGATAGGATTTTCTTGATCATTAAACTCAATGACCAGCTTTGTTTCCTTTACCCCTTTTCTCTACTAACTTTTTCATCATGGTGATGCCTCTCATTTTTTCTCAAAGATGTATGTCAATCAGTTCTTGGGAAACCAACACTAATCTTAAAATTTTTGGAGGCAAAAGTGTTTCCCCTAAACTATTATATTTCATGGGTTATTAAAATGTCAGTTTTAGTAATAGACAACCGATGTTATAGGCAAAGTGATGCTCGTGTCTTTTCTAAATCAGTAGGACTTTACCAATGGTGACATTTTTTTCAAGAACAAATGTTGTTTAATGTACGGTATCAGTTTGTGTTTGGAACCAACGTTAGGAAAAGATACATTAGAGGTCAGAAATGTATTAGTGACCAAGTCACCAAAGAGTCTACATCTCTATAACATCTCAGGAAATGATGGGAACTCCATGTCGCACTACAAATCTAGCTGGAAGAAGCAACCTTTTAATTAGAAACATGCTAGCTTTGCACTATATCTTATTCACTCTCTCTTTTTCCTTGTGGGTAATGATGTATAGGGTTAACATGTCAAAAAGGTGTAACCAAAAGTCTGATTGTCACTTCCCTTTTATAGGATAGGAAATGAATTAGGGTTTCTAATAAACAATGGGGAATAAAAAGGAAACAAGTGCATTTAAGCAGTCCTTAGAGGCAGCTAGTCAGCCGACTGGCTAGTCCAATCAAACAATTGGATTGTACAGAACATTCTGGAATAAGTCAATCAATTTAGTGATCCAGTTATGGTGTCCAATTGGACTATCCATTTGACTTATGGGGCTTACCTTGTCTGACCATCCAAGTAGACTATCCACTTGACTGATTGGGATGATTTCAACTTAGTAAACCAACTAGATTTTTGAGTTGAATGACTGGTCTTTATGTCTACTTATTGGTTTATCCAATTAGTTGATAGGCCTTTCAATTAGAATATCAATAATATATTTTATTACTTAAATGTTTTACTAACCAAATAATCGTTTGTCCATAGTATACTCCTCTTCCATGTGCATATAATGTGTGTGTCCCTATAGGCTCCACATTACATTGGTAATGTTGTCTATAATAATAATATGACTTCAAAGACATATTTGGTATCGAAAAAGACTTCATTACCATCCAAATATTTAGAGAATTTTGAGAACATCTTCAACCCGATGATATGACCTATTTTACAATGATCATATATTTATTTCATATATTATATCCAAATGGAATTTGAGGCATCGAAACATCATCCTCTTAATGTTCAATCTTTGCTCCTTTATCTAGAGTGGACTATTTGATATACATATTAGTTCAATATCACATATTGACTCCTATAAGCATGTCTTGTATTTCAGAGTGTCACTCATCAATTGGTTGGGATATAACCCCAGTATAAGGGACAAAAATTCTATATACACCATTCACAATAATCCAAACATGTCACAGTAATAGCCAGACACTATATGCATGGAAACCCTTATTCAAGTTCACATTGAGTCGTGTTAAATTACATTGAATAACATGTGATTAATGTAGTCAATTCAAGTCCATAGACCACAATCGCAACTGTCACATTGAGATATGATTATGACTACCATTTCTATCTTAGATATATAGTCATTTTGGATCTACCCAGTACATTTTTTGAACAATTACCTATGTGTTTGACTTGGTATCCAATATCATGACTATTGAGATGTAGTCATCAGTCAACACACATAATGGTCTTATTATATTATTGTTTTTCTAATTTCCAACATAATATCTAACTAGGGACCTAGACAAGAATGAAAACTCATAACATACACAGGATCTCATGTTCAGTCATCGACCCAAAATTATATGTCTTTGAGTCATACTTTGTTGGAAATTATTATTTAAGAAATCATAATATAATTATTTCCTTTATTAAAATCAAGTCAAGTACAAAGTTTGTTATTAAAATAACTATTTGAATCGATCTTAGGGCATACTCACAACACAATCTCCATAGAGGTGATCATAGAAGAATCAAAAAGTTGAATAGCTATGACGGTGGAGTGGATGTTTGTGTTGAATCCTTATATTTTACATAAGATATAGGGTATCATAGAAATTACTTGCCCCAAGTAGACCTTTTTGGCATTGGGAATCCCCAATGAAGTAGAAGATGCTAAAGTATCATGGATCCTTGAGTTCTGTGGCATATTTCTTTGGATCATGTCATGTGTCATCTTTTTCCAACTTCACAATCTTGTCTCTTTTGTTGTGTACTTGCAAGTGAGGATAGCTTTAAATAACTTGGTCCAAAAAAGGAATTTCTATAAGAGTGTCATGAAGGGTATGTTGAGAAGTGTCTTCTTCAGTGCTTCTATGAAATTATTAATCTTTAGTCTAGATGTGTTTAAGCTAGCCATCTCTAGTAGAGGGGCCTTGTCTTGTAGACAAGAGTTCTAGGGTTACAAACACTTTGTGTGGCTTCTAGGATTTCTCAATAGTGGATGTGTCACTCATATATGAAATTTTAGTCACTAGTTCAATTGGTATGACTACTAGAGTGACTTACATCATCATCATCCACTTCAAAAATTAGTTCATTGGTGATTAAGGTTGATGACTGTGTTAGCATAAGACCAAATTGTGTGGCCACAAGCTTTCAACTTCTCTTCCTACTTCAGATTGTTTTCAGGTTGATTGGAAAATAAGATTGTTGGGGGTGAATGGCAAAAGCAAACTATGCTACTTCAGTCTCCATGGATAGATTGTATTCATGTTGGATTTTTAGAATATTCTTAATAGCATTCATATGGCCTTTTCATTAGAGACAAGCATGCTTTGCTTTATGCCTTAACCTAGGAGAAGTTGTCCTTGATTTATAGGGTTATTGTCCCAAAATGAAGTTGTTTCTTTGATTGAAATTGTTGTTGTACTATCTATGATTAAAAGTTAATTGATGGAAGTTTTGGTTTGTATGGAAACTACGAGGACCTCAAACTTGGTTTTGATGGTAATTCCACTTGAGATGATGTAAATTTTCTACACCATATGGATTTCCATATTGGAACCCTAGATGATCCCTTACCCGATTGGGAATGTATTACCCCTGACTTGCAATGGAGTTGATCGCAATGAATTCTTCAATAACGGAGTTCCTATTGAATTGAGTTTAGGACATGTTTATATGACTTGTTAGAGGTGATTGCACTCTAGACTTATGCTCCCCTCTAAATTGTAGACTCTGGAAGGTGACTCAGGGTTGTCTTATTTAAGAGCAAAAACCTTTGAATATTCTTAGCTCAGACTTTTCTTTCTCCATTGAATCCTTAAGAAATTCTTCCTCACATGATGTGCCCCAATTATCATGGTTCTCTACTCTGCTGCTTACAAATTCCCTGCATTGTAGAATATTTGCCTCATGAAATCTTCATTGGAAGAAGGATCAATAAATTTCTTGATTTCATCATCTACTCTTGTATGAAAGTTTTTTATAATATATATAGAGGCGATGATTTGATGAGGGAATTTTGTAGTAACTCTTTGTATCATTCTCAGGAATTAAAGACATTTTCTCCTAGGATCCGTTTGATTTGGGTTGTCTTCCCTTGAATTTGATAAGTGAGTGAGGGTATAAATCACTTCTCTAAGAACTTGTTCTAAAGTTTTTCCCAAGTGATGATACTTCTATCTTCTAGGGAGTTGTACCACATCCTAGATTTGTTTGTGAGGGAATAGAATAACAGTCATAGCTTGATAGGTTTCTCAAACAACTCAAGTTTGTTTCATAGATCACATAGATTTGTGAAATTCTATAAACAACCACGAACATCCTTGCCAGCTCTACCAGCAAAATTATTTATTTGATCATTGCCATCGATTGTCTTAACTTTTTTATTAGGTGCTACAATTGTTGGTTGGATGATTGGGTTCCAAACATATGCAACTATAGAAATAGAGAACTCTCATATCTTGATCTATCTTTCTTCTTATTCTTATGCTTGTAACTCTTCCTTCACAACAATTTTGATTTGTGACATGTGTATGTCCCTCTTTTCTGTGAGTGTTGCTTCTCATATGTGATTAATTCTTATTTTGCCATGTTTCTCGGCATTTATGAAGTGGTCAGTGGTATTTTTTTCGATCTCAAGGTTAAATTCTATTCTAGAATCAGAGCAGAGCATCACATGCATAGAAATGATTCTTGATAAAGGTAGACTACCACAAGTATGATGGTCAAGTGGAGTTGAATTTGAAGAATATTCACAATATTGTTGATTGTAAAAGAAAAATACTAACTAAACAAAGTTAGTTAAGTTGATCACAAAATTCTACTTTCCTCGACAATGTTGCCAAAATTTGATGCAAGATTTTATCACATAATGATTCTCTAGTGTCCATATCCCTAGGTTTTACCTAAACCAAGTGCACGACAATCTGACCCACAAGTAGGAAAATCTTATTGTGGTATAGTTTGGATCAAACCCAAAGGACAACATTTTAAAGAAGTAATCTGATAAAAGTAACCACACAAGAAATACTATATATCACAAAGGTTAGATAGGCTTGATTAATCTAAGAATGCAATAATAAAATCACTGGATATATGTTCTATGATATCAATTTATGGAAACATAAGCATGGATGGATTTCGTCATCGCTACCAAACATGTGCACTCTCACTGCATCATAATAAGCATAAAGATACATATGTTGTGGCTAGGTGTATTCCCCTTTTGGAAATAGGATAGATTCAGATAGATACTACTTTAAGATCATCATCATGTTATCTAGAGATCATTTACTTATCTCCTCAAAAAGCACCTACATGAAGTTCTCATCAAGGTATTAACATGCAACAAATGATATCCTATATCTTAGCATGAAGTTCTCTACATCCAAGATCTAATAGACATGCAAATCAATTGTCCAAACAAGATTTGCAAGAATGAAATATTTGCTCCATAAAATTTGATGTTGATACAAGAATAATACTCATAGAAAAAGAGAAAATTGGGTAGTGGGGCTACTCCATGCACCCTAGACATAGGACTTCTTGGTCATAGAAAAAACTCAAGTTCAATTGGGAAAATAGGGATACAACGATAGTCAAAGCAGAATATGGAGGCACAATTGTGATGTATGAAAGAATTTATTCAAAATAGGGGATGAGGGTGTCAAACAAGTGACAACAACACCCTTTATCATTCATCATAATTGAACTAGAAGTTGTCAACTTCTATTTCTCTATATTGGACTTCATGCACTAATAGGAGAGCAAAAAAATTGAAAATGTTATACGGAAGTAATCAACCAATGAATGTGGGGGTGTTGTTAGTCATGCCTCTTTAGAGGTATAACCATAGACACTTGGTGGAGATGAGGTATTGAGCTTCATGTGGGCGATCAACCAATGACCCCACCAAGGGAAGTTGGAGATGGATGCCCATACTAGAAACTGGAAGCTTGCATCATCAAGATGTGACCCATCTCTCAGAGGTAAGGCCTTTTATTTATTGACATTTTTCATAAGATTTTGAACTCACTTAGACCTTAGAGTAATGGCATCACATACTAAGAATGAAAGGAGAGTAGTGGAAGGAATATGAGGAGTTGATTTTCATAGGTGGATAAACATATAGAGATGTCATTAGTTAGTGTTGTCAGTTGGAAATCCAGAACTTACATGGATTTGTCAATGGATGTGATTTCCTTCAATAAAAAAGAAGTGTAGTAACATCATCAATATGTGATTTCAATGGTGGATGTACATGAAGGGCTTCCACCATTTGTGGGTACACAAAACTTGTCGGTGGATGAAGTTTGTTACATCATTCAATGGTGACTCTTATGCACTTTCATCAGTTAGGACACTTAGAGCCTTATCAATAGGTGATTACAATGGGCTTTCATCGGTAGGTGAATGTGGGGGCTTCGTCGGCTGGAACTCTATTGGTACTCATTGTATAATCAATTAAAGCATTCTAATTGATGAATGAGAAAGGGTGTCTTCATCGATAAGTGACATCATTAGTTGATGTGACACTTAAAAATCATTGATGTTGATGATGTTGACCAAAAAGCCCTAGGGGCAATTGGCATAAGTTGATGGGCATGTGTTAGTAAAGTCATCGATCAATGAAATCAACAATTGGTCAATTGATAGATCGATGAATACTACCGAATATCAAAATTTCCTTTGGGCCTGCTCTTACACTAATGTATAGGGAATGAAGTTTGAGCGTTCCATGAAAATCAAGGAATTGGAACAAAACCCTAACAAATTAACATGAAACTAAGGAAGACCAAATGAAAGCTAATTCTAAATCAAAATGAGAATCAAAATGCAAACTAAAAAACAAACATGTAAGTAAAGTAGGATGGATATGTATTCATCATGCACTTATGTAAAAAATAGTATAATGTAAATGATGGATTCAACAATAGAGTCCATTTTTGTCGGGACCCACTTTTTTTATCAGCATAAATACCAACCATTAGATAATCCCAAACCTAAACCCAGGTTATGAAATAAAACAATGAATTCTTGACAAAGGTGATTAAACAATATACGAAAAAGACAGATAAATTTTTCCTTTTTCTTTCTTCACAAACTCATAAATCAATGTCACATCAAGGATATCACATTAAGATATCACAAATCATATTCAACTCCATTAAATCTAGAATCAAATCTTGTTCTCATATGTGGTTCAGTTTACATCAGATACATGTACATTGATGAACAACTTAATCTACAACCCATCCTGAGAAAGAGAGAGTACAGGGACATTCTAATCTATCTAGATTATGCTATTTATATCTTCCTTGTTGTGACCTCTCCGCTGGATAGCATTATACCTAAAAACATTTGAAACAACCTCATGAGACTCATATAGAGCCCCAGTGAGTGGATACCTCCCACTCAATCTAGGTACATACATCAGCATCAGATTAAGTATAATAAACTTAATAGAAACATGCAGATATTGAAAAGTCTAGCAGATAGTTCTATCACCAAATCTATCTTACAATGATAATCTAATCCAACAGATAAGGTGATCACTTAAACTAATTATAACTTTGAAACATCTGTTAAAGTATGTCTATGAACAAATCAGTAAATACTTCTTAGTTCAGATTAAGAATCCTACTGCATGAGTACTAAGTCAAGTTCTAAGCATTTTGAATCAATACATGACAATAACATTATATTTGTGACACTCCACCAGCCGGACCAGGAACACATCCTGCAAACCTGAATCTGAAGTACACATAATACATATCTACCAAACAATACTATCAAATAGCAAGCAATCCAAATCATATTCATAATAGATATAAATCCCAACATTTATAACTTGTCAGCATGATAGATCATAATATGAAATAGGAAATGCCCATAGAAACATTATTACTTTCCACAACATGAAGCTTAATCAACAATGACAAATCATCAACTAGAAGTACAAGGAATGTAATAATCATTCAAATCATGTTCTAAATGACTTATCATTTTTTATTCATTTTCCCTGAAACTACTTGGCTTGTGCTTCACCAAGTAGAAGTCACCATGCCTGATTCTCATGTCAATGACTCACCGTCATTATCTTAGGATTTAGCCGGCCACCCTAAGATATCAACAACAGACCCTGGTCACCTCAGGGTTGCATAAAGAGGCTCACGACCTCATCTAGGGTACACGAGATAGGAACCAGCAAAATAATATATCACATATCACAGTAGTTCACATATTTTCACATTTCACATGTTTCATTTCATCAGAATCTATTCCATCTGGATATAGACTTTCACAGCAAGGATTTAGGGCTAGAGCCACTCGAGATGACATAGTTATGAACAAATATTAGAAGAGGCATTAGAACTAGAAACAATAAAAGCATATAGATATCATGTATCATTCCTCATACTCTATATAGATTTATCATACAATATATGCTTGTTCCATCCAATCTGAATAGATGTCAATAATTTCATACATATACATGCATAACAGACTTAGTTCTCTTCTTCTTTTATTTCACATTCTTCATATGGGTTTACTAATCAACGCATGTCGACTATCAATTGAAGTTTGTACTATTAGTGCATTCTCAGAGTACAATTCAATGATTCACAATTCAAGAACACATTCTTGTAAATCAATTCAAATACTTGACTTTCATCTTTTAGTTGAATTCAACTACAGTTATGTGCATCTCTTAATCCCCCATTTGAGATTGTCATTCACTAGCATCATCAAACTCATCATTTTAGGGTAAGAGTTACATTCTTAGAATAATCTACTAATTCCTATCTTTTTCCATTATTTTATACTCAGTAGTCTCAACTTCTTACATTAATTTCATGTTCATTACATTATCTGGACCAATCTTTCTTGATTCAATTTACATACAATGATTCTCGTCTACATAACATTTATCAAAACACAGTTCTTAGCATATTTCATTTAATTTGGGTTAAGCCACATGTAATTAAAATAAAAGATAAAATACTTCATCTTACTATCTTCATTAGTTTCATCTTTATCTTGCAATCACCATTAAGTACATCTTGTTCATATTGTCTCTTATATTCAGATAAGTGTAGCTTGTCATTGACTACTAATGTCATTCCCATTATCAACAATGATCATTCTTTATTATACTAAAACAAATACATTGGACTTAGGTGATATTAATAAGACTCATCATATTCAATTGAAGTATTTTCAACTTCAGCATTTGATCACATTTACAACATCATATATAAGTTCTAGATTTATCACTCATATTGATCTTAATACTAAACTTTCAGGGTTTTCAAGAAGTCATTCCTTAGTTTAACATATCATAGGAATCATATCATTCAGTAATCCAATCATGATTCAAGGGTTCATTAGGGTTATTCACAAACATGGAAACCCTAGTTTCCATTCTCACATATTTCATTCATCAATCATAAGTATACATTGATTAATTGACTCATTTGATTCAATTCTTCAAAACAAATCCTAATCAGGATATGTGGTCATTCAATTCCATTAACATTCAACAATACACTTGTATAATACAATCTAGTACAATTCAAATATGATTTTATACATGTCAATTCAATTCCAAGCATATCGGCCATTGGGCTGATTTTTAGGAAAAATTCACATGAAATAGCATAGTCATCTATCCATAAGAAAACCCATAGATCCCCAATTAATAAATCAAGAACTAATCAAGTTCCAATCAATGAGAAATAATCAAAATCAGTAGAATTGGATCCCCCAATATCTTTCCCAAATCAAATCCAATCACATACATATACAAACAAGGTTTTTGATTATTTTAACCAGATAGAATTAGGCTTTCAACATGAATACAAAGCTTAGGAGGAAGAAAAACACTCACCTCAGGTGCCAAGCACCTTAATTTCGTAGGTCAACCTCTGAATTTTTGGAAACCCAATCAAACTCTTGCAAAAGAATCTAATTCTTTCTCCTCTCAACTCGGAAACACTAGAAATGGGGATTAGAAGAGAAAGAGTGAGAAAAGGGGGAGATTTGATGTGATTTTGAATCAAATCAGGAGAGGGACGGAATCTAGACATGTCAGAGAAGATTCACCATCAAATTCTATGCAAAAAAGCTAAACTTACTTGATTTCATCATATCTTAGATAGATAAACCCTAGGTCAACATCTCCACCACTTTCTCTTCTCAAAACCCTAGCTCTCCTCTATCTCAAGAATTTCATTTCTTTAATAGGAAGGATGAGCTATGAGAGCTCCTTGTGTGTTAGGTTAGTGATATAGATGAATTGAGGTGCTTAGAACATTTGCAAACAAGCCCCTCAATGTATTTTTATTTTGCTCAGACTGGTTGGTCGGCTGAGTTATAAACTCGACCGAAACCACACACTTCAGAACTTAAACCTCATCCAAAAATTATGAAATTTTAATATTATGTCTGAAATTTAGTTTTTAAGAAACAATAAAAATTTTAGATCATTTTAGTTACTAATAAATAACTAAAAATAAAATACTACACTTATATATTGCAGTCAGTGACATGGTCGGTCGAGTTTGTCCTTCACAGAACTCGACCGACACCCCCTCTCTGTAGGGATAAAAAATTATCCAAAAATTACACAAATTTAATAGGGTGTCTATAATGGAGTTTAACAACTAAATTTAAAATTTGAGATCAATATTATATACCAATAAAAAGATAAAATTCAATTTCAACACTACTATATCAATATGAAAATATAATTTCTGATGGGAAACCCTAGCGCTCCCGGGAGCGGCGGCGGAAGGACACATGACGACGAATTCCACGATGTCGACGGTGATGTGGATCATGGTGGATGGAGCAACGCGGTTCCACTGGGTAATTCCGGCATCTCGCTGAACTACGTGTCCCATGGGACAGGGCGAACTTCAAGAAACAGCAACCCGAAGCAGGATATGGAAGTTGACGCAGGCACGCACGAAGCATCTCAATTCTCTAAACTCCCCTTACGACAATGCCATGCAACTCCTCCGTCCTAACTGTCAGGGCCGTCCTACAGCGCCATGGTCGGTAAAGGGACTGCAGTAACACAAGGTGGGATAAACATCAATGCAGAGGACCTTGACATCTTTCTGACACCGGAAGACATAATGGTCTCCTCCGATAATGGGGTGCCATCCTTTAATCTGACGATGGATGCCAGGGACAGTCTGCTCAAACCATGGCAGTTCACGGTGGTTGTCAAACTTCTATCCAAAGAAATAGGATTTCTAACCCTACGTGATAGGATCCAATCCATGTGGAAACCAAAGGGGAACTTCAATCTGATTGATCTCGCCAACGACTTCTTTGTCGTTCAACTTCAACGAGAAGACGACTACATGCATGCTTTAACAGGTGGCCCTTGGCCACTGTTTGGATCGTATCTCTCGGTCCAAAGATGGAACCCTGATTTCTCGCCTGAATCCACTGCCCCGCCGAAGCTTGTCGCCTGGATTCGCATCCCTAATCTTCCCATCCACTTATACCGCGAAGTCCTACTGGCCGAGATAGGCGATTCAATCGGAAAGACGATCAAAGTTGATCTCAATACCATCTCCCAACGCCGGGGCCGTTTTTCTAGAATTGCGGTCGAGCTGGACCTACACAAACCTATCACGCCTCTCATGATGGTTGAAGGCAACAGATACAGAATCGAATATGAAAATATCCCATGCATATGCATGTATTGTGGTCGAGCTGGTCATCTTGAGAAAGACTGATCCAAGAGAACCACCGACGAAAACACTTCCCTGAAGGAAGGACAACCAGCTTCTGCAAGTCAACCGCTCTGACCCCTTATCCAAGGTTTAACGGACTACATTCATGCGCGTCCCCTGCTGTGGAAACCACGCCCAAACGCTGCAACCAAACCCGACAACCAAAGAAACAAAAATAGATTTCAAAACCTGCAGAACCAGGAGGAAGACGATGTTGTCGATATGGAGGTTATTGACGTCGATTCGGTTGCAGAGCGAGTGTCTAGCGGAATTGACTGGAGAGAACGAAAGCAGACCTAAAAGCAGAACAATCTGAACAGGCCCAAACCCAACGCTGTCCCCACGCAGAGCAGTTCCAAGGAACCGACTGCCCCATCTCGAGCAACACTGAGTCTGACACCTCAACCGAGTACCGCGCATACTTCCGTCAACCCCAATGGAGACTCTCTTGTGCAAGGGAGGGAGAACCCGCCGCATCAATTTTCCCACAAACCTTTCACCTTTGGCGACTCGACAAGAACTGAGCGTCAAACCCATCCATACAGAAGTCCCAGTCGGAACTCAGTGAGCATTCACTTGAGGAACCGGAAGATACTGAACCCCGGAGACACCTCGAAATCCTCCTCGAGAAAAAGAGGGAAGACATCTTTGCTGCAGGACCTGGAAGATGAGGTGAGGACCATGGGCAAATCCACCCTCACTGAAGTTGATAAATGAAAGTTACAGTATGGAATGTACAGGGTGTTTGTGACAAAGACACCCAAAATACGGTGAAGGATCTTACCTTGAAATACAAAATCTCGGTCATGTGTCTGCTGGAGACTAGATGCAGTGGAACTCGAGCTATGGGGATTATAAAGACTATGGGTTTTCCGAACTCACATAGAGTCGAAGCTGTTGGTTTCTCTGGGGGTATTTGGGTGCTCTGGAAGCATAGCGCCCAAGTTGAGATCCTTGTGTCTCACAAACAATTTGTCCATTGTAAGATTCATAATACCTTCTTCACCTTTGTCTATGCCAGCATGACAAGAGGTGGGAGGAAACTGCTTTGGAGTCAATTGAATGCTATTGCCCTCTCAATCATTGATCCTTGGATAGTGATGGGAGATTTTAATGTGGTTATGCATCCTTCTGAGAAAATTGGAAGCAATATCTTCGACAAAGCCAACAGTACGGACTTCATAGAGGCCGTTGAGAGTTGCTCCTTCTTGACCTTGGAGCGATCGGCCCCCGCACCACCTTCAGAAGGGGAATCCTGCATGAACGCCTGGATAGGGCGTTGGGTAACCGGCAGTGGATCGAGCAACCAGGCAAGAAGGAGGTTCTGGTCCTTGAAAAGAACCATTCTGACCACGTGCCTTTAATGGTGTGCGCGGAAGCACCTTCTCCCTTCCAGGGAACGACGCACGTCCGTACCAACGCGAGATGGTACTCATCGCCAGGATATGCGGTTTTCTTCAAAGAAGCCTGGTCGACAAACACTGACCTACTCACTGCGAACAGGTCGATGCTGGAGAAGGCGAGAAACTGGGACATTGCTTCACGCAAAAAAGATAGAAGAAATAAAGATCAGATCACTAACAAGATTAGATGGAACCAGATGAATCTTTCGCTTCATTTCGACCATTCGCTGGCGAGGGAGACCGTCACACTCCAAGCTCAACTGGACGGCATCCTACGACGCGCGGAGACCGAAAGTCAACAGAGACCGAGATGCACTTGGATCAAGCTGGGAGACAATAATACCAATTACTTCCACTCTATTATGAAAGCTAGACGATGGAGGAATAAGATTACTCGCCTCAAAGACGAGAATGGAGTCTGGTATGACAATGCATCTGAGCTCAAATCCCTCATTTTATCTTTCTTCTCTAATGTATATCAGGAGGTAGATGATGATCGGAGATGGTCTGCTAGCATTACCTTCCCGGGGGCCTTTACGCCTCTCTCGTCTGATCAACACCAAAAGTTGATCTCTATCCCCTCATCTAAGGAGATTTGGGACGCGCTGAACTCCATGTCGCCAATCAAAGCCCTAGGGATGGATGGAGTGGATGCGGGTTTTTACCAGGAGAACTGGAATACTTTGAGCAACCAACTCTGTCAGTTTATTCAAGCTCCTTTCACGGGCACCCTGATTCCCCCATCTGCAACTGATTTGCTCATCATCCTCATCCCCAAGAGCAATCCTCCTGAGAAATGTTCCCAATTGAGACCTATCTCTCTCAATAATGTCTGCACGAAGCTCCTCTCGAAGGTCATCGCCATTAGGCTTAAACCTTATCTCAATGACTGGATTTCCCCTTACCAATCGAGTTTTGTCCCTGGAAGGAAGATTGGTGACAACATCGCGTTGGTGCAGGAGGTGGTACACTCGATGGAATCAAAATCCAGCAAGAAAAGAACAATGGCGTTGAAGCTAGACTTGATAAAAGCCTTTGACAAATTAAGCTGGCACTTCATCCGTGACACGCTTACTCGAACTACGCTGCCCAAGGAAATCATTGATATCATTATGCATATTATCTGCTCTGGAGATTCTTCTATTCTTTGGAATGGAGAGGTTGCAGGAACCTTTCGACCTTCTTGCGGGGTCAAGCAAGGGGATCCCCTTCCCCCTACATCTTCATTTTTTGCCTGGAGCGTTTTAGTCAATTGATAGCGGAGGAGATTGATAAAGGCAATTGGAGACCCATCGTCATCACCAAAGACAGAATCCCTATCTCCCAAGCGTGCTTCGCAGATGACATCATCCTATTCGGGGAAGCCTCCACACACCAAGCAAGAGTGATCCTCTACTGCCTTAAGCTCTTCAATCACACCTCTGGGCTCACTCTATCTCATGAGAAATCTACTGTCTTCTTCTCTCACCACACCCCCCCCCCCCCGATCAATCAAAAATAGGATCTGCAATAGGTTGGGGATTCAGCAGACGAGCAATCTTGGTCGCCACTTGGGCGTTCCCATCATTCATCGTAGGAAAGGCAAGGAGCTTTTCTCATCTCTGTTGGAGAAATTTCAGAAGCACATATCGCAATGGAAGAATAACCTCCTCTCCCTTGCAGGGAGAATTACGCTTACTAAATCGGTCCTCCAATCGCAAGCATGTTACATTATGCAAGCAGTCCAACTCCCTTTCTCAATTTGTGATCGAATCGATCAAATTACAAGGAACTTCCTGTGGAACAGCGGCTCCCACAGACATCTCAATCTGGTTGCTTGGAACACGGTTGCGAACCCCAAGCCTAATGGAGGTCTTGGTCTGCGGAAGTCGAGGGATTTTAATTCCTACTTGCTGATGAAGATGGGATGGGATTTCTTTCAAAATAGGCGTATACCGTGGGTACATGTCATGCGTTCTAAATATTTCACGAATGGACTGCCTAAATCAACTGGTTCCCACCTATGGAGAAGCTTGAGAACATTCATTTCGCTCCTCAAAGAGAATGTGCCGTCATGCAGTGTCCGGTCTAGACACTCTGGTCTGGACGGACGAATGGATTGGGGCTGGTGTGACACCCGTTATCAAAGCGGATCTTACGGTCCCGGAGGATCTTGCAGACCTCAAGGTCTCAAGCCTTGTTCGAGATGACGGATCCTGGGATCTGGACTTTCTCAACCACTGGTTTGTACAAGAAACAGTCACCGCCATTAGTCATATGCCCACTCCTACAATCCTTTATGGAGATGACACTTTCATCTGGAAGTTGGATAGCTATGGCGTTTTTACTGCCCACTCTGCTTACAACCTTCTCTGCCAGCCAACACTAGAAGCATCACGACCTTTGTTCGCAGCGACATGGTCTCTACCAGTATCGCACCGAGTTCGTGCTCATTTATGGTTGTCGCTGCATGATCGTTTGCTTACCAACGTCATGCGAGCAAAACGAAAGATGACTGATAACCCAATGTGTCCGCGATGCAACAACTCGGAAGAAGATTGCCTGTACGCGTTGCGGGACTGCAGGTCGACTAGACAGATATGGTCATTCATCCTGCCTAGGGAGGTGAATCTATTCTATGAAATCCAGTCTATTCGGGGCTGGATGGACTACAATATTAGAACTATCAAGGTGTCGACCACCTGGAAGACACTTTTTGCCATCACTTGCTGGAAGATCTGGAAAAGCAGGAACACGCAGATCTTCGAGGAAACTATTATACCCCCACGAATCGTGGCTGCACAATGCTATGCTGCAGCCCGCTCATCCGACCTGGCCTTCTCTTGTAACTCATCTAATCATTTGGAGAAATCCAGTCTGGATCATACAATCCATCTGCACAACACAAATTTCATCCTTCATGTAGATTTTGCCACTTCATCCAGGTCCAACATGTCTTGCACATGTGCTATTATCCGCAGCATCATAGGAGAATGGATTCGGGGATTCTCTCGTCTGCATCCAGGCACTGATGCCATGGAGGGGGAGCTCAAGGCTATCCTTCACGGGGCAGAACTCGCAAGACAACTAAATCATTTCAAAGGTACCTTCCTCTCATATTCCTGGAATTCAGTTCAATGGGAGAAAGGCCTAGAAACGGTCCCAGGGAAATACCTCACGACAGTCTGCAAAGTACGTGAAGCTCTAGCTACCATAAGCGTCATTGATCTCATCCACATCAAGAGAAATCAGAACAAGCTCACGGACATTCTCGCTAAATCCTGCCTCAAGCAACCAGTGTCTGAAGGTGACTGGCAGTTCTGCCCAGCCCTAGGAGAAGCATTCTATCTAGAAGACAAGGCCTTTTTCTGTAATTTGTTTAGATCTCAGTCCTGATGTAACCGAGCTATTCGGTATTGCACACAAAAATATATGAAAATATGATCGATTGAGTTTGAAACTCGACCGACAAACAGGTCAGAACATTCTTCAAAAATTCTGATATTTTTCAAGAGTGTTCACATTTGATATATACAAATCATATCCAAATTTAAATTAAATCAGAGTTACATATAAAATACTAAAAAATATTTAGTGAGACATTATACTTATCAAATTATGTATTCATATGTTATCGAAACCCTAATTTGGGCTGATTAGGGTTTCCAAATTTTTAACCCTAATTATGTGGATCAAAGTATGATTAAACCTTCTCATTATATTTAAAATATCAAAATTAACTACCATCACTAATCAAGCTTTAAACCATGATCAACTTAGTTAAGCATACCATCATCCAAGTAAACCCTAATTAGATGACTAATTTGAAAACGAGTCATTATAAATTCTCCCCTCCTTTTAGGATTTCGTCCCGAAATCCAAGAAAAGATACAAAAGAATATCACATCATCTAATCATTCATCTCTCTCGACATCTAGCTAGAAGGTATTCCATTTTATCTTTCTTTCATATGACATCTTTTTTTTGTATTAGATGGATATTTCATCATATGTCATCATCATATCTCTCCTTGAGTATTATAAACATTTGAATCACTAATATTAGTAATACATCATTTATCAAGATCTGATTCACATCACCTTTCACATCTTTTTTTTTTTAATTTGATTGTGTATCTCATGGATTAAGATTATGACTCATTCACATATTATCATCCACATTCATCAATTTCCTTTATAAAGAAGATCATCTAGTGTGCATCTTAGTTCATAGCATTTTCTCAAAATTTCATATTTCATACTCAAATTCAAACTCATTAGAGATTGTTTTCATAATCCATTAATCTTTCATCTTTCTTATATGAAATTTCATGCTTTCCATAGTTCCATATTGAATTATAAAATCCTTTTCTCTTTCACCATTTTATCGCCATTTTTCTCTTTGTCATCGTGTATCTTATTATACTACCAAACTATGTTCATCTAGATACTTGGTCAGGGCATCCAGAAGAAGTACAATCAGTAGTTCCATACTAGCTTATCTCAATACCCAAATACTTGACCAAAGTATCTCGATACTGAGTTCAGTCAGTATGCACATCATTCAGGTTATATTCAACATCCACATTATCATTTATTCCTAGATCCTATTGTCCCTATAGACTCATCTAACCTCGGCTCTGATACCACATTTTTTGGGACCCACTCTTTTGATCAGCATAAATACCAACCATTAGAGATAATCCCAAACCTAAACCCATATTATGAAATAAAACAATGAATTCTTGACAAAGGCAATTAAACAATATACAAAAAAGACAAATAATTTTTTCCTTTTTCTTTCTTCACAAACTCATAAATCAATGTCACATCAAGGATATCACATTCAGATATCACAAATCATATTCAACTCCATTAAATCTAGAATCAAATCTTGTTCTCATATGCAGTTCAGTTTACATCAGATACATGTACATTGATGAACAAACATAATCTACAACCCATCCCGGGAAAGAGAGAGTATAGGGACATTCTAATCTATCTTGACTATGCTATTTATATCTTCCTTGTCGTGACCTCTCCACTGTATAGCATTATACCTAAAAACATGTGAAACAACCACATGAGACTCATATAGAGCCCCAGTGAGTGGATACCTCCCACTCAAGCTAGGTACATGAATCAACATCAGATTAAGTATAATAAACTTAACAAAAACATGCAGATATTGAAAAGTCTAGCAGATAGTTCTATCACCAAATCTGTCTTACAATGGTAATCTAATCCAATAGATAAGGTAATCACTTAAACTAATTATAACTTTGAAACATCTGTTAAAGCATTCTATGAACAAATCATCAAATACTTCTTAGTTCAGATTAAGAATCCTACTGCATGAGTAATAAGTCAAGTTCTAAGCATTTTGAATCAATACATGACAATAACATTATATTTGTGACACTCCACCAGCCGGACCAGGAACACATCTTGTAGTCCTAAAGTTGAAGTACACATAATACATATCTACCAAACAATACTATCAAATAGCAAGCAATCCAACTCATATTCAGAATAGATATAAATCCCAACATTTATAACTTGTCAGCATGATAGATCATAATATGAAATAAGAAATGTCCACAGCAACATGATTACTTTCCACAACATGAAGCTTAATCAACAATGACAAATCATTAACTAGCAGTACAAGGAATGTAATGATCATTCAAATCATGTTCTACACAGTTTATCATTTTTTATTCATTTGCCCTCAAACTACTTGGTTTGTACCTCACCAAGTAGAAGTCACCACACCTGATTCTCATGTCAACGACTCACCGTCACTATCTTAGGGTTTAGCTGGCCACCCTAAGATATCAACAACAGACACTGGCCACCTCAGGGTTGCCTAAAGAGGCTCACATCCTCATCTTGGGTACACGAGATAGGAACCAACAAAATAGTATATCACATATCACAGTAGTTCACATATTTTCAAATTTCACATGTTTCATTTCATCAGAGTCTATTCCATCTGGACATAGACTTTCACAGCAAGGATTTAGGGCCAGAGCCACTCCAGATGACTCACTCCTAAATCATGGTGGTCTAATCTTTAAGGTCTCGATCCACACTTCGGAAGTCCTTCTCATAATTCATCGATTACTACAAGGAGATCTGTTTTGTTTCCCTAGTGTGGTCCTCGGGGGATACTCATGGTGTTCAGGGCACCTAACTAGATGTTCCATCATTTCACTTGTTATTAGTCTCTTTTACTCATCTTAAAAGAATTCAAAACATCATACATCATATTTTTATATTCTCACGTAACTAGAATAACACGAAACATATCAAGTTTATCAATAAGGAAAATGATCAAAGTAAGAAGCACAATAAATCTATAGATTGCAACACATATGATTCTTTCTATCTTCTACATCATCTCACAGCAATGATCAATAGTGGGATTTCTGCCCGAGACATAATCTTATTGTCCAACATTTACCCCATCAGGTTTTTATCATCATCAGTGGGCTTTCAGCCCTAAACATAATCTCATTATGCAACATTTACCCTTATCAGGGTTTCTCAATGTAAGGAGTGCATATTAAATTCATCTTCAACATAAATCTTATCAGTTCATTGTATATCATAGTTCTAAACAAATATTAGAAGAGGCATTAGAACTAGCAATAGTAAAAGCATATAGATATCATGTATCATTCCTCGTACTCAGAATAGATTTATCATACAACATATGCATGTTCCATCCAATCTGAATAGATGCCAAAAATTTCATGCATATACATGCATAACAGACTTAGTTCTCTTCTTTTTTTATTTCACATTCTTCATATGGGTTTACTAATCAACACACATTGACTATCAATTGAAACTTGTACTATTAGTCCATTCTCAGAGTACAATTCACAATTCAAGAACACATTCTTGTAAATCAATTCAAATACTTGACTTTCATCTTTTAGTTGAATTCAACTACAGTTATGTGCGTCTCTTAATCCCCCATTTGAGATTTTCATTCACTAGCATCATCAAACTCATCATTTTAGGGAAAGAGTTACATTCTTAGAATCATCTACTAATTCCTATCTTTTTCCATCATTTTATACTCAGTAGTCTCAACTTCTTTCATTTCATGTTCATTACATTATCTGGACCAATCTTTCTTGATTCACATTACATACAATGCTTCTCCTCTACATAACATTTATCAAAATATAGTTCTTAGTATATTTCATTTAATTTGGGTTAAGCCACATGTAATTAAAATAAAAGATAAAATACTTCATCATACTATCTTCATTAGTTTCATCTTTATCTTGCAATCACCATTAAGTGCATCTTGTTCATATTGTTTCTTATATTCAGATAAGTGTACCTTGTCATTGACTACTAATGTCATTCCCATAATCAACAATGATCATTCTTTATTATACTAAAACAAATACATTGGACTTAGGTGATATTAGTAAGACTCGTCATATTCAATTGAAGTATTAATGCTTTCAACTTTAGCATTTGATCATATTTACAACATCATATATAAGTTCTAGCTTTATCACTCATATTCATCTTAATACTAAACTTTCAGGGTTTTCAAGAAGTCATTCCTTAGTTCAATATATCATAGGAATCATATCATTCAGTAATCCAATCATGATTCAAGGGTTCATTAGGGTTATTCACAAACATGGAAACCCTCGTTTCCATTCTAACACATTTCATTCATCAATCATAAGTATACATTGATTAATTGACTCATTTGATTCACTTCCTCAACACAAATCCTAATCAAGATATGTGGTCATTCAATTACATTAACATTCAACAATACACTTGTATAATACAATCTAGTACAATTCAAATATGATTTTTTACATGATAATTCAATTCCAAGCATAACGGCCATTGGGCTGATTTTTAGGCAAAATTCACATGAAATGGCATAGTCGTCTATCCATAATAAAACCCATAGATCCTCAATCAATATATCAGGAACTAATTAGGTTCCAATCAATGAGAAATAATCAAAATCAGTGGAATTGGATCCCTCAATATCTTTCCCAAATCAAATCCAATCACATACATATACAAACAAGGTTTCTAATTATTTTAGCCAGATAGAATTAGGCTTTCAACTTGAATACAAAGCTTAGGAGGGATAAACACTCACCTCAAGTGCCAATCACCTTAATTCCGTAGGTCAACCTCTGAATTTTTGGAAACCCAATCAAACTCTCACAAAAGAATCCAATTCTTTCTCCTCAACTCAGAAACACTAGAAATGGGGATTAGAAGAGAAAGAGTGAGAAAAGGGGGAGATTTGATGTGATTTCGAATTAAATCAGGGGAGGGATGGAATCTTGACATGTAAGAGAAGATTCACTATGAAATTCTATGCAAAGAAGCTAAACTTACTTGATTTCATCATATCTTGGATAGAGAAACCCTAGGTCAACATCTCCACCACTTTCTCTTCTCAAAACCCTAGCTATTCTCTCTCTCAAGAATTTCGTTTCTTTGATAGGAAGGACGAGTTATGAGAGCTCCTTGTGTGTTAGGTTAGTGATATAGATGGATTGAGGTGCTTAGAACATTTGCAAACAAGCCCCTCAATGTATTTTTATTTTGCTCAGACTGGTTGGTCGGCTGAGTTATATACTCGACCGAAACCACATGTTTCAGAACTCAAACCACATCAAAAAATTATGAAACTTTAATCTAATGTTTGACATTCAGTTTTTAAGAAAAATTAAAATTTTTAGATCATTTTGTGTTACAAATAAATAAATAAAAACCAAATACTACATTGCTATTTTGTAGTTAGCAGCGTGGTCAGTCAAGTTTGTCCTTCACATAACTCGACCGACACCCCTCTTTGTAGGGATAAAAAATCATTAAAAAATTACAAAAATTTAATAGGGTGTCAATAATGTAGTTTTAACAACTATAGATAAAATTTGATATCAATTGTATATATCGATAAAAAGATAAATTCAATTTCTACACTGCTATATCAATCTGAAAATATGATCGGTCGAGTTTGAAACTCGACTGAAAAACAGGTCAAAACATTCTTCAAAAATTCTAATATTTTTCAAGAGTATTCAAATTTGAAATATACAAATCATATCAAAATATAAATTAAATGAGAGTTACACATAAAATACTAAAAATCATTTAGTGAGACACTATACTTATCAAATTATGTATTCATATGTCATCAAAACCCTAATTTGGGCCGATTAGGGTTTCCAATTTTTTAACCCTAATTATGTAGATCAAAGTATGATTAAAACTTCTCATTATATTTAAAATATCAAACCTTAACTACCATCACTAATCAAGCTTTAAACCATGATCAACTTAGTTAAGTATACCATCATCCAAGTAAACCCTAATTAGATGACTAATTTGAAAATGGGTCATTACAATTTTCCTCCTCAGCATTTCAACACTATCTATGCATACAAGAATTGCTATTGTAGCAGAAGGATTTTCTAGCAAAGATGTGATCAATTGTGTAGAATAAAATTCTAGTTCGCTTTGTGGTTTTAGGAGTGTCAATAGGGAGTAAATTTGATGTTTTATGTGTGTGTGTCTATATATACACATATATATATATGTATACATACATATATATGGATATTCATTCACTACCCGTGTGGTACCCGTGCATCTATTTTATAATAGGAAGGCACATATTTGTAATGAGACAACCAACATTTTAATGAGATGACAAAAAAATGTAACATAAAGACTTGTTTTGTAATATTACGTAAACTGTTGTTATAAATATCATTTTTACTGTAGTCAAAGCGACAATAAACTTTTCACATTGTATTATAGAACATGTCTTCATATTACAATTCTGGTTGTCTTATTACAGTTAGACACCTTTCTGTTACAAAACAGATCCACGGGTAACACATGTTAGCTAGTTGCGCAAGTAGTGAATATATATATATATATATATATATATATATATATATATATATATAATGGAAACAATCTAGTGAGAAAACACATCTGGTGAGAGCATTAGAGGCATTTGAATAACTCTCCACATAGATCAATTTTTCATAATCCAACTGTACAAATTACAAATATACCTTAATATCTACCTTCCTATAAAATTTTATCACCATCCAATTTGTAGATCATTCACAACGACCTAATATTTTTGGACGCTCAATATTGAATTTCAGGTTGACCGTTGGATGTAAAAAGTGTATATTGTACATATGGACATGTAAACAATGTCTGATTGCAATGATTTTTTGCGGAAAGGTAAATGAAATGATGCATTTTCTATCTATATGGTTGGATTTTAAAAAATAGTTACTAATTTGTAGTTATTCAAATGCCTCTCATGCTCTCACTGTAGGATGTTTCTCACTGGATCGCTACCCTATATATATATATATATATATATATATATATATATATATATATATATATATATATATATATATATATATATATATATATATATATATATATATATATGAATACATTTTCAATGCTTGTACGAATGACCTGAAATTCACTACCCATGCCACCCAAAAAGTAACTTTTTGGTCAGAAAAGTAACTCGCTGGACAAAAAAGTAACTATGTTGACCAAAGAGTAATTGTTCGACTCAAAAGTAAAACTGGGCATAATACACAATAAACATTCTACAATAAATATTTAATTGTATACTAGTTATAAATGTAACTATTTATGCATGAAAAGTAACAGTTTGAAGGGTAAAGTAACCCTCTAAATGTGTAGAGTAAGGAACTCCATAAAAATAACCAAATTTGGAGCAGGTAGCTTCCCACGTGGGAAATGAATTCACACACACACACACACACACACTATATATATATATATAGAGAGAGAGAGAGAGAGTCAGGCTGGAATACACTCAAGTGTGTTTGCATATCAAGACTATTTTTTTTTTTGAAAATGTAAACCATTGATCTTCATTGTCATACTATAACTAGGCTACATACAAATTTTGAGCCCATTTGGATGAGTTTAAGTCACTCATCCAATGGCATCAAAATTGACGCATGAAATTATTTTGAAATGCATAATTTTTACGGTCTTTATAACATGACCTACAAATGTCCAAATGTGCTCAAATTTTGTATATGAGCTATTCACAAGATGTTTAAGGAGATCAACGGATTAGATTTTAAAAAAAAAAATATTGCATCATGAAAAACTACTTGAGTGTATTCTGCTCTGAATACACTCGAGTGTATTCTAGCCTGGCCTAACTATATATATATATATATATATATATATATATATATATATATATATATATATATAGACACACACACACACAAATATATATATATATATATTATATATATATTATATTATATATATAGACACACACACACAAATATATATATATATATATTCATTGCCCGTGCAGGTAACTAACTTTTATTACTCGTAGATCTTTTTTGTAATAGGAAGGTACATAATTATACTGAGTCGACCAAAATTGTAATAGAAAACTCATTTCCTAAAATAGAGGGTGGAATTTATTATCCCTATGAAAATAGTCAAAATGATATTTCAGATAAAACTGTAAACAATTTATGTTGTATTACAAAACAAGTCTTTTTAATACAATTTTGATCATCTTATTACAATTTTGGCTATCTCATTACAAATAATACCTTTCTAATATAAAATAGATGCACGGGTAACTAACCTTAGTTACTCGCACATGTAGGGTAGTGAATGAATAGCGTCATATATATATATATATATATATATATATATATATATATATATATATATATATATACATATACGTATACATATATATATGTATATATATATATCGATATTTATTCATTGTTTTTGTGAGTTACTAAGTTTTTGCTACCCGTGCAGCCCAAAAAGTAACTATTTTGCCATAAACATAACTCACTAGATAATAAAGTAACTATTTTGTCAAAAAAGTAACTATTCTACTGATAAAGTAAAAATGAACAAAATACATAGTAAAAATTCAGGAATGAATATGTAACTTAAAATTTTTACAGTGTTTTGCTTGTTTTACCTTTTTTTTTGTGAACCCAGCGTGCCTCCTTTTCATTATTAACTGCTCAAAGTTACAAAGTATCGACCTGTTACAGAGTGTAACAGAAGGAAGAATGGAAGAAAAAGGGAAAAAAGTAAAAGTTGTACAGAACTATACAAATGTGAGGTCAGCTTTACTAATATTGCAGATCTCATCCGAGGTTTTCTTTGTACCTAGAAAGATCCTTATATTTCTTTCTGTCCAAATGTGATATATAAACGTTGCAGCTGCAATTTTCTCCTTTTTCTTCAGATGGTTCAAGTCATCTATGCAATTTGGGACAACAGTAAGCTCATACCTATTTTTGAGACACTTCCAGATTGTCACAGCGAACTTGCAAGTAAAAAGAATGTGTTCCATGTTCTCTTCCTCCTCTTCACATAAGGGACACCTTGATACTAGATATAAACCAAACTTTCTCAGGACATCAGTTGTTGGCAGACGATTTAGAAAGGCTTTCCATAGCTCGATAGAAAACCTTCTTGGTATTTTGTCATTCCAAATATATTTTTCCCACGGAACTACAGGAGCTGACTTCCTCACTATATTCCACCCGTCCTTCAGCTGGAGTGTTCTTTTGCCTCCTACAGAGATGAAGTCGTTGCCACCTGCTGGTCTCTGTAATTTTGAAATGATTTCCTGCAGTTCATCCTTCCCGCGCACAGCTGGGCAGCACCAATTCCCGTCTTTGATGAGAACCTTCACATGATAGGTTATTCCACCACCTAATCGGTGAACGAGTTGTTTGTTAACCAAGTCCAGTAGTTTTCTACCTCCAGGTAACCACGGATCTTGCCACAGTTTGAAAAAGTTGCCATCACCCACGTTAAACTCCAGCTTGCTCAGCAGTGCATTTCTTTTCTTCAGCAGTTTCGTTTTACCTTTTTAGTCATATAGTTATTTTTTTGACAACATAGTTAATTTTTTGTCCAAATTGTTCACTTTTTATTAAATAGTTACTTTTTGAGCTACAGAGTGCAAAAATTTTAGTTATCCGTACATGAATTAAATATAAACCATATATATCTATATATGTACATATAAGTATATTTAGGGAAACATGACATCGCAGCAGAAATAAAGCTTTTACTACCATATTCCCATTTAACCAGCGGATCCCGTCAATAACTATATAATGGAAATGATATTTTTTAGGATATACTTGGTCCTGGAACAAGTCCATTGACAAATCTTCTCGTCGTTGTAGTTGTGCAGCTATCTTCTAGTTGCACTCGAACGATGTCTATAGTGACTTCTGGTCTTCACCACGGACAACAAGCTAACATTGTTTTCCTAGAGGGAAAAGTGTACACACCTCTATAAAAGTCTACACAGACCGCCTAGAACTCATGTCATTCTATTAGAACAGATAGAAAGGAGTTGTCCCTTCTGTTGGTGTACTAGTTACCAACTTGCTCTCTCATAATTGTTCTCCCTTACTATCCCTCAGTTTACTAGGGTAGGACTTACTCGTATTCTCTCGATTACCACAATCAGAGAAGACAAATAATTGTTAGAGAAAATCGGTATTTCTGAGAAGCCCTCAATACCCCTCTATTTATAGGAGAAATAGAGTCAGAGTTCTCAGTCTATGTGGGAGTAGAAGGGATCGAAATCTCATGAATTTTTGCGATCTACGAACGACGAAATGGACGGTTTGCAAGGCATACCGATCGGTTGGCATGTGAGCCGGTCGGTTTACCCAATGAAATGATCGTTAAAGTTAGTGATTTTAGACTAATTTATGATTTTGATGCACAAAGGAGCAACCTTAAGTATTAGATGGGATAAAACATGAAATATATCAAAACTATAATATTCTAGAATACCAATAGAACCAAGAGTAGAAATGGATCTTGAAACCAATTTCGTTGGATAGTTCATATTTTTCTGATAAAAAAGATACATGATATGGTATTTTTGGATAGAATAGTAATTTATGGCGATTTTTCAAAGATATACCATGATCATAGAGATTCTGGATCGAAGGATCCCGATCTATTGGTCCAGGAGGCGCCACATGGACCCCTCTCCCTGGGGCTCCCTCAGGTCCAGCCCAGCGGCCGCTGGTCCCAGTCTGACGCGGTTCACCACCGCTGTTCGACGCCCATGGGCGTGTGCCCCTGATCAGTGGCTGCACACCATCGCCGGCAACCACTAACACGTAGAAGCCGCTACGCCCACACGAGAGCCTAGTCCTCTCGCTGCAGCGGCGGCGCTGGCTCGCCGGAGCTCAGAGGCGCATGAAGATCGAGCATGCTGGGGGCATCGAGGTAGTCGTCCACACCCACCGTTGTGCCACGGATCAGCCGCAAACCGTAACCATGGCTGAGGTGTGCGGGAGGGCAAACACCCATACTCCCCTTCTCGACAGCGCAGGGGGCGAGGGAAGAAGAGGGGAGAAAATGGGGTTAGGGTGCGTGAAAGAGAAATCGAAGATAGGGGAAGATAGGAGTTTAACCGGGGCTTCGATTTTTCCAAAGGAAGTGGGTAGGGCATGGTTTGGTGGTCACAGAGCAACTGTAAAGCTGCTGCCATGGCAGTGCCAGATCCGGGGGAGAGGACAACATCACGACCGTTGGATCTGGCTGCCATCTAGGGGATGAAGATCCAAGGGTCCAGAACCATTATTCATGGATTTAAAGCTTTTGATTGGTTGAATGGGGGAACTTCGGATCGCGCTTAAGTAAGGAAAAGAAAAGAGAGGGAAAGGGGGAGAATTTGGGCGGGGCACGCGCCATGAATGGGCCCTAAAAGGCCGGCCCAAACACATAAAATTGAGGATAAATGGACTAGAAATAAATTTATAACAAGGCATAAATCAAAAGGTCATATCTCGAGCTATGATTGTCTGATTGAAGTGATTTTTACGTTTCTGGAAAGATAATGAGAAGATCTACAACTTGAAATATATTTTATATCAAGAAGATCCCATGAAAGAGTTCAATTGTGATTGTGATTTGATGATACATAATAAGCATGAAACTTAGTTTAAAACTCAAATTAGAGTCATATAGTAGTACCAAGTGATATTCATTTGAATCCAACTCATCAATTGGGAGTAAAACAACTCAAAGTCATCAAATTGGGGTGATGGAGGTTATTGAGTACATCAAAGCATCTAATGAGTCAAGATGTACGTAAATTTGATGAGAGTGGGAATCCGGGTTATCACATCCAATTTATGATGCACATGGATTCATACTCATGCATTCCCTTTCTTCACAATAACTGGGACATTGAGCTTTAAAGATAGTAACTTCATGTACCATGGGCATGTTTCCTCTCTTTAATATCTCCATGCTAAACCTCTTCAACACTTTATCAATGTATGTGGTTTGACTTAGTCCAAGAAGTCTTTTGGATCTATCTCTATAGACCTTGATCCCCAAGATGTAGGATGTTTCTCCCAAGTATTTCATAAAAACATATTTCTCAGCTATGTCTTTACCTTTTGTAAAGTATGGATGCCATTCCCCATCAATAGTATGTCATCTACATACAATATGAGGAATAAAATCATGCTTACCACTACCTTCTTGTACACACAAGGTTCATCTTCATTTTGAGTAAAGCCAAACTCATTGACTGTCTCGTCAAAATAAAGATTCCAACTCTGATAAGCTTGCTTCAATCCATAGATTGACCTTTGTAGCTTACAAACTTTATTTGCATCCATTGGATTCATAAAACCGTCAAGTTGTGTCATGTACACATCCTCAAGGAGATTTCCATTCAGGAATGCAATTTTAACATCCATCTACCAAATCTCATAGTCAGAATAAGTTGCAAAAGCAAGCATGATCCTGATGTACATAATCATGACAACTGGAGAAAAAGTTTCATCATAGTCAACACCTTAAAATTGTCTGAAACCTTTTGAAACCAATCTTCCCTTATAGGTTTGTATTTTACCATCCATGTTGGTCTTCTTCTTGAGAACCCACTTGAATCGTATGGGTTTTACACCTTCAAGTGGATTCACCAAGGTCCATACCTTGTTGACATACATCGATTCCATCTCAGATCTAATGGCGTCAAGCCAATTCTCAGACTTTAGTTCCTAGTAGCTTCTAGATAGGTGGTTAGTTCATCATCTATGACCAACTCATCGCCTTCCTGAGTCACAAGATATCCAATCTTTCAAGTTCAAGATGTGTCCTACTAGATCTATGAGGTCCTTTTGTTACTTGAGGAGTTTGAGATTCCACAAAACTTTGTGATTCTCTTTGTTCCTCTTATGCATATATTGGTTAAATTATTACTTGTTGGTCTCGAACCTCTTCGAATTCCACTTTCCTCCCACTAATTCCTTTGGAAATAAATTCCTTTTCCAGGAATGCATCATCTCTAGAAACAAAAACTTTACAGTCAGATAGGGAATAAAAGTAATATCCTTTAGTATACTTAGGATATCCAACAAAATAACATTTATCAAATTAGATCCAAGCTTATCAAGAAACATATTCCTTACATAAGCTTCATATCTACAAATCCTCGTAAAAGGCACATTGGGTCGCTTCCTGTACCATATCTCATATGGTGTCTTTTGAACCAATTTAGATGGTACTCAGTTTAGTCTAATCATGGTGGTTTCAAGAGCATAACCCCATAAGGTAGTTGGAAGTTCAGCTAAACTCATCATTGATCAGACAAAATCTAGCAATGTTGATTCCTTCTTTTTGATACACCATTATGTTATGGTGTTCCAGGTGGTGCTCACAATGATATGATACCACGGTCTCATAGAAGGTCCTCAAAATCTTGGCTTAAGTATTCCCCACCTTAATCAGAATGAAGTGCCTTAATACTTTTTCCAAGTTGTTTATGTACTTCATTCATAAACTCCTTGAACATTTCTAGAGTTTCTGACTTATGTTTCATCAAGTAAACATAACCATACCTACGAAAGTCATCAGCGAAGGTAATGAAGTATTGATACCCACCTCTATTAGTTGTTCTAAAAGGTCCACATACATCAATATGTATGAGTCCTAATAGATCACTAGCCCTCTCATTGTTACTAGTGAAAGGAATCTTAGTCATCTTTCCAAATAAGATTCACATGTCTCTATTGATTCGAAATCAAAAGAGTCTAGATATGTGATTCTCATTTATGCACCGTAGACGACAATGCCAAAGATATGTTTTGTTTGAGTTGTTGAGTTTTAGCCTTTTGGTATTTAAAGTATAAACATATGTCTTTAGGTCTAGCAAATAAAGACCATAAGACATCGGGGCATTTCCATAAAACATCCCATCTTTTCAAATATAACGTTGACCATTCTTAACATAAAATTCATATGCATCCTTGTCCATACAAGATACATGAATGATGTTTTTATTTATGGCCTATACATAATATCAGTTCACTGACTCTATTACAGGTCTTATAGGAAAAGATAGACTAGAGGTTCCAACTAGAGTGGCAACAACTTTTTCTCCATTTGCGATTCATAGTTCAACCTCCCCCTTTGTCAATGGCCTACTTATTTTCAGATCCTGCCTATTTGAGCATATGTGAGATTCACATCTAGTATATAATATCCAAGATGAAGAAGTAGATATGTTTATCTCAATAACATATATACCTGAAGTGGAGATCACCATCTCAATATTATGCTTCCTGAATGCCTTCAAGTACAAAGGATAGATTCCTCTTGCACTTTTCATTCTCCTTGTCCTAAGTGTTGAAGATCTGGATTTGAGCTTAGCCTCATAATTCTTCATGGCCTTGTTTTCATCCTTGGACTCAACACTGTTGATCCCCAACACAAATTTGTCCTTCTTCATTCTTTCTTCAACATTAATTAGCATGCCCAGAAAATATGACAGTGGTCTGGCCATATTATTGAAGTGGTAACACTTAATAAAGTGGCTATATGATTCATGCAATGATTGCAGAATCATATTCATGGCCAACTCTTGGCTCAAGGAGAATCTCTATTCTTCTTGATGAATCATATTCCAAACATAGAGCATATGGGTCTCTACTGAGTCTTCCTATGCCATCTTACACTCAAAGAGCACCTTTGAGACATTGTACCTTTCTTACTTTGTAAGGTAATGGTTCACATTGCTATGTGTTACCATCTAAAAAAATCCCCATGTCTTTACATTGCTCATGCAACTCACAGTTCATGTAGCTTAGCATAAGGTGCTTTATATCTAAGGCATCATTGGAACTCTTCCAGTAAGCATCCACTATAGCCCTAGGTGCATCAGGAGAAGGTATTTCTGGAATTGGTGTTTCTAGGGCATAGAGCATGCACTCTTCATTGAGAACCCTTCTCAAAGCCCAACACCAGTCATGAATATTTGTCCCGTTATGCTTGTCCTTCCTAAGTACCAATCACAATAATAATTTGATTATGTAAGCAAAACTATTTGCATTTGTTAAAACCTTTTTTATTTGATTTGATTTGAAAATTGAAAATTAGGCCTTTAATTAACTATTGCTCCCAATATTTTATTCAAATTGATACCCCTCAGACATCAATTTGGAAGATTACAATGTACAACCTTCTAGAGAACAAAGATCTAAACCAATTCAACTATTATCCAGCCAACACTAGCGTCCATAGTCAATTATTAAGTTAAGCAATTTTTGCCAATTGCATCACATGATATTCATGGATAGATGATATGTGCAAATCCTTGTCATAGTCATCTTCATGTCTCTGGTGCTTAATCTCATTCAAAACACATAGTTAATCCTGACCCAAAAGTCAACTCAATAATAATGTACCCCGCTTAGTAGGCCCACATTATTACCATCATACTTCTACGAGATAGACAACGCACCACCCTTGGGGTTCCCACGCTTAGTCGATCAAGCTTTCATGTGTGTTGCTTATGGAAAGCATCTAAGTCTTAATATATAATTTGAGGGAGATTGTATTTATAAATACATATACTTTATCCAATCACCACATATATAATACGTATCATAAACATGCTATATCCCACAATAAAAATATGCAATAAACAAAAAGTGATGGTTATGACCATTATAATGTAATTCCTTGGAGCCACAAGTAATTACCAAAATCTGGTGTCTACATCTCATGTAGAAACTAATTGTTGATGAAGATATGTGCTTGCCAATATGGGTTGTTTGGTTCAACCCTTGTACCAATCATCTTGCCTAACCAGTCAGTTGGTCGCCTCTCCGGTCATCTAGACTCCGAGCCATTACCTTTGTGGTCCTCCAGTTGAACGGTTGGTCCTCTAGTCAATCGGTCCTCCTTGGTCCTCTAGCTTGTTGGCTCATCTTCTTCATAGTAACAAGAATATAAACTATCCTACTATTAAATGATTATTATTACATGATTATAGAGAAACCTCGAGTTACATTTGAGGGGAGAAAAGACATGAGAGAATAGTACTTCTACAATTGGAAGATAAAATAGAGGCTCGGTATGCAAACTTAGATAGAACAGGAAATAAACACACAACCACCAAGCACAAATAATTAGGTTTATTAACCATAACCAAGAAATACATCGACCATAAAAAATGTCTTTTAGGGTGACACATGTGAATTGCATCTATATATCATACATATATTAGTTAGGGATTATATGTGCTATTTGATCACACATTTAATATTCACATCGTATGCAATAAATAAATGATAAAAACTAAGGATCTGATCATATTTATTATCCCAAAATATAGTAGATTGACATAGCTCTGGTACCACTATAGGGATATATATAGGTAGCAGAAACAAAAAAATTACTAGCATATTCCCATTAACCAACAGATCATGTCAATAACTATATAATGGAAAGGATGGTTTTGAGTATATACCTAGTCATGTAGCAAGTCTAGTGACAATCTCCTCATCATTGTAGTTGTGCAACTGTCTTCTAGTTGCACTCAGACGACGTCTATGGTGACTCCTAGTCTTCACCACAGAAAGCAGGCTAATGTTGTCCTCCTAGCAGGAAAAGTATCTACGCCTATAGAGAAGTCCACATAGACCAACTATAATGCATGTCGTCCTACTAGAATAGATAGGAAGGTGTCCCTCTCATTGGTGTACTAGTCACCAACTTTCTCTCCCACAATTGTTCTTCCTTACTATCCCTCCCTTTATCGGGTAGGACTTGATCAGGTTCTCTCAGTTACCACAACAAAAGAAGACAAAAAATTGTTAGAGGGAATTGATGTGTTTGAGAAGCCCCTAGTACCCCTCTATTTATAGGAGGGTTAGGATCAAGGTTCCCAGTGTGTGTGGAAGTGGAAGGGACTGGAATCTCACAAATTTTCGGAACCTACAAATGACAACATTGTCGGATCACTGGGCGAACCGATCGGTTGGCATGCGAGTCGATCAGTTCACCCAATGAATTGGTCATCTCATCATGTTTACCAATAACATATCAATTGAAAATTATATTCCAATTAATACAAGACATGACGTCAGCACTAATCCTTGATGCAATTGAATTGCACCATGAACTAGGAAACTCTCTTTGCAAAATGGTCGTCTTGCAACCATGAACTGATCGATTCACTAAATGAAATGATCGGTTTACTAAATGAACCGATCAGTTCGTTCCCTAACTCATTCAAAATTCAGCCAATTTAGTATTCAATCAACTTAACACTCCAACCGGTCATTTCACCACATGAACCGAATGGTTGGGAGTCCAGTCAGTCAATTGGTACTTAAATCGAATACCTAGACACTTTAGTAACCAATTTAATTATCATTCATGTTCAAAAATCCTCTTCTAGGTGTATCCTATGTGAGTGACCCTATATGTCCCATATTACATTGGCAGTGAATGTCCATAACTACTTATGTCATCACAAGAAAAAAATAGTGCCTAGTCACACATCATTTCTAGCCAAGTAGATGGAAAGTTGGAGAACAACTTCAACCTACAATCTATGATTGGTGTTTTGGTGCTTTATAGTTCCTTTGTCACTAATATCTAGATTGAACTAGAGGCATGGAGCAGTCATCTTCTTCAACATTCAATCTATATTCCTTGATGTAGCAGACTGTCTAAGATATATGCAAGATCAATGTCACATGTTGACTCACACGTGCATGGCCATACTTTCCTAAGTCTCACTAATCAAGTGGATAAGATATTATACTCCTATATGAGGAACAAATCCCATCTAAATCACTAACAATCATCCCCATGTATCAAAGTGAACTCAATCATCACCTTTACTAAAAGCCTTATTTAGGATTACGGTGGATGATGTCAAAGTATACCAAACGACATGTGATGAGTGTAGTAACTTCAGGTCTAAGAACCACGATCAACACCAACATTATAAGATAGAATAAATTGGAAGCATGTCTTCATTATTAAAAAAATCATTTACAAGTTATGCCATTACAATAATCATATGATTGGCTCTATGGGCATACATACCAATATACTCCCACTTTCACTTAGAGCCAGTCACCCATGAATCTTATTCCAAGTGATATAACATGACCATCATGCTTCTGTTGTAAAAGTTCTTTAGGAAAGGGGTCAATATCATTGTTCTCAGTTCATTCTCTACCAACATTCACATCTCCTTGCTGTATGATCTCTTGTATGAGATGGAAATGCCTTTGTGTATATTTGGAACACTGATGCAATATGGGTTCCTTAGCTTGTGCAATATCTCCATTGTTGTCACAATATAGCTCAATTGTGTCATTTATGCTTGGAACCATCTCAAGTTTTGAGATGAACTTCTTGATCCAGACAACCTCCTTTGTTGCATTTGACACAACAATATACTTGGCCTTTGTTGTAGAAAATGGAATCAAGAAGGGAAGGCAAAGATAGTTCATAATTTCATAAAAGGAGTCAACAAAGTAGGCGGTGCATCCTTCAACCCTCTCCCGTTTACTCCTCCCAGGAATTCTCTAAATGGGTTCAGAGGCATGCTTGACAACTGTCTCTTGCTTGGAACTCTTCCAACTTACATCTCCATTGTTGAGGCAAAACAAAAATCCTGATTGTGATTGATAGTCATCTTTTTCAGTTTGGAAGCTTGCATCGGTGTAACCCTTTACCACCAACTCTTCCTCTCCATTGTAGATGGGGAGTTCTTCTCAAGTACTTAAGGATGTTCTTCATGGATATCCAGTGAGAATCACCCGGATCTGACTAATATCTGCCCATCATGCTCAAGGCATATGAGACATCCATATGGGTACATAACATAACATACATGATTGATCCAGCTGTTGATGCATATGGAGTCATACTCTTGCATTCCCTATCTTCATAAGAATTGGGACATTGAACCTTAGAGATGGTAACTCCATGTACCATGGGTAGGTTTCCTATCTTTGAGGTCTTCATATTAAACCTCTTCAACACTTCATCAACATATGTGCTTTGACTTAGTCTAAGAAGTATTTTGACTCTCTCTATTGATCTTGATCTCGAAGATGTAGGTCACTTCTCCCAAGTCTTTCCCATCCATGTCTTTCCCTTATATAAAGTAGGGATGACATTCCCCATCAACAGTGTGTCATCTACATACAATATGAGGAATACAATCATGCTCTCCACTAACCTTCTTGTATGCATAAGGTTCATATTCATTTTGAGCAAAGCCAAACTCTTTGACTGTCTCATCAAAATAAAATGATTTACTCATTTTTCTTCTACAAATTTGCTTGTGATAAATTCCTTGCCTACTACCTTAGAAATTTGGTTCACTTTAAAAACTATGGTGCCAAATAAAGTAGTCGAGCCGGATGGATTTTAGTTGAATTCTCACTACATCACTAGAATATTGTATCAACTTCTAACATATCTACCATTCAGAAAGGTTTTTAGGGGCTTCCTTCACCTTCTCTTCTATGTAATGCATCTATTATACTAATCCCATAGGTTAAACCAATGAAGTTATGTTTACAACTATGACATATTTCCTTGGCGAATGTGGGTCTTAAACTGATTTCCAAAGTCCTGGTCCAACGTATTAAGCCATTAATTCATGAAAAAATGGGTATCTTGAAATCAGTCCAACTTTATTTTAGGAAGGCACATTACCGATAATATCATTATAGTCCATTACATAATTCGCAATATGCATCACTCTATTCAGCTAAGTTCATGGCCATTAAAGTTGAATTATCAAAGACATATATACAACATGATGTCTTGGGGTTTTACACTTGATACTTAATCAAAATGGGTCTACCTCAAAATTTGATTTCTTATATTATGAATTCTATAACTGATGGTCGTATTAGTGTTATATGGAATGGTTGCAAACTACCAAGCTTCAAGGCTAATAGGGGTCTACGTCAAGGAGATCCCCTATCTCCTTACCTTTTTGTTCAGTGTCTAAATTGTTTAAGCCAATTAATAAAAGATAAAAGTTTCTTAAGGGGCTTGGGAACCTATCAAGCTTTCTTCTCATGGACCATTGGTGTCTCACATCACATTTTTGATGATATTATTTTATTTGCAAAGGCATCTATTTGCAATATGGCCATAGTGTTAAAATGATTCATTGTTTTTGAAGAGGCTTCGGGTCAGTCCATTTTAGTGGACTAGAGTGTCATTTTCTTCTCAAAGTCAGTACACCACAGGAACTGGCGAATTCCATTTCTACGTAGGCTCACATGACTAAGGTGAATGATCTTGAAAAGTACCTTGGAATCTCAATCTTACATGGTAGAGTTGAGAAGACAACATGTAGATACCTTATGAATAATATCCAAACACAAATTACAGGTTGGGCAACCCATACTTTGATCTAACATGCATGATTACTCTGGCTAAATTAGTTCTTGGAATGATACCAACATATACTATCCAAATGAAGGTTATCCTAGTACAAGTTTGTGATGGTATTGATAAGTTGATAAAATGGTTTATTTGGAGGAAGAAAGGATCTGAGCATCCTTTATCCTTGATATCTTGGGAACAAGTCATTGCTCCAAAACTATTTGGTGGACTGGGGATTCCCTCTACGCGCCTATGGAATCAAGCTCTACTCCAAAAGACAACATGGTAGAGATTAACAAACCGACCATCTTCCTAGTTGTTTGGTCTTAGTCATAAGTATCAGGCTTTGTAAACAAGAAGGGGTATCTCTTCAACACCCTTTAGGAAACAAGTTGAGATTATCAAACCTTTCATACTTTTGAACAACATGACTATGATTTCTAATGGGAAAATTGTGTTTGTTTGGTCCCAACCATGGGTACCAAATGCTTCTCTTCTTCAAGACATCGATATTTGTCCTATTCCAACATATCATATGGACATGAAAGTTCACTCTTTAATTACCTCCTTTGGTGATTGGGACAAAACTTTCTTATTTCATTATCTACGGTAGTCTATTGTGAATAATATTATCACCGTTTCCAATACCGCAAGCAGGTCACTTCTCTATTTGGTCTACATACCATTTACTCATCATGCCTGTGTCAAGACATAAACTGGGACCATGGAAGAAGATATGGAAGTTTCCTATTGTTGCTAAATGTAGAACTTTTCTATGGCTAGCTATGAATCAGGCGTTAATTAGAAATGTTAGAAGAACTCAACAACACTTCAAAATAGATTCAACATGTCCTATATGCATGACATCTATTGAGACCACCGTTCACACCTTGCATGACTACAAGTTGGCCAAACCTATCTGGGAGGATCTTCATTTTGACTATCACATATCTGATTTCTTTACTACACCATTCAATGAGTGGATGCACACTAGTATTCATTTAAATCTATAGTTATCTACCCTATTTATGGTCACATGTCATGTGATCTGGATAAACATGAATTGTTTTATTTGTTTGGGTCAGCAACCCATTCTTTCCTTTTCTATTCAGAGTATCTAGAGAGAAGTCACATCAACTATTGAGGAATTTGGTCTTTTGGATGCACAAAATCATGACCTACATCAACTTCCTGAAGTGGGTATTGATTCTTAGTGTTATGACCCACATTTCATTTTACCAGTAAGTACCTTGGTTAGTGCATAATTGAACTAGTTATGTTGAGATGAGTACTTGCTTTTGTTAATAGTGTTTTGAGCTTTGAGCTAGTGTTAATGTATCATTAGCTTGTTTTCTTGTCCTGAGGTTGAGGACAAGTTTGTGCTTGATCCGTTACCAGAGAAATCATGCGAAACCGACCTACGAGTAAAAAGATATGAGCTTTTTAGTGTCCAGGGACCTATGTGTAATTTCGGAAAAGTTCTTGGGCATTTTACGTTCGGCCCCCTGGGCGCCCTTCCTTATCTCCTCTTTAGAGTTTCCCTTTATTAGCTTGTTAGCCGACTTTGAATGAACGATAAGTTCATTCCTTCAGTTGCCGTTTGAGAAAACAGAGAAGGGAGAGGGAGAGAACTAGCTAGAGGAGAAAGCTGGGAGATCAAGCCCCTCCTTCTCTGTTCACCTTCGATTCCTCATCTTTTCCCAACCAAATCAACCAGCAGCCGCGGTTCCCTCCTTCAGCTGCGTCATCTTCTCCATCTTCTTCCCCCCTTTCTTCTTCGTTCCAAGCAGCCCGACCAAGATAGGGGCCGGCCAAGGAGGTCGCTGGGAGCGGCCTAAGGCGTGAAAAGCAACGTCTACGGGTTGTTGCTAGGTCGTCTTGAAGTTCCCAAGGAGTTTCGGGCAAAGATTGGCCGCAAAACGACCCCAACTCCACCTTCTTCCTCGTGGATTTCCGTTTTCTGCGCAGGTTGCACGACATGCAAATCAGTTTGCACGGCGTGCAAAGTTACACAAAACAGGACAGAAAGTCGGCCAGTTTGCACGGCGTGCAGATCAATTGCATGGGGTGCAAAGTTGCAGAAAGACAGAACAGAAGTGTTTCTGCCCAGATTGCACGGGGTGCAAATCAGTTGCACGGGGTGCAAAGTTGCAGAAAAACAGAACAGAAGTGTTTCTGCCCAGATTGCACGGGGTGCAAATCAGTTGCACGGGGTGCAAAGTTGCAGAAAAGCAGAATTAGGCGTGTTTGTGGACGTTTTCGGTGTATACAAACACACCGAAGTGGGTGAGTAGTATTTCATTTATTTATCACCATCGAACTCGATTTCATTGTATATATTGCTTCGATATAATTAGAGTAACTTCTAAACAGTATAAATGAGATTAAAGAAATGTGTTTAATTCTATAGAGCCTAAATTACTTAGTGTAACTGAAGAAAATAGCGAATGTTGTCTGTATTGATACTGCTGTGAATATGTTGAGCTCTAAATGAATGTCTGCTATTATGAAAAGTTTAGAATGATGTGGAATTATGTATAAAGTTGAAAGAGATAGAAGTGTTCTTAAATATACTCAGTGTGCAATTAAGATTGAGTTATGACAAATTTATATTTACTGATTTAATAATGGTAATAGACTTAGGTGCCCTAACACCGTAGAAACCCTTTGATAGGTCTGCATCTTAGGGGTGAAACTCGTGTCCAACATCATCCGGTTGAGTAATTCTGGTGGCACGAGGATTGATAGGCAGTGTTCAACAATAATCTGTGCGGTGTCACGGTGGCACTGGAGCAAATAGGGGTTATTCAACAATAATCTGTGCGTGTGTCACGGTGGTAACCCAGTGTAGACTCTCCGCCTGTGTTCTCAGGGTAGAGGAGGAGTCTAGAGCACTCGGAGTTAGTGCAGTGAGGCCAGAGAGCCTGTAGGCCGGAGAGCATGTGGGTCCTGTATCAGAACAGGACTGGCAGTCAGACTTAGCATTTCCCGGGTGTGTCGCTAAGTCTTGTATGGTGGGATCGTAGTTCGCTACAGATCTTTGTATGCAGAGTACACTGCATATGATTAGGGCATAATAATAATATAAATATGAAATCATATAGGATCACAGTAAATTTAATATGTTAAGAGATTTGAATTTCTGTGCCAATTCTCTATAATTGTTTATTTGTTTAAAATATCTGATGTTGCATAGAAATGAGATTGTTATCTGTAAATCTGCTATGTTATTAGAACTGCCCTGCTTAGTACTGCAGTTATGTTTTATTTAAATTTTATATATCTAATGAGTTGTTTAGTGATAGCTAAATGAAATGCTATTCACTGAGCGAGTATGCTCATCCCTCTACTCAAACATTTTCAGGTCAACATCAGCAACAGGAATCGGAAGGATCTTTTCATCCTAACGCTTAATCTGTAGAAGGTATATGTAGTTAGTCTAGTTAGAGGTCTCTTAGTCCTTTCCCCTCGGTCCTTGGGACATGGTGTGGGTGAGAGATAGTATGTATGGCGAATGTGTAAAAGATGTAAATTAACTGTTATATTTTACTTTCTGTTAAACAATGTTACATGTTGTAAACTCTGTTTATGTTCTCTAGCCAGTTTAATTGAAATGCTTCCGCAATAGTTTATTATGTTTTAGTTACAACAATAATCCGGATATCATTATGAGGTTTTAAGAAAGAAAAAAAAGTTTTCAGTGATTTGTTTATGTAATAATCCCTCCGTCGCGCCCTAATCTCGTGATTAGTGGTTAGTGTGAGATCGGGGTGTGACATCTTGGTATCAGAGCATAGGTTGAGTACATGGTTATTCTAAGTCAAGGTCAGGGGACGATAAGAGACCAATAGGATTAGGACTTAGGTGTCTTCCTTCTAACTACAATTTCATAACAGGAAGTGTTCTGTTATATTATTGCAGATGGTAGGAAGATGATGTGGTCACAAGGATCAAGTTGAGAACTTAAGTTGAGTCGTCTGGGATCATTAGAATCAAAAGATAGAATTATAAGTGAGATACATAAGAAGTGATGTGTTTTTAGCTCTGGGATGTCTAAGTGTTTAGATACCCTGGCCAGGTGTCTGAATACTTAGATTGACCAGTATCGAGCTACTCTATCTATTCTTCTCTGGATGCCCTGGCCAGGTATGCAGAGGAAGGATAGGCTAGAGAGAAACCCTGGAAATCTTAGGGTTAAGGAAATCAGAAATTAATGTAGGAGTAAGAGATTAAAAATAGGATGTGATACAACTCTTTATTTGATTGAAAATCACTAAAAATGCTCTTATATGCATGAATTTAGATTTTCAGTTTGTAAAGTAAATGTGATTCTTTTATATTGTTGTGCGTCATAAATTGGTTTATTTATTGTTTATATTCCTTGTATTAAGTAGACCAGAAGTTATGTTTAAATGAGTTTGCCCTAAGTGGATATTCTTTCCACATGTTTGAGATTAATAGGAGTTGGTTCATCCTGAGTAGCTCTTGGCTTCAGGACTACAAGTTCGGCCTGGTCCGACTGGCAGGATGCGTTACTGGGATCTAATGACTCCTATTAAAAATATATAAGAGTAGACTCTAGATAATTTGGACCCAAATCATAGTGAGAATGTATATACACTAAGAGGTTGAGGTATAAGGGAAAGATTAAAACAACTAAGAAGTAGCTGGAAATGATATTAGAGGCCCAATGTTGGAGTCTCATATGAGCAATCCTTAATTGAAAAAAAAAGTTAAGTATGCAATAAGTACATAGAAATAAAGAGCCTTTGGAAGAGCAACATGATATACATGAAGAAACGTGTAAAATGGAAAATGAATCATATATGGTGCATAATTATTATGGTAGAGACATCTAAGAGAATGAAATAATGACACACAGTATGGTGATGAAACCCTAGCAAGGTAAATTGAGAATGTAATTTATCTGAATGTCCAAATAAGAGAAAGGAAATTCCAGTGATAAGATAAGCAAGACTTTAGTAAAACTTATGAGATCCAAAGTTTGATTGTCAAACTAAGGGAGAAAAGTCACATCACAATAATGCTATGTTACTAATAAGGACCAAACCCTAGAATGTTTAGAGTTGAAGTAGTTCAAGGGATGTCGCTAGTGATTTGACCACGAATACTAGCATCTTTATAAAATAAGATCATGAGATTCTATGAAAGGTAAGCTAGCACTAATGAAATCCAAGGTTTAAAGGTAGTTAATATGAAAGATAGATAAATAATATGAAAATGACTCAGAGAAAAGAGTAAGATATAAATTTGAAGTGTAACAAGTGTGTTGTGAACAAAAGGAGAAATATAAAATAAGTGAAGTGCAATGTAAAATGAATTCTTGTAGTTATAGCATGAAGTAAGTAGCATAGAATGAGGAGTATTATCTGACACATGATTTGGAGTTAGCTGATGCAGTTCATGCTCTTAAGACATGACATCACTATCTTTATGGTGAGGCGTGCCAAGTGTTTACAGATCATGAGAGCTTGGAATATATCTCCACCCAGAAGCATCTGAATCTTAGACAGCGAAGATGGTTAAAATTGATCAAAGATTATGAAGTGACAATAGATTATCATCCTGGTAAGTCGAATGTGGTAGCAGTTGCTCTGAGCAGGATGTCAAGTTCAACAACGGATGTATTCTCTATGACATGTTTCAGGAGAGACTTGCTAGTAGAGATGCGGAAGTTGAACTTAGACTTAGGGGTGACTGAACAGAGTGGTTGATTTGCACAGATGCAAGTTAAGCCTATCTTTTATGATCAGATTAAGGAACTTCAGTAGAGTGATAGTGAGTTACAGTAGATCATGCATGACATGACAGGGGGAAAAGACCAGAGTTTATGTTTCGGATGATGGTGTGTTGTATTAGCGTGACAGGTTGCATGTACCTCGAGATAATGACTTGAGAGAATATATTCTTGAGGAAGCACATGCATCGATGTATGCCATGCATCCAGGTAACACTAAGATGTACGTGAATCTCAATGAGTTGTATTGGTGGCTTGGTATGGAAAGAATGTAGCTGAGTATGTGACTAGGTGCAGTGTGTGTCAGCAAGTTAAGGTTGAGCACCAGAAACATGTAGATACATTGTAATCTCTTCATATACCAGAATGGAAATGGGAACATATCACAATGCATTTTTGTGATAGGGTCACCCAGGACACCTAGAGGTTGTGACTCAATATGGTGATTTTGGACAGACTGACTAAGTCTGCTCACTTTCTTCATATTAAGTCAACCTCTGATGTTCCGAAGTTGGCTAAGATATTCATGGATGAGATAGTCAGGTTGTATGGTATCCCAGTTTCAATTATATCAGATAGAGATCCTAAGTTTACATCCAGGTTTTTGGAATCAGTTGCATCGTGTTTTGGGCACAAAGTTGAGGTTTAGTACAACTTCTTACCCGCAAACAGATAGTCAGTCTGAGAGAACCATTCAGACTCTTGAGGACATGCTGAGAGCATGTGTTTTGCATTTCAGTGGAAGTTGGAAAGAACATTTAAGCCTTATAAAGTTTGCATACAACAATAGTCACCATTCTAGTCTTGGTTTTGCCCCGTATGAAGCTCTATATAATAGAAAGTGTAGATTGGACCAGTGAATTTACATAGTTCATCAAAACCCAAATTGCTTAGTGGGAATGTTGAGTTTAGAAATACACGACTGATAATGGTACGGCTTGGGTATAAACCCAGACAATACAGATTTTGTAAAATCATCAGGTGCATGATTTCAAGAAAGTATGATAGCATTAAAATATGCAAATAAACCTAGTTGCATGCTTCCTGTTATGTTAATGTGTGTGACTTAACATTTACATGAATTGGCACATTTCTCTAAGATATTACTAGAAATTCTCAAGTATGATTAATTATTTGTGTTATGATACGTAAGCAACTCTTAATTGAGTTATGTGATGCACAAGCTAGGATTTGGGTTAATGTGCACGTTCTTCGAGAAATTTCAGATAATTGATAAATATTACAGATGATTTCTTATATGTGAAGTAAATCACTCTTATTGGTGTAATAAGATGTTCAATTGCATGAATTCAGTATGTATGTGTCAAAATTGATATGAGTTTGGGATATTTATGAATTTTAAATCTGCCTGCATGCATGATATAAGGATTACTCAGTAATTACAATGATTTTGAATATACTGCTCTGCCAGTTCTAGAATGATACTGTATTGTGATTTGAACTGCAATCAAATAGATGAGATAACTGAAACCCTAAGGATAGGGTGTACAATGAATCAAGTATTTTGATATCAAAATTCTCAGTATGAGATGTGGTGATGTTTAACAGTTCAATTGCATGATTTTTAGTATAAAGTGCCAAATTGACATGCATTCTGTTTATTTAAGAATTTTAGTTTGTCTGCATGTATAGTATGATAATTTCTCAGTAATTACCATAATTTGAGTTACTGTTATAACAGTTCTAGAAAGACAATGTATTTTGGTTTGATCTGGAATCAGATCAGATGTGTCCTATGTTGAGGGACCAATACAGATAGTTGATCAGAGGATCAAGAAGCTTAAGAATCGCGAGTTATCTTTAGTGAAAGTTTTGTGGAGGAATCATAATATAGAGGAAGCTACGTGGGAGCTTGAATCAGAGATGCGTAACAAGTTTCCTTTTCTCTTTTAGGAATTTTGAGATGAAATTCTTATAAGGGAGGGAGATTGTTATGACCCACATTTCGTTTTACCAGTAAGTACCTTGGTTAGTGCATAATTGAACTAGTTATGTTGAGATGAGTACTTGCTTTTGTTAATAGTGTTTTGAGCTTTGAGCTAGTGTTAATGTATCATTAGCTTTTTTTCTTGTCCTGAGGTTGAGGACAAGTTTGTGCTTGATCCGTTACCAGAGAAATCACGTGAAACCGACCTACGAGTAAAAAGATATGAGCTTTTTAGTGTCCAGGGACCTATGTGTAATTTCGGAAAAGTTCTTGGGCATTTTACGTTCGGCCCCCTGGGCGCCCTTCCTTATCTCCTCTTTAGATTTTCCCTTTATTAGCCTGTTAGCCGACTTTGAATGAACGATAAGTTCATTCCTTCAGTTGCCGTTTGAGAAAACAGAGAAGGGAGAGGGAGAGAACTAGCTAGAGGAAAAAGCTGGGAGATCAAGCCCCTCCTTCTCCGTTCACCTTCGATTCCTCATCTTTTCCCAACCAAATCAACCAGCATCCGCGGTTCCCTCCTTCAGCTGCGTCATCTTCTCCATCTTCTTCCCCCTTTCTTCTTCGTTCCAAGCAGCCCGACCAAGATAGGGGCCGGCCAAGGAGGTCGCTGGGAGCGGCCTAAGGCGTGAAAAGCAACGTCTACGGGTTGCTGCTAGGTCGTCTTGAAGTTCCCAAGGAGTTTCGGGCAAAGATTGGCCGCGAAACGACCCCAAATCCACCTTCTTCCTTGGGGATTTCCATTTTCTGCGCAGGTTTCACGGCGTGCAAAGTTACAGAAAACAGGACAAAAAGTCGGCCAGTTTGCACGGCGTGCAGATCAGTTGCACGGGGTGCAAAGTTGCAGAAAGACAAAACAGAAGTGTTTCTGCCTAGATTGCACGGGGTGCAAAGTTGCAGAAAAATAGAACAGAAGTGTTTCTGCCCAGATTGCACGGGGTGCAAATCAGTTGCACGGGGTGCAAAGTTGCAGAAAAGCAGAATTAGGCGTGTTTGTGGACGTATTCGGTGTATACGAACACACCGAAGTGGGTGAGTAGTATTTCATTTATTTATCACCATCGAACTCGATTTCATTGTATATATTGCTTCAATATAATTAGAGTAACTTCTAAACAGTATAAATGAGATTAAAGAAACGTGTTTAATTCTATAGAGCCTAAATTACTTAGTGTAACTGAAGAAAATAGCGAATGTTGTCTGTACTGATACTGCTGTGAATATGTTGAGCTCTAAATGAATGTCTGCTATTATGACAAGTTTAGAATGATGTGGAATTATGTATAAAGTTGAAAGAGATAGAAGTGTTCTTAAATATACTCAGTGTGCAATTAAGATTGAGTTATGACAAATTTATATTTACTGCTTTAATAATGGTAATAGACTTAGGTGCCCTAACACCGTAGAACCCCTTTGAGAGGTCTGCATCTTAGGGGTGAAACTCGTGTCCAACATCAACCGGTTGATTAATTCTGGTGGCACGAGGATTGATAGGCAGTGTTCAACAATAATCCGTGCGGTGTCACGGTGGCACTGGAGTAAATAGGGGTTATTCAACAATAATTCGTGCATGTGTCATGGTGGTAACCCAGTGTAGACTCTCCGCCTGTGTGCTCAGGTTAGAGGAGGAGTCTAGAGCACTCGGAGTTAGTGCAGTGAGGCTGGAGAGCCTGTAGGCCGGAGAGCCTGTGGGTCCTGTAGCAGAACATGACTGGCAGTCAGACTTAGCATTTCCCGGGTGTGTCGCTAAGTCTTGTACGGTGGGATCGTAGTTCGCTACAGATCTTTGTATGCAGAGTATACTACATATGATTAGGGCATAATAATAATATAAATATGAAATCATATAGGATCACTGTAAATTTAATATGTTAAGAGATTTGAATTTCTGTGCCAATTCTCTATAATTGTTTATTTGTTTAAAATATCTGATGTTGCATAGAAATGAGATTGTTATCTGTAAATCTGCTATGTTATTAGAACTGCCCTGCTTAGTACTGCACTTATGTTTTATTTAAATTTTATATATCTAATGAGTTGTTTAGTGATAGCTAAATGAAATGCTATTCACTGAGTGAGTAGGCTCATCCCTCTACTCAAACATTTTCAGGTCAACATCAGCAACAGGAATCGGAAGGATCTTTTCATCCTAACGCTTAATCTGTAGAAGGTATATGTAGTTAGTCTAGTTAGAGGTCTGTTAGTCCTTTCCCCTCGGTCCTTGGGACATGGTGTGGGTGAGAGATAGTATGTATGGCGAATGTGTAAAAGATGTAAATTAACTGTGATATTTTACTTTCTGTTAAACAATGTTACATGTTGTAAACTCTGTTTATGTTCTCTATCCAGTTTAATTGAAATGCTTCCCCAATAGTTTATTATGTTTTAGTTACAGCAATAATCTGGATATCATTACGAGGTTTTAAGAAAGAAAAAAAAAGTTTTCAGTGATTTGTTTATGTAATAATTCCTCCGTCGTGCCCTAATCTCATGATTAGTGGTTAGTGTGAGATCAGGGTGTGACACTTAGTCACACCCTCCATGGGGTTGGATAAAAATCAATGTGGATGCTTCTACAAGGAATGCTCGGTTCTCTACTGCTACAATGGTCATATCACATTGTGGAACCTGGTGTCAAGGAGGGTCAAAATCTTTTATTAATGATTCATTCACTCTTCTTCATGTAGAACTCTATGCTAGTTTAGTTACCTTTAGCCATGCTTGGTTTCAAGGATAGGAGCGACTAATCATAAAATGAATAGTCTTCAAGCAATTTACGTCATTCAAGATGACAACAATCAGTTCCCACCTTATACTGCATGGAAATTTGCAATCAAATCACCCAAAGATAGATCCTGGATAGTTTATATCCTTAAAGCTATTGAATCAAATCATGAAGATGCAGACTTAATTGCTAAGTTACAAGCATATAAACATGCCTCTATGACACTTTGGCCAATTGCATCAACATCAATAGATTCCTAATACTTGTTGTAACAGAGTACATACATGTGCCCCATACTCCAATGATTGTATGACTTTTGACTCTTGCCTTAGGAGGATTTCATAAGGGAAATATAATTTTCAAAAGAAGAAAGATACCAGCTCTGAGATGCTTGCTTAAATCCATAGATTGACCCTTTATCACAGAATCATTATTACCCTAATCCCAATCCCACTGCTGAATGAGTAGTGAAAAGGGGATTAGAGTGCCCATCCATGACTAGCTCGAAGATCACACACACATAACATGCAAAAAGGAAATAACATTATTCTTTATTGAAAATGAACCAAAGGTTTATTACATAAGGCCGGCAGGAAACTTGGAAAGAAAGAAATAAGATAAGCATGTCTAAAATATAAACTGCATCCCTTTTCAATTTATCTCCCATGTAAAGTCCATATTGATGTAGCAGTCTTTATTTCCAGCAGATAAAAAGAAACCTATAGAATATTTGATAGGTGCATAACTTTAGTTCTTTGCATGGCCTGAAATCAAGAAAATCATGACACAATCAATGAAATTGCATGGTACTCTATTAAAAACAAGTAAAACAATTTTATATCAAAGAAGTATACTTAGCAGGACTAATATTTAAAATAGTCTACAAGTGATTTCAAAATAGTATTTGTTCAACAAGATTTTATTATGAGTTTCCCATTAGGCTGATATCCAGAAGCATGGTTACATTATATGTCTCCATCACCCCAACTAGATGGGGGTAGGTCACCAGGTTCCATCTCTCTATACAAGGGAGGAGGTCAACAACATGTACAAGTTCCACCCTCCAAATGAGAAGGTCACTTGTACTCAATATCAACAATTATTACTAGCAATCATAATGGGCAATATCAATTGTGTTTCAATTTTGTTGCAAACTATAATATTGAAAATTAGAAGACTAATCAGTAGGGAACGAAGTAGATCAAACAAATACATAGCCAAGTATACATTTCAAGAGGTGCATAAAGGTATCATCAATACTACTAGTTTGTTCAAGGAGGAGGTATACTAGCATACCTTTTTGGTTAATTTTCAGAGTACAAGATTCTGAGAAAAATAGGTCAACCCCTTGATTTAGATCCTAGATCAACAAGATTTGGATCAAGGGTCAAGATATTGATGTTTTGAAGATCATGTTTCAATATTCAAGATTAGGGTTATTCATTTCTATTAAACCTTGATATTGGGTCATTCACTTATGATCAACATTATTTCGAGATGTCCAACATTTATTCAAGTGTCAAGTATATTCCGAGTATGAATGACCTACCTAGGTAATTTAGGAACTTATATGCTAACCCTAATTATTACCATCAATATTCAAGTCATTTTTGAATCTCTAGATTATTCAATTATTCATGTGAGAGGGGAGAAAATACCTTATATGTGGAATAATGTAGGTCATTGATCTCTTGATGGATGGACACGATCAAGGCACCTAGTTAATAGGGAGAGGGATTTGATTGTGTGTCCTGGTTTGTTGGATGGTGATCAAACGACTGAACCCTATGATTGTGCTTGCTTCTTCAGATCACTCGATCGTGATCGGGTGGTCATGATCCCTTGTGAGAAGGGTTGTTGGATCAAGATTGGACAATTGTGACTCTTCGTCCCCACTTAGTTCTTTGCATTCGAACATGGAGGATCTATGGAAGAGTTGGTCTCCTGCGCTAGAGGGTTTGAGAGAGTGAGGCACCACCGTCAGCAACAAGGTGGCCGCCTGGGGTCACCGTGACCACGCGATATAGAAGGTGGTTGAGTGATAACACCCAAATTCAATCATTTATGATAAGCATTTATTTGTGGTTTTGTGTCATTATAGCCTTCATATGCCCAAAATAACCCTGCATTTTTATCTTTTAGTAATTTATATCTTTTCATAGTTATAGTTGCTCAACTAGCCAATTTTGGGACTTGTAGGAACCGAACCTGAAAAGACATCTATTCTCTAAGATTTCTCCCCAACACATAGTTTTTGTAGCAGCTAGGCTTCCATCCATCGGGGCTGTGACACTTGATGCGACCGAGATGCCTGACACGGCCATGCCGAGGACAAGAGTCAACTGCACGTTGATGCATCCTTATTTTAGGGCTGCATCTTGTGTCATTTTGGACTTTATTCACATCTAAACATAGTAGAATGCAAGTTAAATCCCTCAATATGAGTGTTACTATCAAATGCACTTATGGACGTTCTTTGCACTATTTTTAGGTACTTGGACCATGATTTGGATGGATGAGAGAGAAGGAAGGAGTTCCAGGGTTCCTCCACCCATGAAGAGGTCCAAAGAAGGCCCTAAAGCTCCCTCAACCTACCCCTTATGGCCAAGATTTGACATCAAGCAAAGAAGTCTATGGATGATGAAAGTTGAAGTTCATTTAGGCACTAAAGACTCCAATACGGCTGTGGGCATCCACCATTATCATTTGAATTATTGTGAAGAATCAATAGGGAAGTCAGGGTTTTGCACCAAGTGAACCACGACCGTGGCCTAGTGAAGACAGCACAACCGTGGCCAGCAGAAGGGAAAACAGTCATGGCCACCCACAACGGTCGTTTGAATTTCACGCAAGGATCCCCACAATCAACAGGGAGGTGGCCAATTATACATTTGGATGACCACGGTCATGGCCACTCACCACAGTCGTGGCCCTTGAAGACCGCCTCACCCGTGCTGCTCCCCACGCTCAAGACTTTGTCCTCCAAAATGGTCATGGCACCCACCATGGCTGTGGTGCCACTTACTCAACATGACCTTGGCCACCACCTATACTTAGCCTTTTCACCCCCTTTCACACCCTGGCAGTGGCCACTCCCCCACGGCCATTCCCTACTACCCCCACCATGGACGTGGTACAACAACACGGTTATGGTAACCAACCAACCCTACCTATTTTTTACACTACTTTTCCTATTCTACCCCTAATTACCCTAGGGATTCCCCACCACCTATATATACATAGGTTGTGGGTGGGGAATGAAGGTTAGACTCATTAGCCTCCATTCCCCCCCCCTAACCACTCCTTGAGCATTCATTGCATCCTACTTGCATTTATGCTCTCCACCCACCATTTCCACCTCATTTCCACCATAGAAAACTAGTTTTCTAGGTTTTCTTCCACAATCCCCCATATTCTCATCCCCATTTGTACCATTGGAGGAGGAAGGACATCCTCAAGCTGCTAGGAGGTGAAGAAGGAGGATTCTACTTTAAGCTCCATGGATTTCTACACCCTTCTTCCCATTTCTTTTGCTATTTCTTTGATCATGTCTAGCTAAGTCCCTAGTGGTGGGCTGTTTGGGGTTATATGTGTGACTTTGATACCATGTCGGGGAAAATAACATGTAATGAACATGATTTCTATCTATGATGATTGCTTCTTGCTTCTATCTCATTTCCTATTTTATTGCATGTGGTTTGTGCTTATAACATGGATTGCTTGCTTTGAGGTGTTTGATGACACTTACCTTCCAGGAGGAATCAGAGTGTATGTAGCAATCTTAGGCATGGATCCTAGATCCAATTAGTGGACCCCTAGCTATCCCCCTTTGTTCTTACATACACATCCCTCCTTCTACAAGTGAGTGTGAGATCTAAGTGGCTAGTGTAAGTGTGATTAGTTCAATTTCCTAGAGCTTTCTAAAGACTAGATGGCTAGTGGCATGAAGTGAAAGACCCTCATATCTACTCCCATCTCTACCCTTGGCTCTCAATTGCCCAAATACCACTTACCCTAGAGACCTAGACTTGTCAAGTCCTAATGGAATTACACCTAGCCCTAGTTCTCTAACTAGTAGTATAGGGTACATTCTAGTAGCACTTGCCTTGTTTTTTGGTTTGGTAATCTAGATAGGATAATGATGATTGCTTGCTATGTTGACACCCCCAACTGATATCAAATCACACCCCCAAATGGCCCACCTACCTAATCTCATTACTTAAACCCAATTTGCCTTCTTAGCTTGTTCATGCTAATCTAGTTTAGTTACTTTTGCTCAATCTAGTTAATTTTTTAGTCTTGCTCTTTAGTGTTAACTTAGGTTCTTGCTATTTTTCTTGTGGTCAATTTAGTTCTTAGTTGCTAATTGCTCTACTAGTGTAGTGTAGTTAACCTTTGCTCTTGTTTGGCTAGTTTCTTAATCTAGTTCATTAGGCTTGCTTGCTTAGGATAATTTAGGGTTGTGATAACTTAGATTTCATACTTTACTTTACTTGCTTGTTCGCATAGTTTAACAACTAAGCAAACCCTTTTAAACCCTTCAACCCTAGTCTCCACATTAGGAACATATCCAACGCTAACCTAGCTTTCGTGCCCCCTCTGTCCCTGAGGATCGACCCCTACATTTGCCTTTCACCTATGATACAATAGTACCATGTGCGCTTGTGGGTGACCTATTTGGTATTGTGACCGACTCTTGTTAGGGTTGTTATAAATTTTGAAACATACACATGTGTGTTTTTCCTTAGGGTTGCATTTAGGCACCTCTAGTTGGCTAGTGTGTAGCCTTGATAAGAATCACACCAAGATTTCTGGTGCCATTTTCGGGGATAGAGGCACTCGACCTAGCTAGTTAGTGTATCTTAGCCTTTCCTTTTTCCCTCATCAATGATATTCTTTATTGTTTGTTCATTTTTTGCATATTGTCATTCTAACTTGGTTTCTTATTGCTTGTTTATGTATTATGCAAGTGACATTTGTGCATGTGCCACACGCATTCTACTTATACTGACTTGGTGTTGTATGACCCCGAGATAGGTGGGAGGAGACGCCAAAGTCACCGCAACCAACACCGAGAAGCCGAGATGAGTGACCATATGGCAACCAACAATCCTCATGGGAATGCTCAACCACATGCACCATAGCCCAATCGCCCACTCCACAAGTATTTCACCCCAGGGAACTACAATTCTCCCATTGCCACCCTAGTTGACCAAATGCTAGGTAAACATTTCTCCATTCCACCCACACTCCTTGGACTCCTCCCTACCTACTATGCGATGGAGAATGATAATCCCTACCATCACATCGACACATTCCTTGAGACATGCTCCACTTTTTGTACCCCCGCCGCTACTAATGAATCCATCGAGTGGACCCTCTTCCCGTTCTCCCTAAAGGAAAAAGCTAAAGAGTGGTACATTTTGAAGCCAACATTGGTGACTTGGAATGAGGTCAAGAATGAGTTCCTCAAAAAGTTCTTCCCAATTGCCAAGCTAACTCACATGAGAAGATGTATCACCACCTTTGCTCAAAAATAAAATGAACCCTTCCACGAAGCATACAAAAGGTTCCAAAAGCTCCTTTGTGACTGCCCCCACCATGAAGTGCCATTGTGGCAGCTAGTCCAAACCTCCTACACTGGGCTTGAAGAGTTGAGCCAGAACCTCATTGACTCATCATGTAGAGGCACATTCATGGTAAATCCACCCAAGGAATCATGGCCATTGTTTGATCACCTTACTGAAAATTCCCACCATCGAGTTTCTACAAAAGGGGAACATTGTAGCTGGAACTATGCCCCCCACCTTCTTTCATAGCCCACAACATTTCCAACCCCGACATGATGAAGATGATGGCAGACATGATGAATATGATGAAGAACCAAGATGGTGGTTCTTCTACTCAATCCACCATGGCGGTTGAATCTGAAGTCGAGGAAGTCCATGCCTTACACTCTTTTGGAAACCATAACAATCAAGGTCCCATGTCCAATACTTACACTCCTGAGTGGAGGAACTATCCTAATTTCTCATGGAAGCAACAAAATGAAGATGGACAAGGGCAAGGGCAGCCAAGGCCATACTTTAACTCCAAGTTTGAAGATGAAGTGGTTGGAAGATGAAGAATCTTGGATGAGGTGAAGAAGGATGTATCATCACATGGGAAGTCCATCAACCATATTGAGCAAAGATTGGATCAAATATCTCTCTCACTTGCTAGGAGGGAAGAAGGAAGACTCCTGTCTCAACCAATGTTGAATCCAAACAATGTTGGTACTTTCCTAAGAAACACTCAAAGTTCATATGCTCCACCGTCCTACCAAGCATCACCAAACCCCTATGCTCCACCACCTCCTCAAGCACCTATCAATTATCAATATGCTCGACCTCCACCTCATTCATACCAACAACCACCTTTGCAATACCACCCCCATCCACAACAACAACAACCACCACAACAACCACAACTTCAATTCATCCTCCAAAACCCAAATTCACCTCACCAAAGGCCACCACCACCCCAACAGCCACAACCATCTCCACAAGCCTCTTCTTCTACTATCCATGAGCATGTGAAGGTGGTGACTATTTTGAGGAGTGGCCGGACTTTGGATCACCCATGTGATACTATTATTGTTGATAGAGGTGATATTGTGACTGGACAGGTTGATACTGAGATACATCTTGATGATACTGTGACGAGATCCAGAGTGGATATTGTGACACTGGTGATGTGGTTTATTATCGCACTAACAAATTCACTCAGGGTTGAAATCCCTGATCTTTTACCAAAACCTTGTGCAATAATACCACCCGCAAGCGGACGGGTCTAATCGCAGTATAGTTGAGGATCGAATCCCAAGGGACAACATTTTTAAGAATCGTTGCTAGTCGAGTCTAATTCTAGTAAGAATAATATTTAGAACAATTGGTTGATTTGAGGTTAATTAAACTAAGTGCAAGAAAGTAAAAAGTAGAAATAAAGTTGATCTAGATTAAGGATATGGAAACGCTAGGATGGTACCGGGTTTCACCATCACTACACATGTGAACACATCAAAATATCAAACATCCAAGCAATATATAACCATCCAAATGGAGCTACTGCAAAACCCCCCCATACGGGTGTTAGGCTCACATAAGCATCACCTTAGGTATCAGATGTCTCGTCACCATCTAGATCACTCACTTACGACTCCGAAGATACAAAAATCCAACTGAAGTTGTGGGCCCCCTATGCAGGCGTTAGGCACACAGAAGCGTCACCGTAGGCTAGATGGTTCATCCCCTCACGGATCACACACTTACGACCTCAAGGAATCCCATCAGAAGTTCTCATGAAGGAGTCAACTGTACTAATCGACAAGCAAGCAGGTGATTAATCTACAAGCAAACATCGATGATTAACAAAGAAGATACAAAATCCAACTAAGGTTGTGGCCCTCCCTGAGGGATGTTTAGGGACATAGAAGTGTCACCATAGGCTAGATGGCTCGTCCCCTCACGGATCATACACTTATGACCTCAAGGAATCCCATTCAATTTCTAGTTTGGGAGTCAACCTCATTAATCAACATTCTACCCTACATATAGAAGTTCTCACAACATAGGGAAAAACATGATGAAAGCAAGCAGGTAACCAATCTACAAACATTAACGATTAACAACACAATGAAAAGTTATATACATTGCCTTGGAATGTTAAATGAAAAGACATGAAATCATGGGCAGCAAGGCTAGTCCCCACACCCCAGTGAAAAGGAACTACTCACTCATGATGCGAGAAACAAGAAGAATAAGAGAGAGGGGAGATTCTACCATGCGCATGATGCAGAAGGTAGTCACAACTCAGTGAAGATGATGCGATCTTCTACGTCGTGTCGGGGTAGATCTTGGATGAGAAGGAAGAACCACCAAGGCAGACCTTCTTCTCCACCTTCCTTCTCTACTCGACCTCCTTTCTCACAGCAAGAGGAGAAGGTGAAGTGGCTATGGCGTGGACGTACATGGATGGAGCTGGATCGAGCCTTGTGTTTGGAAGCCTGGTGGCATCCCTGGATCGATGCCCCAATGAGGACCCCTGTGGTCCTATTTATAGGCTTGGGTTCGGTCCTCACATTTTTGCTGTGAACTCTTTAGATGGTTTGGAGTTTCTCATCCAAACGGTCTTAATTAGTACCCTCCAATCGGTCTCCAAGACTGTTTGATGGCCAAACGGTCTTGGTGACCATTTGATGGCCATATGATCTTGTATACTAATCGGTTTTGCACCCCAAATGGTTTGCTAAGTCCAACCGGTCTTGCATGATTTCATCCAAACGGTTTGAAATGCTTATACATCCAAACGGTTTGGAGTTCTGTGCTCAAATGGTCTTCAGACCTATCAGTTTGAGACTTTGCCTCCAAATAGTTTTGTGAAGTCGATAGGCGCCAACTGGTCTTCACTTGTGCTGGCTCCAAATGGTCTGTAAGACCGATCACGGCCTTGGTAGAGTGTGCCACCAAACGGTTTGCTCTCGAATGGCCTGCAAGACCGTTTACAGCCCTGCGGTCTTGAGGACCATTTGCCGCTGATCGGTTTGAAGGGAAGAGGGTGCGCGATGGTGGCTTGCGGTGGTATCAGTGAGGTTGCGGGTGCTGCAAGCGATGACGCCATGGTTGTGCTGTAGAGGATGGACGAAGGCATGGAGTGGTGCCAAGATCTAGGGTTGCAGGTCGGTGGCGGCACTGTCGTGTCACAGAACGGGCGGCGATGACGGATGCCTGCCCGGGCGATGGGGGCCAAGGGTTTGTAGGTGGAGGTAGGGTTTTTGCGGTTGAAGATGACAGAAGTAGATGAAGGCGGAGTCAAGTAGGTGTTGGGCAACACTACTGGTGATGGTTTTGATCTCCTCACAGTCTCGGAGTCTTGTTGGTGAGTAGCGATTGTCCAAACGGTCTTGAGGGTTCCTGCTGGCCAACCGGTCTTGAAGACCGTTTTCCGCCATACGGTCTTGAAGACCATTTGGAGGGTAGAGGCCAGATCGTAGAGAGGAGAAGGGTGCAAGAATATAAAGACTTGATTGTTTGGGTGAAATCGATTGGCCAAGACTGTTAGGGTCAATTGGCAATTGTGGTGATGATGGTGGCTAAGTATGGAGAGGATATAAGATGATGTTAGTGAAGATGGAGGTGGAAAGGGTTAAATGGAGGTGGTATTGATGGTGAAGTTGATGAAGATAAAGGTGTAATGAGCTCATGGTTCTGAGACCAATGGATCAAGACCGATTGGACAGACAGAATGGGCAAACCGTTTGGTTAAAATCAATTGATCAGGACTGAGGCTGAGAGGCTTGAGTGAAGGTGAGTTCCAGTTGATTGTTAAACCTCATCATGACCTGCATAAAATCGACATAAACTCAGTTAATAATCTTGACTATTGAACCAATTAAGCAATTTTGCATATTATGATATTTAGGAGATGAAATCGGATGCATTGAGTCGAATTGAGCCCAAGATGGCGATTGAATTTCATGATGAATATGCATTCATCAAAACACCCCGAACTTAAACGTTGCTCATCCTCGAGTAACACAAAATCTAAAATAGTCGCCAAATGAATACTTTCAACTCGTGTGGTTGCCTCATCTTCACATCACGATTGTTTTCTCTTTGCTCATTATGACTAAGTATCTCAACCTCCTGAGATCACTAAACACATCTTACCGTATCTTCGTTCCTGAGTTTGTTTTCCAATATCACTTCCTCTTCACTTTTTCCAACAACAAGCATGTCAAAGAGTTTTGTAAGAGTCCAGAGATACCCACAGAAAAACAAGTGTGCATATAATCTGACACTGGTGTTTTTTTAGGGTAGTGGAGGCATTCATTGTGCCTTTAGGTAGAAAAGGGAGTGAAGGGTGGTATGGAAGGAAAATTAAATCTCTCCTCTATTCGACTTGATATTTTTATTATATGGTTTGCAATTCCATTTATTGCATTTTTTTGTTCGAATCTCTCCTCTATTCGACTTGAGATTGCATTTATATGTGTGCGCTTTGGCATCTTTTCTTGGTGGTACGCCCCTATTAATTTGCGAGGGGTATGGAAGAAGCGGATATAGAGGGAAGTGGCATGCCACCCCAAACTTAGGGTTTGGCACTATTTTGGCTATTCTTTATTATTGTTTATGGATGGAGGGGTACGAATATGATGGAAGAAGTGTAGAAGAGAGTTCAGATCAGAATGAAACTTGATTTACAATTCAGTGTACCAGGTCGTTCTCTTTGTCGTACTCTGCTCAAATAATGACTTGATGAGGATCCAATGGAGATTCCATGTTATTGTTCCACTAGTCAGTTAGGAAGCATGACATGTTTGATCCCTATCATTTCAACATACACTTATCATTTTTGCATAAGTATCATGGTGTTAGGAATCATAAGCTTCACAAGATGATTTTGATCAAAAAAGGCTTGTTTCAAAAAGTGGTCCTTTTGAGGATATGCTTCGAATAAGAAGGGTATAATGATTCAAAATGCATAGTCAGCAAGGTAATGGTTTTTAATGAAACAGAAAGTCCATCAAGTATCTGTTCAATATCTTTGAAAAACTTTAAAAATTTTGAAAAATTCTGATATTTTGATGGTATCTTAAGTCTGAAATACATGGGTGAAGGTGGAAAGTAAGGTATGTACCACCCACCCTCCACCCCTAACTTAGAGATTTGCTCATCCTAAGCAAACCCTAAATCCAAGATGGAGGGGAAAATTCATGCCAGTTGGACCACCAGATGTGGTTGCATTCCAATCAGCGTGCGTCCTCCATATGAAAATCTCAAAAAAAAAACGATGACTAATCAGAACTTAAGATAGCATCGTGTGATGCGATCTTTATTCAGTGAAAATTTTTCTAAAAAGGTAAGAACAAAATTAAAGAAACATTCTAATTTGAGGTTAAAAGTGAAACATATTTAGTGATCGGGTTGCCTCCCGACAAGCACCTTTGTTTTATGTCGATGGCTCGACTTGATTCTTTTGACTTTACGGTGGATATGTTGGATTGGTGAGTTCTAACATTACTTTAGTGCTTGTGTCAGCTGAGGTGAAATATCTCTTCAAGCGTTGACCATTAGCTACAAATTTGCCTAACTTTTCACTCCATAAAGAGAAAGCACCATGTGGGGAGATGCTCTTGATGATGTAAGGTCCAGACCAGCTAGAATGGAGTTTTCCTGGGAATAACTTTAGTCTTGAGTTGAAAAATAGAACTTGGTATCATACTTATATGTCCTTTCTTTTTAGATGACCATCATGCCAAAGTTTCGTGCGTTCTTTATAGATTTGTGCATTCTCATAAGCTGTAATTCGGAGTTCTTCCAGCTCCTGGAGTTACAGGAATCCTGGCTTGGCTTGCTTTCTTCATATCAAAATTTAGTTGTTTTATTACCCACCATGCTTTGTGTTCGAGTTCTATAGGTAGGTGGCATGATTTCCCATAGATTAATCAAAATGGTGTGGTTCCAATGAGAGTTTTAAAAGCAGTTCGGTAGGCCCATAAGGCGTCATTGATTTTTAATGACCAATCCTTCTAGTTGCGGCCTACTGTCTTTTCCAAATTAGCCTTGAGTTGACGGTTAGAAACCTCTACCTGTCCACTTGTTTGTGGATGGTAGGGTGAGGCTACCTTGTGTATTACACCATATTTCCTCAGTAATGCTTCAAAGATTCTTTCCAGAAAATGAGATCCTCCGTTGGATATCACAGTGCGGGGAACTCCGAACTGGGGGAAAATAATATCTTTGAACATCTTGATGATAGGTTTAGAATCGTTAGTGATGGTTGGTATGGCCTCTACCCATTTTGAGACATAATCAACTATGACTAGGATGTAGGAAAATCCATGTGAAGATGGGAACGAACCCATGTAGTCCACACCCCAAATGTCAAAAATCTCGATTTCTTACCAAAGCTTGAGTGGCATCTCATCTCTTTTTGTTATGTTACCCATTCTCTAACATTTGTCACATGATAGAACAAAATTGTAGGAATCTTTGGATATGGTTGGCCAAAAGAAATCACATTGCAAAACTTTCAAAGCAGTTTTCTTAGAACTCATATGGCCTCCAACTGGACCTGCGTGACATTGCTCTAAAATGAGTTGGGCTTCCTCCTCAGTGATACAATGTCTGTAGAGACCATCAACATAGAGCTTGAAGAGGTACGACTCATCCCAGTGATACTGCTTCACATCATGCATGAATTTCTTCAGTGCATTTCTGGTGCATTCAGGGTGGATGACACCCGCAGCGAGATTATTCACATAATCCGAGTACCAAGGGGTAGCTTCTGTAGCCTTCATAAGCTGGTCGTCCGGAAGAGAATCGTTAATCAAGATCTTCTCAGTTTCTAGGGTGTGGATGCGACTGAGGTGGTTTGCCACAACATTCTCTGTACCTTTCTTATATCTTATCTCCAGATCAAATTCTTGTAGGAGGAGAATCCATCTTATTAACCTAGGTTTAGCATCTTTCTTTGCTAGGAGGTAACATATAGCTACATGATCTGTGTAGACAATGAATTTTGAACCTATGAGGTAGGATCTAAACTTGTCAAAGGCATACATGACTGCAAGAAGTTCTTTCTTGGTAGTTGCATAATTCCTCTGAGCCCCGTCGAGGGTCTTTGATGCATAGTAGATCACATAGTGTTTCTTCTCTATACATTGTCCTAGAACAACACCCACATCATAATCACTGGCATCACACATAGTTTCAAATGGGTGGTCCCAATCCAGAGCTCTAATGATGGGTGTTGTTGTGAGAACATGCTTCAGGTTGTTGAAACTTTTCACACATTCTTCGTCAAAATGAAATTCAGCATCCTTTAGCAATAAGTTTGTCATCGACTTGGTTATCTTGGATAAATCCTTTATAAACCATCTGTAAAAACCTACATGACCTAGGAAGGTGTGAACTTCTCCTACATTCATTGGAATAGTGAGTTGGGAAATCACTTTGACTTTTGCTCTGTCAACTTCGATTCCTCAATTGCTGACTCTATGACCAAGGACAATGCCTTCCTTTACCATAAAGTGACACTTCTCCCAGTTCAATACAAGATGTTCTTCTTCACACCGTTTGAGGACAAGGGAGGGATGCTTCAGGTACGAGTCGTAAGAATCTCCATATACAAAAAAATCATCCATAAATTTTTTTATAATGGTTTTGGTAAGTCCAGCAAATATGGCTTCCATACAGCGTTGGAAAGTGGTAGGAGCATTACAAAGTCCAAATGTCATCCTTCTGAAAGCATATGTTTCAAATGGGCAAGTAAAGGTTGTTTTCTCTTGGTCATCGGGATGTATAGGTATTTGATAGAATCCAAAGTAACCGTCGAGATAACAGAAATACTCTTGGTGAGCCAACTTTTCTAGGACTTGGTCAAGAAAAGGTATTGGGAAATGATCCTTTCAATTTTCCTTGTTCAAATTCCTATAATCAATGCACATCCTCCACCCTGTGACTGTTCGAGTGGGGATGAGTTCATTGTCTTCATTCTATATCATTGTAGTCCCACCTTTCTTTGGAACAACGTGCACAGGGCTTACCCATGGTGAATCAGAGATCGGATAGATCATTCCTGTCTTGAGCAACTTTATAACTTCAAGGCAGACAACTTCTTTCATATTCATATTAAGCTTCCTTTGGTGTTCAATAGTTGTCTTGTGATCTTCCATCATGGGGATTTTGTGCATGCATAGTGCTTGACTGACCCCAGTGAGATCACTCATCTTGTAGCCTATGGCTTTTCTTCTTTCTTTTAATTCTGTCAAGAGTTTATCTTCTTGTTCCGCCGTTAGATCAAAATTTATGATGACTGGGCAGACTTTGAGGTCATCTAGAAACACATACTTCAATCCCTTAGGTAGGGCTTTCATTTCAGGAGCTTGTGGTTTTTCACATGGTTCTTTAGTGACATCCATAGCGTTGATTTTCTCAATCCTGGATTCAAGATCTTCTTCAGTCGTATCGAGGTGGAGAACACAATCCTTTAATTATTTGTTCATCAATGGAGTTATCAGCGGATGGGTTTGTTAGAGCTACTTCTAGAAGGTCATTTTGTTCATAATCCTCTTGCGCAAGCAGTGTCATCTGCTCTATGCACTCAATCAAGTAGACTTCTTCTTGCATACTCGGTCTTCTCATACTTTCAAAAACTTTAAAACTCGAGGGTTTCCTTTCCTAATCTGAGCAGCAAGGTTCCTGCTTCAACATCAATTAGAGCTCTTACAGTGGCGAGGAACGGACGTCCAAAGATGAGAGGGTATCTAGTGTCTTCCTTTATGTCCATGATGAAAAAGTCACAAGGGACATAAGAATCTTTGCCAACCTTGACAGGGACATCCTCAATGATTCCTAAGGGTAGAGTCACATTGTTATCTGCAAGTTGTATTGTCATACCAGTTGGGAGTAGTTCAACAAACCCTAGCCTTTTACAAAGGCTAAGTGGCATGATGGAGATACTGGAACCAAGATCGGCCAATCCTTTCTTACATGATGAATCACCGATATGACAGGAGATCTCAAAAGATCCTAGATCTTTCTACTTCTTGGGCATCTTACTCTGGATGATGTCTGAAGTAGTTGTTGCTAACTTGACTGTCTCATATTCTTCAGTTATATATTTCCTGGTGAGAAGTGACTTCAAGTACTTTATCCAGGCTGGTATCTCAGCCAACGCCTCTAGAAAAGGTATATCAACATGAAGCTTTTTCATGGCTTCCTTGAACTTATTGAAACAAGTATCAAGCTTGGTTTTCCTTAAACGAGCAGGGAAAGGTGGATGAGGTTTGTACACTGGCACATCCGGCTCTGGTATTTCTTTCTCTGTACCAGTAGATTTTTTAGAACTTTCCACATCTGTCTTATTAGCTGTTACTGACCCTTTTGGTTGAGACTCAGGTGTTTTAGAGTCTTGAACAATCATCAGTTCATCCTCGTTTGTAATAACCACATGTGTCTTGACAGGAGGATCAGAATAATCTTTTCCAGACCTGGTGGTGACTGCCTTCAGTTGTTCATGGTGCTTAGGATTATTTTTTGGTTGGCCAGCAAAGGCTCCAGCAGGTGGCTTCATACTAGCTGCAAGTTGAGCTAGTTGAGATTCAATACCCTTCTGATGGGCTTGCTGGTTAGCTATCATAGTCTTCTATGACTGCAACATCTTCTCAATGGCTGTTAGCTTGTCATAAAAAGAGACGGGACCGACTTGTTTCCCTTGTTGTTGGTTCTAGTAAGGGACTTGGTTGAGGTTCTGGAACTGAGAGTTGTTCTGATAATTGTTATAGTTCTTGTTTTGAAAGTTACCTCTATAGTTCCCTGGATTCCCAAAATTTTGTTGTTGATTATGCTGGAATCCTGGTGGTCCTCATTGTTGATTGTTTGAACCAAGTTGTTGCGAGTTTTCTGCTCCTAAAGGATTTCCATATTGAAAACTAGGATGGTTCCTATTGTGATTCGGATTGTAATATCCTTGACCAGGGATGGTGTTGACAACATTGAGATTTTCCATTTAACCATTATCTCCTTGTCCATAAGCATTGCTTAGAACCACATCATATAGAACATTTCATGCTAAAGTGGAATGCTTGGTACCTTTACATGCTTCATAGAATAGTGAAGCCGACTTGATCTTCTCTTGTTGTTGAGGGGGTGAACGTCCTCTTCCAAATGCAGCAAGCAACGATTCAATATGGTCTTGCTTAGCAACTAAGAGTTTGAGGGTTTCATCGATAGACTTGTATTCTGGAATAACTTCAGTCATAGTTACCTTTAATACCCCCTTACCTACAGATCTACCCCAATTTTCTTGATTTTCAACTCCAAGGGTGACAACCTTCCATGCACTATCATAACTTTGACGTATGAAGTTCCCTCCAGATGAGGAATATAAGAATCTCTTGATATCATCATCCACACCCCTATAGAAGATCTTGATGAGTTGATTCTTGGGAATGCCATGGTGTGGACACTTGCATAGAAGCTCTTTATATCTTTCCCATGCTTCTGTCGAGGTATCTCTAGGGGCTTGAGTGAACATTGTTATTCGACCCCTAATTTCATAGGTGAGAGAAGGAGGGTAAAATTTTTCTAGAAAAATGTTTTGCAGTTGTTCCCATGTAGTGATGGGCTTGCATTACAAGGAGTTGTACCAACTCATAGCTCTATCAGCAAGCGAATACTTGAAAAGACAGAGTCTAATGGCATCGTTAGACACTCCATTTTTCTTTGTCATGGCACATAGATCAATCAACCTCAGAAGATGTTCATGACTATCTTCTCCTTGTTTACCATAGAATGGGTTGTTTTGAAGCAAGGTAATCCAATGTGCTCGTATCTCAAAGTTGGGAGCATTGATGGGAGGATGTTGAACTGGGTGATGAACATCAACAGCTTTAGGGATTGAGAACTCCCTAAGATCCTTTTGCAGTTTTGCTACTTGTACTGCTAGGATTTCTTCTTGAACCGCAGCTTTGGCTTCTTGCACGAGCCTTTCTCTTTGTGCAACAAGGGCTTGAGCTACCCTTCGGGCTATTTCCTCCTCTTGAGCTGTTCTTGCTTGATTCTCTCTATTTTGACGATGAAAGGTCATGTCTATCTCTAGATCAAAGCTAGTAGAGAGTCTGGGACTGTTCAAACGATGCATACACTAGTCTTTTGGATGTACCTAAAATGGAAAAGTTTTGAAAGTGAGATCCATGGAGTAGAGTCAAATTCATGTGAATGATCAATTGTATCAAAAGAAAAATAAAAACCTAGATTATCCTTAAAAGAACTAGATTTGACTAACTGATTCCGTTGTCCCCCGACAACGGCGCCAGGATTTGACGTGGTTTATTATCACACTAACAAATTCACTCAGGGTTGAAATCCATGATCTTTTACCAAAACCTTGTGCAATAATACCACCCACAAGCGTACGGGTCTTATTGTAGTATAGTTCAGGATCGAATCCCAAGGGAAAATGTTTTTAAGAATCATTACTAGTCAAGTCTAATTCTAGTAAGACTAATATTTAGAACAATTGGTTGATTTGAGGTTAATTAAACTAAGTGCAGGAAAGTAAAAAGTAGAAATAAAGTTGATCTAGATTAATGATATGGAATTGCTGGGATGGTATCAGGTTTCACCACCACTATACATGCGAACACATCCAAATATCAAACATCCAGGCAAGATATAACAATCCAAATGGAGCTGTTGCAAAACCCCCCATATGGGCATTAGGATCGCGTAAGAATCACCTTAGGTATCAGATGTCTCGTCACCATTCAGATCACTCACTTGTGGCTCTGAAGATACAGAAATCCAACTGAAGTTGTGGGCCCCCTATAGAGGCGTTAGGCACACAGAAGCATCACCGTAGGCTAGATGGCTCTTCCCCTCATGGATCACACACTTACAACCTCAAAGAATCCTATCATAAGTTCTCGTCAAGGAGTCAACCACGCTAATCGACAAGAAAATAGGTGATTAATCTAAGAGCAAACATCAACGATTAACAAAGAAGATACAAAATCCAACTAAGGTTGTGGCCGTCCCTGAGGGATGTTTAGGCACATAGAAGCATCACCATAGGCTAGATGGCTCGTCCCCTCACGGATCATACACTTACAACCTCAAGGAATCCCATTCTATTTCTAGTTTGGGACTCAACCTCATTAATCGACATTCTACCCTACGTATATAAGTTCTCACAACATAGGGAAAAACATGATGAAAGCAAGCAGGTAACCGATCTACAAACATTAACGATTAGCAACAAAATGAAAAGTTATATACATTGCCTTGGAATGTTAAATGAAAATACATGAAAGCATGGGCAACGGGGCTAGTCCTCACACCCCAGTGAAAAGGAAATACTCACTCATGATGCGAGAAACAAGAAGAATAAGAGAGAGGGGAGATTCCTCCATGAGCATGATGCAGAAGGTAGTCACAACTCAGTGAAGATGATGCGGTCTTCTATGTCATGTTGGGGCAGTTCTTGGACAAGGAGGTAGAACCACCAAGGCAGACCGGGTGGACCTTCTTCTCCACCTTCCTTCTCTACTCGACCTCCTTGCTCATAGCAAGAGGAGAAGGTGAAGTGGCTATGGCGTGGATGTATGTGGATGGAGCTAGATCGAGCCTTGTATTTGGGCAGCATGTTGGCATCCCCGGATCGATGCCCCAATGAGGACCCCTGTGGTCCTATTTATAAGCTTGGGTTCAGTCCTCACATTTTTGCTATGAACTCTTTAGACGATTTGGAGTTTCTCATCCAAATGGTCTTGATTAGTACCCTCCATCCGGTCTTGGAGATTGTTTGATGGCCAAACGGTCTTGGAGACCATTTGATGGCCAAACAGTCTTGTATACTGATAGGTTTTGTGCCCCAAATGGTTTGCTAACTCCAACCCGTCTTGCGTGCTTTCATCCAAACAGTTTGGAATGCTTAGACATCCAAATAGTTTGGAGTTCTATGCTCATACGGTCTTTAGACCTATCAATTTGGGACTTTGCCTCCAAATAGTTTTATGAAGTCGATAGGTGCCAACCAGTCTTCAATTCTGCTGGCTCAAAATGGTTTGTAAGACCGATCGCGGCCTTGGTAGAGTGCGCCACCAAACAGTTTGCTCTCGAACGGTCTGCAAGACCATTTACAGCCATGCAGTCTCAAGGACCGTTTTCCGCTGATCAGTTTGGAGGGCAGAGGGTGCGTTGTTGTGGCTTGTTGTGGTATCAACGAGGTTGCAGGTGCTGTGGGTGATGACACCATGGTTGTGCTGTAGAGGATGGATAGAGGCATGGAGTGGCACCGAGATCTAGGGTTGCAGGTCGGAGGTGGTGCTGCTGTGTCACAGAGCGGGTGGCGATGACGGCAGCCTGCCCGGGCGATGGGGGCCAAGGGTTTGCAGGTGGAGGGATGGTTTTTGTGGTTGAAGATGACACAAGCAGATGAAGGCAGAGTCAAGTGGGTGTTGGGCAATGCTACTGGTCATGGTTTTGATTTCCTCACGGTCTCAACATCTTGCTGGTGAGTAGTGATCATCCAAACGGTCTTGAGGGTTCCTGCTGGCCAACTGGTCTTGAAGACCGTTTGCCACCATATGGTCTTGAAGACTGTTTGGAGGGCAAAGGCCAGATCGTAGAGAGGGGAAGGGTGTGAGAACGTAAGTACCTGATTGTTTGGGTGAAACTAATTGGCCAAGACCGTTAGAGTCAAGACCGTTCGGGTCAATTGGCGATTGTGGTGATGATGGTGGCTGAGTATGGAGAGGATAAAATGATGATGTTGGTGAAGATGGAGGTGGAAAGGGTGAAATGGAGGTGGTATTGATAGTGAAGCTGATGAAGATAAAGGTGTAATGAGCTCATGGTTTCGAGACAAATGGATAAAGACCGATTGGACATACCAAATGGGCATTCTATTTGGTTAAAATCGATTGATCAGGACTGAGGCTGAGAGGCTTGAGTGAAGGTGAGTTCTAGTTGATTGTTAAACCTCATCATGACCTACATAAAATTGACATAAACTCAGTTAATAATCTTAACAATTGAACCAATTAAGCAAATTTTCATATTATGATATTTAGGAGATGAAATCAGATGCATTGAGTTGAATTGAGCCCAAGATGGCGATTGAATTTCATGATGAATACACATTCATCAATCGGGCAGTGATACTGTGATACAAAGTAGTGATACCGTGATTCCTGTGATTCTCGTTGATGATATTGTTGATCTAAGCCGTTTGGGAGCCCAACTCCCCCCCGTTTCATGATGCTCTTAAGGAGGCTTCTGTTGAGAGAACAAGAAAGAAACATACTAAATACATCCTAGAGACTTTCAAACAAGTGAAAATCAACATTCCTTTGCTTGATGCGGTCAAGAAAATTACTTCTTATGCTAAGTTCCTAAAAGATTTGTGCACCTTAAAGAGAAAGAGAATGGGGAGAACCCCAAGGAAAGTCAAGCTCAAAGACCAAGTGAGCTCAAATTTGCAGCACACTATGCTAAGGAAGAGGAAATATTCCAGTGCTCCAAACATTTCATGCTACATTGGGGCACATCACATAGACCAAGCCCTTCTAGACTTGGGCTCTAGCATTAACCTAATGCTGTATGATGTGTTTGTTGAGATCCAAATGGGGAAATTGAGTCCAACTCATCGAACTTTGTAGTTGGACGACTGATCAGTAAACATGCCTAGAGGGCGTGTTGATGATGTTCTTGTGAGGCTTGATGATGAGACTTCTGCTTTCTTCCCCACTAACTTCATTGTCTTAGACATGGAAAAAGACACAAGGAGGGTGCCTATCTTCTTGGGAAGGCCATTCCTATCCACATATGATATAGTGATTCATGTGAGGACTAAGACTATGCATGTGACATTCATGCACATGAAGATCCGATTGAACATCTTTAAATCTTCAGCCACAACCGAGGTGATAGGGGCCACTGAAGAAGATTTCTATCTCCTTGAGTGCCTTGATGAGATTGTGGAGGAATGCCTACTTGCATGGATTCAAACTACCACTCAAGGTAGAGGTTTAGAGCCAATAGTTGAGTTCCCAGATGATGATGATGAAGAGGCTGAAGTGAATGAGCTAGCCTTGGTGGCTACAAGTGAAGACCTTCCATCTATTTTTGAAACATTAAAGAACTCCCTTGAAGAACCTCCCACTCTTGAGCTGAAGTCACTTCCAGAAGGGTTGAAGTATGCTTTTCTAGATTCAAATGACACCCTGCTAGTGATCATTTCTTCCATTCTCTTGCCAGAACAAGAGGAGGCATTGATGAAAGTTTTGAAGTAAAACATCCAAGCCATTGGATGGTCTATTGCTGATTTGAGGGGTATTGAACCCTCCATCTATGTACACATGATCTATTTGGAGGATGATGCAAGGTTGACCCACCAAATGAAAAGGTGGTTGAATCCAAAGCTGAAAGAAGTGGTAACTCAAGAGGTTGTGAAGTTGCTAGATGCTGGGATTACCTATACTATTTTTGACAGCACGTGGGTGAGTCCCATCCAGGTTGTACCTAAAAAGGGTGGGATCACTGTGGAAGAAAATGTTGATGATGAGCTTATGCCAGTTAGAGAACAATCAAAGTGGAGAATGTGTGTTGACTACCGGAAGCTCAATGAAAATACCAAAAAGGACCACTACCCTCTCCCATTTCTTGACCAGATTCTAAAGAGGCTAGCGGGGCAAAGCTTATATTGTTTCCTTGATGGATACTATGGATACTTCCAAATAACTATGCATTCTACATATCAATATAAGACAACATTCACTTGCCCAAGTGGTACATTTGCCTACCAGAGAATGCCATTTGGGCTGTGTAATGCCCCTTCTACATTTCAGAGATGTGTGACCTCAATTTTTGCTGATATGCTTGATTCATCATTAGAAATGTTCATGGATGATTTCTCGGTCTTTGGTAAAAGCTTTGATGAATGATTACTTCATTTTGCTGCTGTTCTTGTGAGTTGCGTAAAGGTTTGCCTAGTGCTATCTTGGGAGAAGAGCCACTTCATGGTACCTGGAGACATTGTTCTGGGCCACCGGGTTTCAAAGGACAGGATTGAAGTTGATAGGGCCAAGGTGGGCCTCATTTCTACACTTACTATTCCTTCTACTATAAGACATGTCTGGTCTTTCTTGGGACATGCAGGTTTCTACTGCCACTTCGTAAAAGACTTCAGTAAGATCTTGAGACCTCTATGTCACTTGCTTGAGAAGGATGTTGAGTTTCATTGTAACATCCCTGATCTGGGTTATGCCTTAACCGTAAAAGTTTTGCTTAATAAAGTTAATTATATGCCTTCTCTTGTTTCTTAAAAAGTAATGAAGGCCCAAGAGAAACCTATGTTTCAATTTTGGTCCCGTTTGAATAATATTGAAGCAATGTTTGCTTATTTTGGACTAAAGTGCAAATTACCCAAGTTGAGGGGTTAAATTGCAAATGTTACATGATTAAATGTTCCTCATGTGTTGAAGCATCATGAGAATGAAGATGATGCAGAGGTATGGCTTGGGAAAAGCTTGAGTACCAAGAAAGAGCTGATAAAGCAATTTTTGTGCATTAAAACCTAGTTTTGGTATAATATGCAATTTACCCAAAACCTAGGGTTCAATATGCAAATTACCACTTAAAAATAATCCCTAATGTTTCTTGGAATAATGTAGAGCAAATAAAATGAGAGGGGCATCTCAATTGTATCACTTTGAAGGAGAGAGAATCTTGATATTAAAATAATCAAGATTTAAGCATAATTGAAACCCTAATTCAATTTAACGCAAAAATAATTATATTAGTTTGATTGCCCTTAAACCAAAATTGTGTTGGTTGAAAATAAACAAGTGTGGACGTACTTGTGCCTTGCAAAGGCAATGGAAATATCTACGTGAGTGGAGAATCCAATCACATTAAGAGAAGAAAAAGAAATATCCACTAACTTATGGATATTAGTATTATATGATTTAAGGTGCTTAATTTGTTTTTCTTTAAATCATGGATAATTGAGATGAATAAGAGGAAAAGGAGATAGCCTCGTAACCAAGGAAAGGAAGGGGGCAAGTGGCAAGGAAATGGAGGAGATAATCCCTACTTTCTCTCTCTTAAATGAATTTTCAATAAAATTCATATATACTCATCCATAGCGTGAATGGGTAATTTCGAATCCACTTTCACTTATTGCTTGAAAACGTCTAAGGGAGATTAGGAGCAACAGGAGGACGACCCCCAACATGTTGGTAAGCTTCTTGACCTTCTTTCACCTTGATTCCATGATGGAAATCACAAATCAATGCTTGATTTCTTCTTATCTTCACTCCATCTTCAATTCTAACCATTCCTTTTCACTCAAAGCTTGAGGACGAGCCTTGGGATAGTGAAAGGAGTGGCATACACCATTGTTGACGTGAGAGTGAAGCTTTGAAGCTCAATTGGAGGTGGGTTATATAACTTGAACCCATTTACAGTATTATTCAACCATCAATGTTGCAATTATGTTGATTCCTTCTTCTTCTTGATTTATTGCGTATTGAAATGGGTAATTCCATGAAATCAGAAGTACTAGGAACTACATGGACGAAGGTAGATGATGATGACATCATCTTGGACACTTTTCCCAAAAAATTGGCTATTCATTCGGTTTCAACAAAACCGTTTGAAATCAAACAGTTTCATCAAACTGTTAGAGGCCAAGCGGTTTCAAACTGTTTGGAAGGGTTGAACACAGTTTCCTATTTAGATTTTTGATGCTAGTGTTGATGGTTGATGACCCATTAAATTTAATTGATTGATTCCAAAGGGTTCATCAGTTGAAGGTTAATCAATTATCAAACCCTAATCGGGTTAAGTGCTGAAATTTCAATTGGTTGATTTAAAATTTTGGGTTGATAAACCCAAACAGTCTCAAGACCATTTGGAGATCACCCAAATGATATCAAGACCGTTTGGAGGTCAACCAAGATCGTTTGGAGGTCTAAGGTTGATTATGGTTGAGTAATTGAAGGTCCAGAGATAGCCAATTAAAATGCAATCAATAGTTCAATTGGTGATCAATCTAACGATCTAAACCCTAATTGAACTTCATAAATTTTCAATGATGGATCGGGAAAATGGTCTCAAGACCATTTGGAGGTCATCCAAACGACCTTAAGACCGTTTGAGGTCAGGTTATATCATAATTTGATGATGATTCATTGATTTTAATTGAATCGGTTCCACAATGTTAATCATTGAATGTTCCTCGATTTCAAAACCCTAAGTGATGGTTTCTTGATTATAAATACTAGTTCAATTGGGTTCAAAACCCTAATTGATGATCAATTGAAGGTTGAATCACTTGAAGGATGCCATCATTCGTTCAATTGAAGTATGGTGCATAGGTTCAATTGATGAGTGGTTACATGGATTCAATTGATGAGGGAATCAATCTTGGAAACCCTATATCAATTTGAGTGGTTGAGACCATTTTTGGTCCAATCGGTTTTGAGGAGGTTTGGACCAAATGGTCTCAAGAATGTTTGAGTCCAAATGGTCTTAAGACCATTTGGGACCAAACAGTCTCAAAACCGTTTGGGACCAAACAATCCCAAACCATTTGGTGACTCAATCGATCTCAAGAACATTTGGCTAAACGGTTTCAAGTACAAAATTGCTAAACGGTTTCAAACTGTTAGAACCTAAAATGACCAAGACTGTTTGGAGGTGTAAAAGGTCTTAGACTATTTAGAGGTTATTCAAGCAAGACTGTTTGGGGTCTGGTTGGTCAAGACCGTTTGGGGTCGAAGTGACCAAGACCGTTTGGAAAGTAATTAACCAAAACCATTTGAAAACTTAAAGGGATGAAAGATTAGTTGAACCCATGAGTGATAATGATGATTATCAAAGGTAATTATAATGGTTGTACCTTCAAGGTACTTAAGTGATTAGTACCTTTTGAATGATTAATCTTTAATGTTTGTGGAAGTAATGACATAATACACTATGTCAACCCTTCATTCAAGATTGAATTGACCTAATCTAATCAAGTTTGAAGTAAGTATTATCCTAAAGAGGATGAAAGAGAGAGAGAATCCATACTTGTATCATGATCATGTAATGGTTAAATCTCAATACTCACAACATGAATAAAATATATAATTAGGGTATGATCCTTGATAAAGAGATCATGAAACCCTAATTAGGAAGGTAGATTAACTGTAACCCTAATCTATGGTGATGATGTAACCCTATTCTAGGGTAATGATGAAACCCTAATTAAGGGTGATGTCATATGAAACCCTAATTAAGGGTGATGTCATATGAAACCTAAATAAGGATGATGATATATGAAACCCTAACTGAGAGTGATGTCATGAGAAACTCTAATCGAGGGTAATGTCAAGTAAAACCCTAATGCAATGATGTGATATGAATCTCTAACCTAAGGTGATGCTATGCAATGAGATGTGAAATCTTAATATGAAGTCCTAACCCTGATAAAGGGTAAAGGTATGTAAAACCCTAATCTTGGGTTATAGTGCATGACACCCTAATGTTGGGAAATATGATGATAAACCCTAACCCTAACATTGGGTTGAGTTGAGAAACCCTGATTTCAGATAATGCTATGTGAAACCCATATATAGGGAGATGTTATGTGAACCTTAATTTTTAAAGATGGAAAACCCTATTCCTAATAATGGAATAGTGACTAATATATTGATAAGTGAAACACCTAAAGAGGTTGATAATGGATATCTTTATATCAATAGTTCCTTAACTCGAGATGAGTTCATATCATTGACAATGGTTGCATATTCCAAATAAGTGACTTATGCCCAATACATTACATGATAATATGATGAACTGGTGTATAAAGTATTAGGATGGGAAATACCCTAATACAAGATAAGTTGATGAACTCAAGTAAGATAAAGGTGATGAGGGAAGTGATACATCAGCATATGATAGATATCACATCCAACACCTCAAGATTGATACACCTTGATGTATCCTAAATCCAATATACTTGGATGAGTAGCACATGAAGTGTGTCATGTCAATTTTTACATTATGAAGTAATGCACTTTGATAAGTGTAGGCTAACATACCTTAAGAAAAGGTTAAGCCAAGTTAATAAAGTATTATGTAATCATATTCTGGTAAAGTTGACAGAGGAACTCATATCCTATGTTGATGATTCACTCAATGATAAATGATGAGAATAAATAAGCATGATTGAATACTTATGTTATTAATGTTGGCTCCTAGCTGTGTGGAGCAATGAATTAGGGCTTGATCATTAATAATATGATCATGAGAACCTAAATGGTTATTTATGATAAACCCTAATGGAGGGTGATGATATGTAAGAGAAATCCTAACCCTAAATAAGGGAATGGTGATGCTACTCTTACATTGCATAGTGCTGATATGTGATTGATATAACTGTTGTTATGTAATGATCATACAAGTGATCATGAGATGATGAGCATAGCCAGGTATGAGCTATGATGTGTTAATTATTTAAATGCTTTATGGGCCTTGTGAGCCATTATATGTATTATTGCCTAGTAAAAGGTAACAAGAGACTAAATGGGCTTTGAGAGCCATGTGAGATGCTTGTGTAGCAAGTATCATGTTTACCTTGGTCAGATGACCTGAAGGTATTAGTTACCTAATAAGTGGTAACAAGTGTTCTTGGATGAACTGAGGGTTTGAATACCCATATTTCATAATCATGATGATGAGATGTTAAGGGATGAGAATGCCCATGATGTTACAAGGGATTAAGATCCCAATGTTCTATAAAGTTTTGAAAAGTATTTGATAGATGAATTATGATTTTCTTTGTAGCATTGCCATAATAATGTTTGAGAACTTGATTGATGCAAAAAGAATACAGTAATGTATATAATTAATCAAGTGAAATCTCATAATGTAGTGCCCTAGACATATAACCATCCGTGTCAGAATTTGCTAGATGGTGAAACGGGTTGCTCCGCGATATAACCCGGAATGCATATTTTTGAATATGCGGGGGTGATGGGCGAAAATATACTTACTCCCTAATGGAGGAATTGATATGAGACAAACATTAAATCTCTCAATCCTTCATCATGTATGTCAGGGTGGATGTATCACTAATCCCTCGATAATGGGATGGATGTATCATGAATCTCCCAATAATATTAATTCCGGATCGATGTGAGATAAACATGAAATCTCTCGATTGCAAAGAGAGTACAACATGCCACTGTAACTCTATAGCGAAGTTGCCAGTATACCCTGGAAAGCTATTTAGCAGAGACACAAGATGTCTTGCATTTAATCTTGTACTGACCAAGATAAGGGAGGCCATGGTACCCGTCTCTACCATTGACCTTGTATGGCACTGATTTCGACTTCACAATGGTCAGTTGGAGTATGAGCGGTATACCTCATCTCCTCAGGGCATATGTGTGAATGTAAAATGTAATCAACCATATAACATGTTTGCTTAAGGATTGAATACAAAAACCTTTGGCTGATGTTACATTTCTTTATGCATCTATAGTTGATAGATGATATATTTATGTTTCCTTGCATTCCTTGCAAAGTAGATAGATGATGTATAAATTCTATCATGGGTAGATGCAATATTCTACTTAAGAAAGGAGATTATCTTATTCTATTCAAACAATGATTAATACTGCTGTTAATATAAAAGAACTCCTGCTCAGTTTTATTCTATTAATCTGTAATAATAATGTTTCTGGCAGAGAGTTATATCTCTCACTGGGACAATTTTCAATTGTCTCACCCTGTGGGATCTAGCTTTTTAGGTAAACGCAGAAGAAGAAGCAGGAAACCTATAGTAAGGGAAGAGCAGCAGCAACAATAGGGACAACAGTGATAACTCAGGTGGAGGCATTGGCTGTCAAGTTTTGTATAGAAAGTCCTATGTGTCATCTCTATACTCTCAGGTCCTCGGAGTCAGTAGATAGTGCTTTTATCTTCGATCTGAGATTTTGGTTGGACGTCTCGAGGTTTTATGTTGCTTATGTATAGTTTGGTAAAGCAACTGTTGTATGTAATCCTCGAGAAGAGATGGTACATGGAATGTACTTGTGAACCATAATGTATATGTAATACTTTGGTTCTTGTTATAAGAGTTTCCTAGAATTGGATCTCTTTGTAAAAAGTTTTAATTTTTAGTGATTTTCAGTAATCTGCTACTAATGAACGCTCCTGCTTAAGTAAATTATGTTTTTGTACGTTGGATGCCACATTCATTTTGATGACAAGTGCGTTGAAGCCTTCAACCACTTAAAGGAAAGACTAGTTTCTGCTCCTATCATGCATCCCCCGGACTTCTCTTTGCCATTCGAGATTAAGACTGATGCATCTGACATGGTAGTGGGGGTTGTGCTGGGCAAAAGAGTTGGCCAGATTCCACGTGCTATCTACTATGCAAGCAAAACTCTAGATGAAGCCCAAAGAAACTACACAACTACCAAGAAGGAGTTTCTTGCAGTCATCTTTTCTCTTGACAAATTTAGATCATATTTTCTAGAAAACAAGGTGATTGTCTATACAGACCATGCTGCTCTAAAATATTTAATGGAAAAGAAAGACTCCAATCTGAGGTTGATCTGATGGATATTGTTGCTTCAAGAGTTCAATATCAAGATTGTAGACAAGAAGGGAGTAGAGAATTCAGCCACCGATCATCTCTCCCTGATTTGAAGAACCTTTTGATGAAACAAGTAGAATCAAAGAGACATTGCCACATGAGAAGCTATTCCTACTCTCATCCGCTCAAAGGTCGTGGTACCAACACATAGCTAACTTTTTAGCTAGTAGGAGAATACCAAACACTTAGACGAGGGAGGAAAGTCAAAGGTTATTTTCTATGGCCAAGGATTATGTTTGGGATGATCCTCACTTGTTCAAGTATTACCCCTACCAACTTATCTAAAGATGTGTTTCGGAGATGGAGCAGCAAGAAATTATCTCTATGTTGCATTCTAGAGTTTGTGGAGGTCACTTTGGTGGAAAACGTACTGCTGCCCAAGGTTCTTCAAAGTAGATTCTGTTGGCCTTCCTTGTTCAAAGACTCTCATGAATTTTGTAAGTTCTATTTGAAGTGCCAAAAGGTGGACACTATGTCTAAGAGGGACATGATGCCTCTATCACCCATTCTAGTGGTGGATGTATTTGATGTTTGGGGGATTGACTTTATGGGCCCTTTTCCCCCTCTTTTGGATATGTCTATGTTTTGGTTGTCATTGATTATGTTTCAAAATGGATTAACGCTATTGCATCAAGGACAAATGATCACAAGGTGGCGTGTGACTTCATGAAATCCAACATCTTTAGCCATTTTGGTATTCCAAGAGCTATGATTAGTGATGGTGGAAGTCATTTCTTCCACCACAACTTCGAAGGCTTGCTTAAGAAACACAGGGTGAACCATTGTGTGGCTACTCCTTACCACCCCGAAATAAGTGGTCAAGTTGAGTTAGCCAATCTGGAGATAAAGCTCATTCTAGAGAGACAGTGAGGCCGAACCACAAGGATTGGTCACTTTGTCTCAATGAAGCTTTATCGGCATATAGGACTGCATACAAAGCCCTGATTGGCACCAAACCATTCAAACTTGTGTATGAAAAAAGCTACCATTTGCCAGTTGAGATGCAACACAAGGCACTATGGGCTTTAAAAACCATGTACTTTGATGGAGAGAATGCCATATTGAAAAGAAAGTTTCATCTGAATGAGTTGGAGGAAATGCACCATGAAGAATATGAAATGTCCAAGTGCTACAAAGAGAGGACAAAGTTCCTTCATGATAAGATGATCAAGAAGAAGGACTTTGAGCCTAGAAAGTGGGTTTGGCTGTACAACTCAAGGATGAAGTTCTTTCCTGAAAAACTCCGGTCTAGATGGGAAGGACCTTATCTCATCAAGAAAGTGTATCCATCTGGGGCTATAGTGATTTTTCAGAAAGAAGGATCTAGGGAATTCACACTGAATGATCAAAGGTTGAAATTAGTGGTGGAAGTAGGTCCAGACAAGGAAAACCAAAGTTTTGATATAGTGATGTTAGTGGAAGAACGTCAAGTTGATGAAGAGATGTGCTTGAATGCACACAAAAGAGAGATTTACTTCAAGGATGCTTCAAGAATCCTACAAAAATGAAAAAAAGTAAAGAATCAATAAGCCCAGATGAAGGCATAAAATTTAGCGCTAGTGGGAGGCAACCCACCTAGGTTTGGGAGGTTTTTCACCCAACCTTCTCTTTTTGATACTTTTATTTTCTTTTCCACAATATACACACATGTGTTTAATAGTTTTCTTTGAGTTTTGATGATATGGCAGGTGGTACATACTAAAGAGAGAGGAATCAAAGGTGAATCATGGCCACTAAGATCAATTTGTGGCGAAACATCAAAGAAAAACAAAGTATTTTAATTTTAGCTGAAAAAGTTGAATGAATGACCCTAGCACGGCTGTGGAGCTCGACCAAGACAGTGGCTGAAGATGCCCAAAATGGCTGTGGACCCTTGCCACAGTCATTTGAATTATTTGTCAAAAGAGACGAAGAAGTCAGGTTGTTTGGTCAAGTTCATGCATGAATGGCCACGATAGTATCCTCCCACCACGGCCGTGTCAAGGACAGTTGGCCACAACCATGCCCCCTCACCACGGTCATTTGAATTTTTGGTCGAAGTTGCCAAAGAAGTCAGGTTGTTTGGCCGAGTTTGTGCGTGAACGGCCATGGCCATGGCAGCCAGCCACGTTTGTGTTAAAAATGGAGGGACACGACCGTGGAAGCGCACCATGACTGTGGAAGCGCACCACGACCGTGGCTAGATTGGGTGGGTGTGGTCTTCATCGACAAACATCACCGTGGTTCCCACCATATCCGTGCCACCAAGCCCTTACAATGATCGTGACCACCCACCATGACCGTGGCGCGGTCCGACCCCACAAAAAATACAACTTAAGTCCATCTTCCACCCAACCCTCCCCCATTCCACCACTTCTATTCGTGAAAAACGGCCGTGGCGGTGCACAACTCCTCCAAGATCCACCTCCAAGCTTCACCTCTAAGACCCCAAATCACCTCCAAACCACCACCAATCATCCCCAAATCATCCCCCTACCATTCCCCTCCCATTTCCACACCATAGCATCCATTAATCCACCCTCCACCACCATTTTCTCCTCCATTCTTCCCTACATCAATCCCCACCTAAAACCTCCATTTCTCACCCAAATCAAAACCTAATCATTCACCCACCATCTAAACCCCCATATCCTTCCATTCCACCCCTCAATCCACCTTCATTTCATCATTTACCCAAAAAGCCATTTTCTAAAGCCCTACCACCTCCTCCACATCCATAAAATGAAGGAGATCACCAAGGAAATGAAGAAGGGGGCTCAAAAGAGCCGTGATGTGATTATCGAAGGCAAGGCTTGCACCAAGAAAGCCTCCTCCCAGGTCTGCATGCCTTTCCACACCCCTTCATCATCAAATTCCATCGCCCAATCACTTCCCCGATCGATGTTTGTGAATTCATCCCTCACATAGTCATCTGATAGCCACCATATTACTGATGAGACATATCGGGGAGAGGAGGAGGAATCCAAGGAGAACATGGACAACTTGATAGATGATGTAACGACTCCACTTCCCGATAACTCATAATTAAGGAAGATCAAGAAGTCAGACGTGTTACCACAAAAACAAGATCAATGGTTTTGCAAATAATAAAAAATAATTAATAAATTCTATGAAAGACTAAACTGAAAACTAGAATAAAAATTACTTTTCACATACCTTTTAAAATTAGGAAATTGGAACTTCTACCCTTAGTAGAATTCTATCTGTCTAAATCCTCCTTTATAAATTAACTTTAATCTTCACAAGTTCCATTTTACTATTTGTCCAATTTTAGATATTCCTAAAATGCCGAAAAATAAAACATCGGTCAGTATAATGAATTATACTGGTATGCGGGGGAACCAAAATCTTACATCTATTTGTAACAACATAATGTAACCAAATTATTGTTTAATAGATCCAACTTTACATATTAAACATAACTACTCAATCCCTACATATCCTTGCCTCTGTGCAGTCCCTGCAGTAGACATGGATACTACCCATCTCATATGGTATATCTCAAATATCCCCTATGATCCTACCTTACACAAGGGTTGACCTAAGGCTGTGTAGTCGTATGGTCCTACCCACCAACACATCAACTCATGATAACCTGATGATCCTACCCCAAGGGTAGACCATGTACTAGGTCATCCATCTCATAATCAACAAAGCTATAGAGGAGGACTAGGATCTGAGCTAGTCATGCACATATATTTATGGTGATAGCCATAGTCACTTTATAGTTGCATGAAATAAATGTCAACCAAGTAGTTAATTTCAAGAAACTGATAAAACATTAGAAATCGCCGTGAAACTAGAGCGATTAGTCATAACCATAACAACATACCTATTTTGGATATATCAAAGAAGCAATATATCTAAATCCAACTAGATGTCCAATCAAGAAAACCAATCAATCAATCAAGCAAACATTGATCCTAAAAACATGTATAACACCTAGTTGTTACTATCTCATCCCAAATAACTCTTTATTGACTTGGGATACCTTTATAAGGTCTCTAAGCCTTATTAGGATTCATTAGGGCTTCTTATATCAATTTCTCAAACTTTATCCTTTTTAAGGTCAACAAACCCCAAAATAGCGTTTCTACTCATAAAAACCCTAATTACCCAAATTATCCATATTAAGGATCCTTTATTCTCAAATTGGCTTTAGAACATAATATCTCTGTCTTAAACATGGATTTTCACAATTAAAACCTTTAAAAGTCATATTAATCTAAATTAAGGTTTCTAAGCCCATTAATGATCTTTCATATATATGGAACCCTAAATTGAGCCAATTAAGCATATGGATCATCTTTTTAGATTCAAAACATCCTTTTTATTAACAACATGTTAATACTCACACAAAATATCCACATGACCTTTCCCAATTTCATTAATCATCAAATTCGAGTTTCTTATTCATGATACCATTAAAGATAGAAACTTTAAGAATTTTTTTGAATTATGAACCAATTCAGGCTTCAATACTATTTTTATTGCAATCTACATATTTTTCTGATCAACTTCCATATATAATTCATCATCAACAGAGTTACCAATAATTACTTATGATTTAACCAATTTAAAAGGCTACTGGCCAGTCAGGGAATACTATGAGTCTCTACTGACATGTCCACACCATGCCAACGGTGCTCGACATGAGCCAATCGGCTCGTGCCGCATCGGCACCTTGGGCCTGTGAGGCAATGCACCCACATGCTAAAAAAATGCAAAAAGATAGAAAAGGGCTCACCTCTCTATTGGTCGCTTGAGGGCAAAATTTTCTTTCTGCCGTAGGTCATCTTCCACCTTCGTCTTCCTGCTCCGCGCACACCAACGGTCAATTGACCGGTTGACTTCACTCTCTGCTCCACCTATGTGCAAACTAAGACTCCCCATCTCTTTGTCTCGCTCCCACAAACTCTGTGAGCCCTTCAATTGCTCGCTTGCTACTCTCCATCGTCGGGACGACTCGTCATTACGTTTGGCGAGCAATACTTCGAGATGATAGTGAAGGTTGAGACCAAAATCCAAATTGAGAGCACATATGAGTTCTTTGACTGTGTCCAATCTCACGAGAGGCGTTGGTGCGATTGCTGGCACCCTGGATCACCCTCCCTTATATAGGACAGGGTTGGTCGAGAGATTCCCAATTGGGGAAACTCTGAGGGAGTCCAAAACGCCAACAAATCCTAGGTTCGATCAACTCAGGAGAGTTTCCCAAACACAATGGGAGAGTTTCCATATACACTCATACCTCAGATCATACGAATTATAAAGTTGAATCTTCTCTAGCTCCGACTAAAACTTAGCTTTGGGACGATGACCCTGAGTTGTCAAATCATGGGGTCTGTGACTCAGATCATGAGATTTTTGGTCCAGATTACCCTCATCATGCGTGAACTGAGCATCTTATTCCTAAATGGAATGTGACATTTAATACATTTGAAAGATTATCCTCTCACTTCAAGAATCTTGTAAAATCCATAACTCTCTCCTCGTTTATCCTTTTACTTCCAAATTTTAGGGGATAATTTGTATTAGCTTTATCTACATGTGTGTAAAGATTGAGTCCCAAATTCAAAACCATGAGAGACTTTTTTCATATGTAAGTTATCTCTTAAAAAGGCATATTTTATCCATATTTTCCCTCTCTTACTCTTTTATTCTCTTTCTTTGGATTCCTTTTACCATTAGAAACCTTGTGGATTCGAAATCTCATCCATGATGATTATTCAAACATCTTTCCACATATTTCTCATACTTCCATTATTTTCTCAATTTCTTTCCCTATTTATGCATTATTTGATTTCGTTTGATTTTCTTTCTCCTTTTATCATCTCAGACTCATTAAAATATTTTGATACACAAAATTAAATATTTAAAGGAAATATTACAAAGGAAATCCATTCAATACACAAAAATCATACAATTTCATAATCATACATTTATTGGGGAAATTGCATTTCCGACCATATGAACCCAAAAATTTGGGTTGTAACAGATGAGGTCGAGACGGTGGTTTCTAAAGGAATTCAAAGATCTAAAGAAGCCCCATCCTCATCAAAGTTCTCACCAAAGCCCACTCCAGCACACCATTCGACGTCTCATATGGAAGCAGAGCATAGAGAGCAGCTGCAACCTGGGCAACAATTGTGTCCAAAGGAAGAGCAGTTCGCACAGTGGTGCCCCAAACAGCAGGTTCCAATCAACCTTGATACGAGTTTGGGGTCCCAATCATATAGGTTGGATGAGGAGGAGGAAGACAATGAAGATGAGGAAATGGATTTGTCAGCTGAGGAGGAGGACATTCTGGCACAGTTGGAGGATATCAGGTTGAAGGCTTGAGGAAAAGCCCCTATTGGAGTGTCCTATGGAAGAGGGCACAAGCAAAAGAAGATTTCTCTCACATACCCAGAATGCATGACAAGGTGAGTCATCCCTACAAGGTATGGATGTGAGAATATTATTGATGAGCTCAGAATCAAGGTGGTCATGGAAGGTAGCTTAAAGAATATGGGGCTATGGCACATTCTTTTCACAACAACCCAAGAAACTTACACCACACTGACTAGAGAATTATTCGCCACACTTGATAAGATGAAGGTGAGACGTGATGAATCTAACAAATTTTCCATGTTGGGCAACATGCACACTCTCACGGTAGCTGAACTGAATTGTGTATTTTCTGCCAATCCTGAAGAGGCCAAAAAAATGAATGACAACCTACTTGAAAGAGAGGTAGATTTCAATTATAGACACTTCTGGTACCTCTTGATAGGGAGAAAGGACTACTTGGCAGGGAGGTCAAAGACCTCGGCTATAAGAAACCCCCTATTCTGCTATGTGCAAAAGGTCTTGGCAAACACCATCATGGGCCGATATGACAATCAAGGTTCAATTTCTCAGAAAGATATGTTTTTCATGATGGTGATGCCCCACAAAAGACATATAGACCTTGGAGTGCTATTGATTGATCATTTGAGGTCCATACCCTCCAAAAGTAAAACACCTTTTGCTATGGGAGGGCTTGTAACCTCAATTTCACTAGCTTTGGGGTATGCTATTTATGGGTTTAAAGACACATTCAAAGCTTAATTTGTTGATTTACACTATCTTACTCACTCTCACACTATTAACATCAAGAACAAAAGAATGATATATAATGCGAGTAGTGTGCCAAACATTGAGCTTGAGCTGCCATACCACATTGTGCCAATTCTCTCTGTGTTGGGAGTCATCCATAAATTGGAGTCCAAATTGTTGGAATGGCAACAAAATAGTCCAAGAGAGACATACACTAGGGGAGCCACTGCCACACAAGAGGAGATTGCTAAATCTAATGTGTAAGGGAAGGAACAAGAAACTGAAGGACAAAGGTAGCCTTGAAAATCAAGGAGAAGGGATGAAGGAACATCCCAACTGCAACAGCCCTCAACAAATGCCTATGACATGTCCACCATCCAGGCACAACTTGTGAGCATACAAAAGACACAGGGTGACATGCAACTGATCCAGCAATACATGTGGAAAGACCAACAACAGATGCATCACCAGGTTAACCACTTGTATCACTACTGCCATGCCTAAGAAGAAAGAAACCCTGAATGGGATGGAGATTTTTGGGGTGGCATTGATAGATATTCAGAGACATACCCTCCACCCCAAGACAACTACTGGGGACATTACTACCAACATCCTCCTGTAGGCTCAACTCCTCCTCAAGATCCTCCTCACTCGTCTGACCAGCCTCCGCAACAACCATGACACTTCCCTATCTACCCTAAGCTATAGTTTCTTACTAAGGACAACATTATTCTAAAGTTTGGGGTGGGTAGGGCGGTATGCACCGCCCTATCTCTCTCTTTGTGATTTTGTTCCACCTTTACCATCTAGTTAAGTTTTCCCTATTTTTGTTTTTGATTGCATCCTTGTATAGCATGTAGTTACTTTCATGCATTTTTGCCTAATTTTTAAAAATTTTGCTCCTTTTTACCATGCATTGCATATCATGTAGATTTTTGGTAATTTTTGCTTGGTTTAGTTAGGATTTTCTTGTTTTACCGCTTTAAGTTCAATAATGTAGGTTTAGATGTGATTGAAGGCAAAGTGGCATTATTTTGGTCAAGTTTGTCCAAATTTGAATGTTCTTGCCTAAAAAGTATGTTTTGACTTAATCTCCACTGTTTGAAATGAAATTTTAGTCCTTTGATAAATGCATGTTGTTTCTTAGAGTTTATTGCTATGTGATCTTATTTGTTGACTTTTTACATGTGCACCACTTCTCTCAAGTTTGTGAATGTTTCAGTTGTATTGTGAATTGAGCAAGCTACAAACATTTAGAGCCTATGGAATCACTTGATAAACATGTGAATGTCATGTTGTTCTATCATGTGGTGTGATATCATTTGTGTGGACTCTGATCTTCAAAACACAAGATAAACATAGCAGAAGCGATTCGATTAACAGCAGAATATGAAAATCATGAGAAATTAAAACTTTTCGAAAACGAGATCTTAAAAACCTAAAACTCCTTTTATAAAAGTAAGATGAACTGTTTACATCTCTGATAAATCACTTTTCGAGTGATTATATACGTCATGATACAAAATATCAAGATTTCAAAATTCTCATATCAACAAACTCCTAGGACCTAAGTGTACAGAGACGACATAAGACTATTCTGACTACAAGACTAGACAGCACAGTGTTTCCACCTGAAATCACTACTGCTCCTGAATTTGCTGCTGTTGCTGCTGTCCACCTGCAGATCGATTCCTTTGACCTCGACGTCCACTTAAAGGTAGAAATCTACGGGGTGAGACAATTTTAAATAATTGTCCCAGCGAGAGTTATAACTCTCTGCCAGAAACTTTGTTAAAAGCAATCAAAGGAATATCATGAGCAGGTAACTTTAGATTATTCACAGCAGGCTTGATAACAATTACTCATCTTTATTAAGGAATATGAAGAACATGTATACTAATACTTGAACAAGATATTAATTGCAAGCAATGTAATATCAATCAATGTTCCTCGTAGTTCAACCTAAACAGTTATGCTACGCGGTTGATTATGTTTTACAAACATCATTATGCCCTGCGGAGATGAGGTATACCGCTCATACTCCAACCGATCACTAGTAAGTCGCATCGGTATCATACTAGGTCATCGAAAGAGCCGGATTCTCATGACCTTCAACTACCTCAGTCAGATTGAGGATAAACATGCATGACACCTAGTGTCTCTGCTAATATAGCTCACCAGGGTATTCTGGTACTTCGCTATTAGAGTCACAGTGGCATTCTGCACTCTCTTCGCTATCGAAAGATTTCATGTTTATCTCTCATCGATGTGGTATAAAAGATTCCTTTGGGAGAATAGTGTTACATCATCCCGGTATAAGCATATAGTGAAGGGTTGATGGATTAAGATACATCCACATCAACTCCTACACTAGGATGTAAGGATATACACATCCATATTCCCCCACATACTCTAAAGTATGTGATCCAGGAGTTCCCTTAGGAAAACCTGTTTCACCATCATTTAAACTCTGACAATGATGGATCTATGATCAGGGCTCTACATGATATAATTATACTTGATTATTAGGTACATTTCAGTATTCTTTTAGCATCATACATGTTTCCAAACATTCAAGTACTAAACATGGCTATAACAGAAGAATACTAAATGTAATAGGTATTACTCATATTAGTTATCAGATGGATATCAATTCTTAATCATTTTACCACTATAATTCAGGAACATGGGTGTTCATACTCTGATATCACCATAACACTTGCTATCAAATGTCATGTCAGCATCAAGTCATCTATTAGCATGACCTTGATGTCATTCATGGCCCTTAAGGCATATCAGTTTCATATGATGCCATTTGCATCTAGGCAACATAGTTATTTCTGTTCATAAGCTATTGACATGCTTTCAATGAATATGATGTCATGATCCTTACCTGGATATGATTATTTTCTTATAGGAACATGTATGATTAAATCAATTGATAATACTCAATATTCATAATCAGATCAGCAGTCAATAAGACAGAATTAACCTTTCAATTCAAAGGTTATACTTTTATGTCCTTTCAAAGGGTAAGATTCCCTTGTTTACATCATTTAGGGTTATTCACCCCTTTCATTATGATTGGGAATAATAATTCCTCATCTCATATCTTTGATAATACAATTCATGCTTAAAGGAATAACATGAGTTTAGGTTTTATTGTTCATTTCTACATATTATCATGAACTAGGGTTTACTATTCACATTACTCATGATTACCCTAGAATTAGGGTTTATTATTCACATTACTCATGATTACCCTAGAATTAGGGTTTACTATTCACATTACTCATGATTACCCTAGAATTAAGGTTTACTATTCACATTACTCATGATTACCCTAGAATTAGGGTTTACTATTCACATTAGGTTAAGACTCATCAGTTATCTTAATTAGGGTTTTCATGATCTCTCATAAGTGGATCATACCCTAATCTTGCATATTCAGATACAGTGAAGGTACTTTATTTGAATTTTAACCATAAATGGTACTTTCTCTCTCTCCTTCCTAATGAAAGGTGATTACATCACTCTAGATAGGGTTAGTTTAAGTCCTTGTTGATTAACATAAACCAATTCACCACTATCATGTCATTAGAGTTTACATAAAACAAGGTATCCTTTAATTGAAACCTTTTTAGGTTGAAACGAGTGTGACCCATTTCAGTTGAAACGAGTGTGACCCATTTGAATTGAAACGAGTGTGACCCATTTCAGTTGAAACGAGTGTGAACCCGTTTGGATTGAAATGAGTGTGACCCATTTCAGTTGAAACGAGTGTGAACCCATTTGGATTGAAACGAGTGTGACCCATTTCAGTTGAAACGAGTGTGAACCCATTTGGATTGAAATGAGTGTGACCCATTTCAGTTGAAACGAGTGTGAACCCGTTTGGATTGAAACGAGTGTGACCCATTTCAGTTGAAACGAGTGTGAACCCGTTTGGATTGAAACGAGTGTGACCCATTTCAGTTGAAACAAGTGTGAACCCGTTTGGATTGAAATGATTGTGACCCATTTCAGTTGAAACAAGTGTGAACCATTAGAATTGAAATGAGTTGAACCCATTTGAGGTGAAACGAGTTGAACCCATTTGAGGTGAAACGAGTTGAACCCATTTGAGGTGAAACGAGTTGAACCCATTTGAGGTGAAACGAGTTGAACCCATTTGATAAAGTTGGATAAGGACCAACATAGGTATTAACGCCCTTCATCTTCAACCTTGAAACCAAGGTCTATTCTTCACGAAAAGTTTTGCAAGAGTGCAAAGAAAGATGGAGAAGAAGAAGAACTAACTATTATTTGCAAGAATAAAAGTATGTATAACAAAGCAAGGTGTAGAGTTATAAAACCCGCCTCAAACGTTGTTCCTAGAGATCCAAGCTTCCAAGCTTCGAAACTTTAATGGTGGCTTGAGCTCCACAGGTCATCCAAGGTTGTTTCTTCAAGAAAGGTTGGGAAGGATCGGCTAGGAAGAGAAAGCTAAGTGAATTAACCATGAAACCAACCTTATACAAGGATTTCCTCCATGAATCCAAGCTAGAAGATGGTCCTCTCTTACCTTAGAACATGTTGGTCATTTCCCTGAGCTCCAGAGCTTTGCCTTAGTCGGTTGAGAAAGATGAGAAGTGAGGAAGTGAAGGGAATACATTTGGTTGTTTTACAAGGAACTAGGCTTATATACTTTAGGTTATTTTCCACCATAAGGACCTCTAAAACATAGATTTATCATCTAAGTCCCTTCTTCTTTCTAAGGCATGTCCAAGCATGATAACCTTATGCAAAACTCATCAAAATTCAAGATCTAAGGGTAGGTAAAACCAACATGCATACTAAGGTATATATATGAAGGGTCTTCTTACTCATACTAGGTGTTTTCACTACAAAGGTCATCCTTCTTATCCAATTATTTAATAGAAGTGCCCCTCTCATCCTTTATTCTCTAAATGATGTCAAGAGTCATAAAAGATATTCTAGAAAGTGTATAGAACAAGTTGCACCCCACATTTTGGGTAAATTGCACTTTACACCAAAATTAGGGTTTAAGCATAAGGATTGCTCCACAAGCTGCACCTTGGTGCCCAAACTTGGGAAATCCATCATACCTCATCATATTCCTTCATATGATGTCTCTTTATTGGAGGAACATCTTAACCTGTGTAATTTGCAAGTTAACCCCTCTAATTAGGTAATTTGCACATAGGTCCCTGTATTACCAAACAATACTACAATCATTGTTTAAAAAGGACAGAAATGAAAATGTATGTTCCTTAGGAACTTAATTACATGCCAAAAGATAATCACAAGGATTTAATTACATATATTAGGAAAAACACCTATGGTTAATTCATAACCCGGGTCAGGGATGTTACAAATTATCCACCCCTTACAAGGATTTCGTCCTCGAAATCGATAAAACATATTAAGAGAAAAGAGTAGGATATTTCCTTCTCATCTCTTCCTCTAGTTCCCAAGTGGCTTCTTCAACACCACGGTGATTCCAGAGAACTTTTACAAGACTTATCTATTTCTTCTTTAGCTTTTTAATTCTGTTATCAAGGATTGACACCAGTCCTTCCTCATAAGTTATATCTTCATTCAATTCTACTTCCATAGGTTGTAGAACTGACTCAATATCGGGATGACATTTCCTTAGCATAGAAATGTGAAACACAGGGTGTAGTTTTTGTAATTCTGGTGGTAACTATAGTCTATAGGCTACCTTTCCAACCCGTTCAATGATTGGATAGGGCCCTATAAATCTAGGAGCTAACTTCCCTTTCCTTCCAAAGCGAAGGACTCCTTTCCAAGGCGAGACTTTGAGATACACTCTGTCTCCAACCTGGAACTCCAACGGTCTACGACGCTTGTCAGCATAAGATTTTTGCCTATCTTGTGCAGTCTTAATCTGTTGTTGTATTACTTTAATCTTTTCCGTAGTCTGCTGCACAAGATCAGGACCTAACAATTGATGTTCACCAGTCTCATACTAGCATAAGGGTGATCTACAACGTCTACCATACAAGGCTTCATATGGTGCCATATCAATACTATATTGATAGCTATTGTTATAGGCAAACTCTATCAAGCTTAGGTACAGATCCCAACTTCCTGTGAACTGGAGAACACATGCTCTCAACAGATCTTCTAAGGTCTGTATAGTCCTTTCTGACTGTCCATCCGTCTGTGGATGAAAGGCTGTACTAAACCTTAACTGGGTGCCTAGTGCCCTATGTAGCTGTTCCCAAAAACGACTTGTGAACTGAGGACCTATGTCAGAAACTATGGTGACAGGAACTCCGTGCAAACACACTATCTCTTGAACATATAACTGGGATAACCTTTCAGCAGAATAGGTTGTTTTGACAGGTAAGAAATGCGCTGTCTTAGTCAACCTATCAACAATTACCCAAATGGAATCATGTCCTTTGTTTGTTCTAGGTAGACCAACAACAAAGTCCATGGTTACATGATCCCACTTCCACTGTGGTATGGGCAAAGGTTGCATTGTTCCTGCAGGCTTCTGGTGTTCAACTTTAACTTGCTAACACACCGGACACCTCAGAACAAACTCAGCTACATCCTTTTTCATCCCAGGCCACCAATACATATCTTTCAAGTTTCGATACATCTTGGTGCTTCCTGGATGCATAGCATACATAGAAGAATGAGCTTCCTCCAGGACTATCTTCCTCAGGTTATCCACATCTGGCACTATCATTCTCCCATGATAGCATGCCACTTGATCATCTGATTCATGAAAACCTTCTCGCTTCTCATCACCATACTCAGATCTGATCTGCTGCACTGCAGCATCAACTTGCTGTGCCTCCTTAATCTGCTCTCTTAGGGTGGGTTTGATATGCATCTTAGCCAACAACCCGACAATCCATGACACCTTCATCTGTACATTGTCTTGCCTTAAGGAGATAAGCATATCTCTCCTAGGGCATACTAAAGAGTTTAATTGTACCCTATCAGAGGATGATGTTGCTGATTTCCTACTCAAGGCATCTGCAACTACATTGGCCTTTCCTGGATGGTAATCTATCGTACAATCATAATCCTCGATTAACTCCATCCAGCAACGTTGCCTCATGTTAAGGTCATGCTGAGAGAAGATATACTTAAGGTTCTTATGGTCTGTGAAAATATGGAAGGTTTCTCCGTAAAGATAATGTCTCCATATTTTCAAGGCATGAACCACATCAGCTAACTCTAAATCATGTGTCGGATAATTCTCCTCGTCTTTCTTAAGTTGTCGAGAAGCAAAAGAAATCACTTGTTTATCCTGTATCAACACACATCCAAGTCCATTCTTGGAGGCATCACAAAAGATTACATATCCTTTTCCTTGCTCAGGTAGCACAAGCACAGGTGCACTTGTCAACCTCTCCTTCAACAGCTGAAAAGACTGTTGACACTTATCACTCTAGGCAAAAAGGAACATCTTTCCAGGTCAACTTCGTCAAGGGTAGGGCTATAGAACTGAAGTTCTTAATGAACCTTCGATAATAGCCAACCAACCCTAAGAAACTACGAATCTCCGTCGGTGTTTTCGGTTGTTCCCACTGTAGAACAGATTCTACCTTTTTAGGGTCAACACGAATTCCCGAGGCAGATACCACATGTCCAAGAAAAGATACCTCCGGCATCCAGAACTCACAGTTGCTAAACTTAGCGTATAGCTTATGTTGTCTTAGCAAAGTTAGAGCCTGACGAAGATGTTGTTCATTCTGTTGAGCATCTCTACTATAGATCAGGATGTCATCTATAAAGACAACAACACATTGATCGAGGAAAGGTCGGAAGATTCTATTCATGAGTTCCATAAATGCAGCTGGTGCATTAGTTAGTCCGAACGACATAACTGTGAACTCATAGTGACCATACCTTGTCCTGAAAGCAGACTTGGGTATGTCACTGTCCTTAATACGAAGTTTATGATATCCTGACCTCAAGTCTATCTTCGAGAAGACGGTTGCACCACGCAACTGGTCAAAAAGATCATCAATTCTAGGCAGAGGGTACTTATTCTTTATCGTTACTTTATTTATTTGTCTGTAATCGATGCACAACTGCATTGATCCATCCTTCTTTTTAACAAACAAGACCGGAGCACCCCAAGGTGAAGTACTTTGTTGGATAAAACCTTTCTCAAGCAACTCTTGAAGCTATTTCTTGAGTTCTGCCATCTCAGCAGGTGCCATCCTATACGGTGTTTGTGCTATAGGTTGGGTATCTTGGATCAAATTGATTTCAAAATCAATTTCCCGAGGCGGTGGCATACCTGGAAGTTCTTCAGGAAATACATCTTCAAATTCCCTGACTATAGGAACTTCAGCAAGGTTAGGACTCTTCATGGTGGTATCTATCACATGGGGCAAGAATGCATAACATCCTTGCCTCATCAGCTTATCAACAACCATAGCAGACACAAGACAGGTGGGTAGAATCTTTCTCTCTCCTTGAAAGATCCATGTGTTGCTCTCATCAGCAAACACATCCTGCTTGGATTCACAACCCAAGACAACTCTATACCTTTCCAAGGTATCCATTACCAGGATTATATCAAATCCTTGCATATCAAGTGGTATAAGATCCACTTGAATGCGATGATCAGAAAAGAAGAGGATGCAGGGAGAGCATACCTCTTGCAAAATAGTAGATCCTCTCAACAGAGTTTCAAGCAACAAGCTATCTGCCCTATGTCTAACTGTCATATTGCAGTTACGAATCACTCTTCGAGTGACAAAGGAGTGCGTAGCACCCAGGTCAATCAAAACATATACCACACAGGATTTAGACATATCAGAATATAAAAGTTCCATCCGACCTGCCACAACCCGTGGATTGACTACTGCTTCTGGTGGGTTCATAGCATAGAACCTCGCTGTCGCCTGAGGTTGAGTTGGTGCTGACGATCCAGCCTGAGACGCTTGCCCACGTCCTCTAGCTGCGCCTTGAGACTACATTCTCTGTGATCCCTGTTGATTCTGCCTCAGAGGTTGTGTCACACTGACAGGCCTAGACCTACAGTCCCTCATCAGATGTCCCACCTTCCCACAGTTATAGCAACTCCTTTCCAGTTGTTGTGGTCTTGGCGGTCCTGTGACCGATATTGATGCTGAACTGTGAGTCTCTCGTGGCGGTAAACCTTGTCCTCTACCTCTACTTGGGGACCACTGAGCCTGAGAACTCGATCTGGGTGGTGGAGGTGTAGGTGCAGAGAATCTAGGCTTCTTAAAGTCTCTAGATGAGAATCCCTGGAACTGTGGATATCTCTTTTGGGTTTGTCTTTTCTCGACTACGGATCTCTCTATCCTTCGGACTGACTCAACAAAGGTAGAGAATCTCTCCCGGTTTTCTAGTGCAGACACGGGAGTAGTCATGTAGGCATTCAAACCCTTCTCAAACCTCCTAATCCTTTCTTCATCTGTGGTAGCCATATGCGGACAGAATTGCAACAACTCCATGAACTTAGCCTCATACTCGCTAATGTTCATCATACCCTGTCTCAGTCTCTCAAACTGAGAGATCTTCTCGTCCAGGAAGGTCTTTGGAAAATATCTGCGGACAAATTCCCGACGAAAGTCTTCCAACGAGATCTCTATTCCAGGCCTCTTCTGCTCTTCCATGGTCCACCAGTGACCAGCACTACCTTTGAGAAGATAGACAACATGTCTAACCTTCTCACCTTCGGGGATGTTAAGGATTCTAAAAGCTTTCTCCAACTCAGTTAACCACATATCAACATCAGCATGGTCAGCTGTTCCAAAATATTCAGTTGCTCCGATCCGACGAAGTTGCTCGAACGTTTTACCGATACCTTGACCCTCAGACTGGACAGGTGCCCTAGGTGCAGGCATGGGCATCCTGTCGGTGATATGTGTCATGGCAGTCATAAACTGCCCAAACATAGTTTGAACAGCTGGGTTTCCCATGTCAGCTGGGTCAAACCGAGGTGGCTCCATAGGTGGCTCAGGTACAGGTTGCTCTATTTCTAGGTTCCTTGCACCATCTCGAGGCGCAGCAACACTACTTTCGGCCTTGTACTCCTCCTGTGGTCCAAACATCCTTAATTATCTTCTTCTCCTGAGGAGCAGAAGACTCTATTAGATAAGAAAGAAGTACTAAGGATAGACTTGACACTCTAAGTCCTATGTCTCTGTAGACTCAGCGAACCTAGAGCTCTGATACCACTAATTGTGGACTCTAATCTTCAAAACACAAGATAAACATAGCAGAAGCGATTCGATTAACAACGGAATACGAAAATCACAAGAAATTAAAACTTTTCGAAAACGAGATCTTAAAAACCTAAAACTCCTTTTATAAAAGTAAGATGAACTGTTTACATCTCTGATAAATCACTTTTCGAGTGATTATATACATCATGATACAAAATCTCAAGATTTCAAAATTCTCAGATCAACAAACTCCTAGGACCTGAGTGTACAGAGACGACATAAGACTATTCTGACTATAAGACTAGAGAGCATAGTGTTTCCACCTGAAATCACTGCTGCTCCTGAATTTGCTGCTGTCGCTGCTGTCCACCTGCAGATCGATTCCTTCGACCTCAACATCCACCTAAAGGTAGAAATCTACGGGGTGAGACAATTTTAAATAATTGTCCAAGCGAGAGTTATAACTCTCCGCCAGAAACTTTGTTAAAAGCAATCAAAGGAATATCATGAGCAGGTAACTTTAGATTATTCACAGTAGGCTTGATAACAATTACTCATCTTTATTAAGGAATATGAAGAACATGTATACTAATACTTGAACAAGATATTAATTGCAAGCAATGTAATATCAATCAATGTTCCTCGTAGTTCAACCTAAACAGTTATGCTATGCGGTTGATTATGTTTTACAAACATCATTATGCCCTGCGGAGATGAGGTATACCGCTCATACTCCAACCGATCACTAGTAAGTCACATCGGTATCATACTAGGTCATCGAAAGAGCCGGATTCTCATGACCTTCAACTACCTTAGTCAGATTGAGGATAAACATGAAGGACACCTAGTGTCTCTGCTAATATAGCTCACCAGGGTATTCTGGTACTTCGCTATTAGAGTCACAGTGGCATTCTGCACTCTCTTCGCTATCGAAAGATTTCATGTTTATCTCTCATCGATGCGGTATAAAAGATTCCTTTGGGAGAATAGTGTTACATCATCCCGGTATAAGCATATAGTGAAGGGTTGATGGATTAAGATACATCCACATCAACTCCTACACTAGGATGTAAGGATATACACATCCATATTCCCCCACATACTCTAAAGTATGTGATCCAGGAGTTCCCTTAGGAAAACCTGTTTCACCATCATTTAAACTCTGACAATGATGGATCTATGATCAGGGCTCTACATGATATAATTATACTTGATTATTAGGTACATTTCAGTATTCTTTTAGCATCATACATGTTTCCAAACATTCAAGTACTAAACATGGCTATAACAGAAGAATACTAAATGTAATAGGTACTACTCATATCAGTTATCAGATGGATATCAATTCTTAATCATTTTATCACTATAATTCAGGAACATGGGTGTTCATACCCTTATATATCCATAACACTTGCTATCAAATGTCATGTCAGCATCAAGTCATCTATTAGCATGACCTTGATGTCATTCATGGCCCTTAAGGCATATCAGTTTCATATGATGCCATTTGCATCTAGGCAACATAGTTATTTCTGTTCATAAGCTATTGGCATGATTTCAATGAATATGATGTCATGATCCTTACCTGGATATGATTATTTTCTTATAGGAACCTGCATGATTAAATCAATCGATAATAATCAATATTCATAATCAGATCAGCAGTCAATAAGACAGAATTAACCTTTCAATTCAAAGGTTATACTTTTATGTCCTTTCAAAGGGTAAGATTCCCTTGTTTACATCATTTAGGGTTATTCACCCCTTTCATTATGATTGGGAATAATAATTCCTCATCTCATATCTTTGATAATACAATTCATGCTTAAAGGAATAACATGAGTTTAGGTTTTATTGTTCATTTCTACATATTACCATGAACTAGGGTTTACTATTCACATTACTCATGATTACCCTAGAATTAGGGTTTATTATTCACATTACTCATGATTACCCTAGAATTAGGGTTTACTATTCACATTACTCATGATTACCCTAGAATTAGGGTTTACTATTCACATTAGGTTAAGACTCATCAGTTATCTTAATTAGGGTTTTCATGATCTCTCATAAGTGGATCATACCCTAATCTTGCATATTCATATACATTGAAGGTACTTTATTTGAATTTTAACCATAAATGATACTTTCTCTCTCTCCTTCCTAATGAAAGGTGATTACATCACTCTAGATAGGGTTAGTTTAAGTCCTTGTTGATTAACATAAACCAATTCACCACTATCATGTCATTAGAGTTTACATAAAACAAGGTATCCTTTAATTGAACCCTTTTTAGGTTGAAACGAGTGTGACCCATTTCAGTTGAAACGAGTGTGACCCATTTGAATTGAAACGAGTGTGACCCATTTCAGTTGAAACAAGTGTGAACCCATTTGGATTGAAGCGAGTGTGACCCATTTCAGTTGAAACGAGTGTGAACCCGTTTGGATTGAAATGAGTGTGACCCATTTCAGTTGAAACGAGTGTGAACCCGTTTGGATTGAAACGAGTGTGACCCATTTCAGTTGAAACGAGTGTGACCCATTTCAGTTGAAACGAGTGTGAACCCGTTTGGATTGAAACGAGTGTGACCCATTTCAGTTGAAATGAGTGTGAACCCATTTGGATTGAAATGAGTGTGACCCATTTCAGTTGAAACGAGTGTGAACCATTAGAATTGAAACGAGTTGAACCCATTTGAGGTGAAACGAGTTGAACCCATTTGAGGTGAAACGAGTTGAACCCATTTGATAAAGTTGGATAAGGACCAACATAGGTATTAACGCCCTTCATATTCAACCTTGAAACCAAGGTCTATTCTTCACGAAAAGGTTTGCAAGAGTGCAAAGAAAGATGGAGAAGAAGAAGAACTAACTATTATTTGCAAGAATAAAAGTATGTATAACAAAGCAAGGTGTAGAGTTATAAAACCCACCTCAAACGTTGTTCCTAGAGCTCCAAGCTTCCAAGCTTCGAAACTTTAATGGTGGCTTGAGCTCCACAGGTCATCCAAGGTTGTTTCTTCAAGAAAGGTTGGGAAGGATCGGCTAGGAAGAGAAAGCTAAGTGAATTAACCATGAAACCAACCTTATACAAGGATTTCCTCCATGAATCCAAGCTAGAAGATGGTGCTCTCTTACCTTAGAATGGTTTGGTCATTTCCCTGAGCTCCAGAGCATTGCCTTGGTCGGTTGAGAAAGATGATAAGTGAGGAAGTGAAGGGAATGCGTTTGGTTGTTTTACAAGGAACTAGGCTTATATACTTTAGGTTATTTTCCACCATAAGGACCTCTAAAACATAGATTTCTCATCTAAGTCCCTTATTCTTTCTAAGGCACGTCCAAGCATGATAATCTTATGCAAAACTCATCAAAATTCAAGATCTAAGGGTAGATAAAACCAACATGCATACTAAGGTATATATATGAAGGGTCTTCTTACTCATACTAGGTGTTTTCACTACAAAGGTCATCCTTCTTATCCAATTATTTAATAGAAGTGCCCCTCTCATCCTTTCTTCTCTAAATGATGTCAAGAGTCATAAAAGATATTCTAGAAAGTGTATAGCACAAGTTGCACCCCACATTTTGGGTAAATTGCACTTTACACCAAAATTAGGGTTTAAGCACAAGGATTGATCCACAAGCTGCACCTTGGTGCCCAAACTTGGGAAATCCATCATAACTCATCATATTCCTTCATATGATGTCTCTTTATTGGAGGAAAATCTTAACCTGTGTAATTTGCAAGTTAACCCCTCTAATTGGGTAATTTGCACATAGGTCCCTGTATTACCAAACAATACTACAATCATTGTTTAAAAAGGACAGAAATGAAAATGTATGTTCCTTAGGAACTTAATTACATGCCAAAAGATAATCACAAGGATTTCATTACATATCTTAGGCAAAACACCTAGGGTTAATTCATAACCCGGGTCAGGGATGTTACAATTTGATGAAGTGTTGGATTAGCTTTCATGTAAGGAATCTTATGTTGAAGACTACATTAATGACTCCTCTTTGATCTGACTCTTCTTTCACCATCATTATACCTCTCCACCTCATGAAAGGATGCCCTAGTGCACATAATCAGCCGTGGACACCTCCAAAAGTTTGGGGTGGCCATATCTATGTCTCCCCACTTCACTCTATCCACCATATGCCCTATGTACACCAAGGGCAAAGAAAAAAAAAGAAAAAAAAAATAAAAGGATGCTCCTGTTTAAGAGCATTCAAATAAAGAAAAGATGAGTACTCTATGTAATAGCACTCCAAAAATCTTTCCGCAACCCTTTCTTCTATTTTCATACTCGTTGAGCTAGAAAACATCAGATCTAGCTCACTTTACCCTTTTGTACAGTCACATGGATTGTTTGGTGTGGTTTGAGGCATAAGATTGAATGCATGAAAGTGAAACAACACTCTTAGTCATCTTTGATTAATGCCAACATGAAATGGTTTACCCGGAATGATATGAAGGACATATAGACAACTTGTGTATTCTGTGCTTTATATTTGAAGTTTGTATGCTCAGTGCTCATTTCATGATTGGTATGTGAAAGAGGAGAGGAGAGAGGTGGAACACATGCACTTAGTCACTTATAAGACCATGTAGTCAATAATTTTTTGTTTCTATGCATTTGTTATTCTTGTTTATTAAAAGAAAATTGAAAAGAGAGATTAAGTTGGAGCATACTTGAGGAAAAGTATGTTTTAAGTTTGGGGTGGTGATGCAACCCTATTTGAGGGCTCCATCTTGTGCCATTTTGCACTTTATTCACATCTAAACATAGTAGAATGCAAGTTAAATCCCTCAATATGAGTAATACTATCAAATGCACTTATGGACGTTCTTTGCACTATTTTCAGGTACTTGGACCATGCTTTGGATGGATGAGAGAGAAAGAAGGAGTTCTAGGGTTCTTCCACTCATGAATAGGTCCAAAGAAGGCCCCAAAGCTCCCTCAACCTACCCCTAATGGCTAGTATTCGACATCAAGCAAAGAAGTCCATGTATTATGAAAGTTGAAGTTCATTTAGCCACTAAAGACTCCAACAAGGCCGTGGGCATCCACCATGGTCGTTTGAATTATTGTGAAGAATCAACAGGGAAGTCAGGATTTTGCACCAAGTGCACCACAACCATGGCCAAGTGAAGACAACACGACCGTGGCCAGCAAAAGGTAAAACGGTCATGGCCTCCCACAACAGTCATTTGAATTTTGCACAAGGATCCCCAAAATCAACATGGAGGTGACCAATTTTACACTTGGATGACCATGGCCGTGGCCACTCACCATGGTCATGGCCCTTGAAGACCGCCTCGCCTATGCTGCTCCCCACGCTCAAGACTTGCTCCTCCAAAATGGCTATGCAAGCCACCACGACCATAGTGCCACTTACTCAACACGACCGTGGCACACCGCCACGGCCGTGGCCGCCACCTATACTTAGCATTTTCACCCCCTATCACACCCTGGCTGTGGCCACTCCCCCATGATCATTCCTTACTACCCCCACCATGGCCGTGGTACATCAACACGGCTGTGGTGACCAACCAACCCTACCTATTTTTTACACTACTTTTCCTATTTTACCCCTACTTACCCTAGTACTCCTCACCAACTATATATACATAGGTGGTGGCTGGGGCATGAAGGTTAGACTCCTTAGCCTCCATTACCCCCCATCCACTCTTTGAGCATTCATTGCATCCTACTTACATTTATGCTCTCCACCCATCATTTCCACCTCATTCCATCTTGGAAACCTAGTTTTCTAGATTTGCTTCCATAATCCCCCATATTCTCATGCCCATCTACACCTTTAGAGGAGGAAGGACATCCCCAAGCTTCTAGGAGGCAAAGAAGGATTCTACTTCAAGCTCCATGGAGTTCTACACCCTTCTTCCCCTTTCTTTTGCTATTTCTTTGATCATGTCTAGCTAAGCCCCTAGTGGTGGGCTGTTTGGGGTTAAAATGTGAATTTGATACCATGTTGGGGGAAAATAACTTGTAATGAACACAATTTCTATCTATGATGATTGCTTCTTGCTTCTATCTCATTTCCTATTTTATTGAATGTGGTTTGTGCTTTTAACATGGATTGCTTGCTTTGAGGTGTTTGATGACACTTAGCTTCTAGGAGGAATTGGAGTGTATGTAGCAATCTTAGGAATGGCTCCTAGGTCCAATTAGTGGATCCCTAGCTATCCTCCTTTGTTCCTACATACACATCCCTCCTTCTACAAGTGAGTGTGAGATTTAAGTGTCTAGTGTAAGTGTGATTAGTGCAATTGCTTAGAGCCTTCTAAAGGCTAGATGGCTAGTGGCATGAGGTGTGTCAGATAATAAAAGAAGGAAACTCATTGTATTAGATAGGAGAAACCCTGGTCCTATAAATAGGAGAATAGGGAAGCGTACATGACATAAGACAACCCTAATGGGCCAAGACACATTGAGGCCCATATTACAAGGACAATATAAAAAACTAATAAACATACTCTCTAACACTCCCCCTCAAGCTGAAGTTGGGAGAATCCCAAATCAGCTTGCAGATAGAGAGTCAAACTAGAAAACAAATAGGTAGAAATAAAAGGATAAACCAAGCCCATACAAGAAATTGCTCCCCCTCAATATTACAATAAAGCACACAAATACTCATACACTCCCCCTCAAGTAGATACTCCAGGCAGGCAGGCAAGCAGGTCACAAAAGCTTCTTGATCATCTGGAGTAGAAATAAGCAACAACACAATCATCTGGAGCAAAAGATATAATAGCTTATAGGCACCAAGGTCGTCATCAATGTCGTCGTCGTAGTAGCCAGAGAGTGCTGGGTCACAGGAAGCAAAGTCCAGAGAGTGCTGGATCACAGGCAGTAGAGGTCAATGTACAAATAAAGTACGAATAGGTCAACGTGCGAAATAGAGCACAGACAAGCCAGAGAGTGCTGGTACACAGTAGTAGAGAGTCGACATGCAAAAAAGACACAGACATGCCAGAGAGTGCTGGAGCACAACAGTAGACGACGTAGGCAGATAGAAGACCAGTATCGTAGAGTAGAAAGAAAATACATAACTCCAGTAGATGAAGCTCCATGTAAAGTTAGTAACAAATGTCTTCATCATCTTCCCTCTTCATAAAGCATCCATCACAGTAGCAAACATCATAAATCCAGAGAGTGCTGGTCCACAGAGTAGAAAGTCAACATGCAAATAAAGCACAGACAGCAGAAAGTGCAAAAGCACAAAGCAACAGGTAAAGTGTGCTAATCATAGCACAAGTAGCAAAGATGACATCCAAGTATGCAACTTCATAGCAGCAGTCGAGGTAGATGATGATTGAACAATAATAGCAACAGAAAGCACTAAATAGCAACAAAGAAATCCATATATTAGCAGTTAATGTGGCATGAAGCAACATAACATAATTCTTCTCTTTTTTCTTCAACTCTCCTCCATCTCATATCTTCCCTCTACTATTTCTCCTCTATTCTCCCCCTCACACCAAGCATGGAAAGAGTAAAGGAGTGGTTGGCGTGGACAATAAAAAAATAATGGTAGAGGCAAAAAATTTCTATAGGCAAATAGGTGGAGGAGGCAACCGACAACATGCATGGATCTTAGAAAAACCCACGTAGGGGCAGCAGATGAAGAGAAAAACCTATGCCAACATGGAGGATCAATCACTCCACCATGAGGCACGGGCAGAAGGAGAAGCCTTTTACTTTGTCAATGTGCCAGAACTGAAAAAACATCGGGGCTGTCCAGAGATTGTAGCAGATGTACTGTAGTGGCGGTACTGTAGTGGCGTACTGTAGCAGATGTAGTATAGAAGATGTACTGTAGTGCCGGTACTATAGCGACGCACGGTAATAGTGAAAAAAAAATAGACGGAGGGCTGCGGCCGGGCAATAGGAAGCAGATCCGGTGACCGGTAGTAAGAGCATACAGGAACAAGGAAGAAGGCAGGGAACTAGGAAGGAATTCCCTGCGGGCAGCCAAGCACCGCCAAGGGCGGCGGCCGCCCACAAGGGAGGATGATCCTTTGGTTCTTTCTCTCTCTCATGTAGGGTTTTGGTCCCTAGGACAGCTGCTCTGATACCATGCCAGATAATAAAAGAAGGCAACTTGTTGTATTAGATAGGAGAAACCCTGCTCCTATAAATAGGAGAACAGGGAAGCGTACATGACATAAGACAACCCTAATGGGCCAAGACATAATGAGGCCCATATTACAAGGACAATATAAATAACTAATAAACAGACTCTCTAACAAGGTCAAAAACCCTCATCTCTACTCCCATTTCTACCCTTGGCTGTCAATTGCTCTAATACCTCTTACCCTAGAGACCTAGTGTGACAAACTCAATTTTCTCCCTCCTCTATTGTACTGCTCTCTCATCAAGTGTCTCTTACTTAATTTGATATTAATTTCATAATTGGATAGATATGATGTTCCAATTTGGCGAATACAATGGTCCATTTTGCAGTCTGTGACTTTAATTGATCCCTTTAAACTAAGTATATTGCTATATCATATCACCTTCTTGCATCTAGTTTTGAACCTCATCACCATGATCTTTTGTCTTTATAATATGAACCACAATGTAGTGGATTCAATTTCAAATCCAACGGCACAAAAATCAACCCAATCAGACCTTAATCACATGAGTTATGAAAGCTTGAAGATGCTTTGATTTACTTTGATTTTAGTGCTTTTGTATCCTTGTTGCTGGTTGGGTACACCTTTTCTCCATGGGCCCAGTCGATGCAAGGCCCTTAAGTGCCTTCACCCCCCTTTATCCTTTGAGAAAGCATCGAAGATAAGGAGTTTCCCTCCTTCCTTTCCACACCAGGCAATGTAAGGATGGTTAGGATTGTTGGGATCTAAACCCTAGCATTCATGATATTTTATAAAATCCCCCTGGTCAAACCCTAGTTCCACTTCTCCCTTGCTTCATTCTCCCTGTGCCGCTGCCCCACTCTCTTCCTTCTTCATCCCTTTTCTATTATGCCTCTTTTCCTACTGCTTCAACACCCCTTCCCCCTTATGTGACAATTGCTAGTGTTGCTTCTCGACAACAACAACGGACACCCCACTACCTGCGGGGCTACACCGCACTCACAGATGTTGGTTGGGTGATTGCAGGAACCATGACACTGGGAAAAGGGTAGGGGTGAAGCTGACCTATTCTTCCCCTATTCTGGTCCTATGAACAGAGGACCATGGTGAGTACGTGCGGAGAGGACCTTTTAGAAACCGACTGCTACCAAGTGAACCGAGCGTCTGTGAGGCCAGGGTAGGGCGGCCATACCTCTCCCTTGAGTTGGGAGATCTGGTGTACCAACTTCATGGGTGGCCAACACACTACTCTGACACCAGCAGTCTGGAGCAAATGGACTCGGAGGTGAGCGCCCAACATTGGAGTTTTGCAGTGGTGAGCGGTGTGACACTGCAGGGGAGCAGTCAAGTATGGTGATGAGCGGCCGGGCAAAGCCGAGCAGGGACGCTGGTGAATCAGACAAGGCCACATGTCCAGGGAGAACCCATCACATAGGAACTTGGGTCGTGGGGTGTAGGAACCATTGGATCGCCCATCCACGATTGGAGTTAATCAATAAATATGAAGGTAACACCCAATCCGAAATCCATATAGTTTCAATGTAGAATTTACAAAAATTATAACTTCCTCATTTTAAGGCCAAATATAGCAAAATTATATATCAAACTGATCCTCTCGAAAATACCTACAACATTAGCTTATTTGCCGACCCTGAATCTTCTTCTAGTTTCCTTATATTGCTAAAGATGTAACCTTTGACTACTTTGAATATGCTTAACACATGATTATGATTAACGATTGAATCTTGATGCTCGATCTACCCCCGATCCTTAAATCAGTACTTGTGATATATACTTGAACTAAATGAAGGTCCTACTCTCCCTATTGTTCATCATGACCCTTTTAGTACATATGTTCTTAGTTTGGACTTTAATGATGAACGTTACCCCAAATTGCTAATCTTGTTTCTAATGGACATCCACTTAATCTTGTTATATGTTTCTAATGAATTAATATTTCTGATCTAAATCATCTTTTAGATCTAGACCTCTTGACTCGATGAATCATGATCTAGGGTGCCCTATTGTGAGTCTTTTGACCCTAGAATACATGTTAATGCCTTAAACCTTGACATGATCATGAAAAGTGCATGGAACGTCATAATGGCATGAAACTTGAACCACAACCACATGATGGACTCTAAATTAGTATAAGGTCATCAAATGTACTAATAAGAAACTTGTAACCTAACTTGGCCAAAACCCTACAATGCACCTGATTATGGTTAATGATAAGAATCTAATGTGTATATGCAATCTTGTTTTTAATCAGGTTTGGCATGTGGCTAGATGGTGAAGGATATGTTAGGTTATGAAATCTCAAAATCAGGTATGAGCCTTATCTAGTTATATGAATATCACTTTCTTTCTTGAAAAGACATATATTGTATGCTTGTTTGTTTACTTGCTCAAATATTGCCATGTAGTATTGCTATGTCTTACTCGATGTTTGCCTCGTCAGTTTTATAACTTGAACAAATATATATATATATAGAACTCCATTATAATATTGTTGATAAAGGGTTAACTCTTGGTTATGTCCTTGAGGTCCCTCTTGTGTAAAAGGGTTAGCTAATCTTGAGCACCCTTATGGACCCTTCCGATGGGAAGATGGTCAAAGGCCTTAAACATGCTTGATATTGTTGGTATAATGGAGTGAAATGACATAAAATATGGTTTTGCATTTGTTAAACAATTAACATGTTTGTTCTTGTTTGTTTAGTCTTGAAATCTTTTCAAAATTATGCAAAGCTTATACATATATGCATCTTTTTGCCCCATACTCAACACCTCGTGTGTTGACCCATTTCTCGTATTTTGTTTTTAGGTTCAGAGATGACTAGAAGGTTGATGGGCTTGGTGAGCTATGTTAGGTGTACTTGTTGTAAGATCCAGATATAGTATACATGAGCAGACTTGTACAAAGTGACTCTTGAATATGTAATTCCAATCATGTAATATAATAATGTTGCTTAATATATCTTGTTGATTGTTGAGATTATTTTGGTGCTTGTATCTTGTTATTCGTTCATGTGTGCTAAGCTTTACACTTCCTCATGTCACCTTTGGTATATGTTTGTTTCATGGGACTGGGATTCCAGTTCCATGACAGATGGTATTAGAGAATGAATAATAACTACACAAAACATTGCTCACATGAAACACACACCAAACTCACTTTACATCTCAACCCTAGAAACTTAATAAGATGTCCTTTGTGGATTAGGTAGACAGCCTCTAGGTTAGAACCTAGATGTTCTAGAACTAGTTGTATACTTGTGTAAATTACCTCCCTTGGCATGATTCATGACATGTGCTTAGGATGTCTACACAAGTGTGCACCATGTTCTTGCTAGTTCTCTTGGTGTCATGATACTAGACTGCCTAATGAGTGTGGTAACTCGTTTTGGTTTTGGTTTGATTCAGATGGAGTATGGTGGTTTTCATCGCCTATTTAAACGTTGGAGAAAACATATTTCAAGTATTATTATATGTACATATGAAAAATGTTACCACACGCAGAAAGGTAGTGAGTTTCCATGCAACCTAGGAGAAAGAGATGTAACATCAAGTCTAGATGAGAGTGTTTAGATGATAGTCTCTAGAGTTGTCTAGAGCCATGATATAGGTTAGGCCAGTGAGTAACCTAGATAACCTAAGATGATGATGATGATATTGTTGATGATGTTGATGTTGATAAGACCCAAGTTTGTCCTTGAGAGGGCTAAGTAGTTTGATGTTATGAAATGAGTTTGAACATGCAACCCTAGCTAGATCTAGCACCTTTTTGATACATATGAATTGGTTGATGTGCTAAACATAGCTAGCGGGTTGACATGCTTGCTTGTACCTAGTCCTGTACATGTGGGGATATGATATGTGATATATAGTTTGAGACCAACATGGGCCTCAATCTCTTTACAAAGGAGGACATCTAGCATGGGACATATGAATAGAGTGACCTATTGATATGATTTGACTCGTGTCGGGAGAAGGTTAGAGTACCTAAACTACAAAATATTTGAAATGTTGAAAAAATATGAATGATGAAATACTTGATGATGAGTCCCTAGCTAGAATACTTTTAAGTATATGAGTTGAGTAAACTAGTGTGTGGTTTCCTTGAAAGTGTTGAACCCTAGATTTTCTATGAAAATATCTAACCCTAGAGAAAGAGGCAATTGAATATTTGATGCTTGATATATAGGTGAGGGAGATGTCCCAAGACCCAAGATGATGTATATGATGTGTGATATCCATGATGAGCCTCATACTCGGGTTAGTAATTGCATATAAAGGAATCTAGTGGTTACCCTTGTTTCTCGAAAGGTGGGTAATTTTTTTTTGTTATGGGTAGATGGTTGTGGTTAGTAGGTCTAGTTGGACATATATGAGTCTTAGCTTGAGTGGCTTGAGCTTGTGGATATCTTTCTTGATAAAAGTGAGAAAGTTACAAAACATCGACGTTGATGATAATGTTGTTCCTCGAACGATGCTTGATACATGAAAGAATCTCACTTAAGTTCAAATTTTGATAAATGTGCAATAGCCACTCTCATAAGCTAGAACTAGTATGAAATCATACTATACATAAAAGATGTAGCCTTGAAATCATGATATAGATATGATGATGTCATAAGATCTTAGCTTGAACAATTAGGGGTAACATGCCTAATCTCGTACCAAAAAAAATGATTAATTGGATATGTCAATGCTCTTGGGGTCATAACTCGAATGAACATGATGAATAAATTGTTTAATTTTAATTTTGAAATGAAAGATAATGAACATAATTGATTATAATTGGTAGAAATTTTGGGGAAATTAAAAACATGCATGAAATCTAGAGTAAAGATGAGATACACACTCGATGATAGTCTCGTTTGAAGTCATGACCATGAACATGTTCGATTGAGAATTGATAACTTGGTTTTGATGATACACCTTGATCTCGTATGAACCCTAATGTATAAATACTAGGCAATGGGAAAATCCCAATGCCATGATGATGTTATAGTATGATGGAACCATAGGTAAATATGTATATCATCGATAAGAGTACACCCTTGATGATGATAGCCTAAGTTTGCACCCCATTGTGGGGAATGCCTTGAAAACCATGGTTCAATAACCAGACCCGGTGGATCCTGACTAGACTCTAAACTATAATCATGGATGAATTTTGAGGACGAAATTCCTTGTAAGGAGGGAAGGATGTGACAACCTCGATTTTCTCTCTCCTCTATTGTACTGCTCTCTCATCAAGTGTCTCTTACTCAATTTGATATTAATTTCATAATTGGATAGATATGATGTTCCAATTTGGCGAATACAATGGTCCATTTCGCAGTCTGTGACTTTAATTCATACCTTTCAACTAAGTATCTTGCTAAATGATGTCACCTTCTTGCATATAGTTTTGAACCTCATCACCATGATCTTTTGTCTTTCTAATATGAACCAAAATTTATTGGATTCAATTTCAAATCCAACAACACAAAAATCAACCCAATCAGACCTTTGTAGCATGAGTTATGAAAGCTTGAAGATGCTTTGATTTACTTTGATTTTAGTTCTTTTATATCCTTGTTTCTTGTTGGGAAGGCCTTTTATCCATGGGCCCATTCGATGCAAGGCCCTTAAGCACCCACAACCCCCTTTCTCCTTTGAGAAAGCATCAAATATAAGGAGCCACCCTCCTCCTTCCTTTCCAAATTGGGCAATGTAAGGATGCTCAGGATTGTTGGGATCTAAACCCTAGCATTCATGATGTTTTATAAAATCCCCCTGGTCAAACCCTAGTTCCACTTCTCCCTTGCTTCATTCTCCTTGCACCACTGCCCCACCCTCTTCCTTCTTCATCCCTTTTCTGTTATGCCTCTTTTCCTACTGCTTCAACACCCCTTCCCCCTTACATGACAATTGCTAGTGCTCCTTCTCGGCAGCAACAAAGGACACCCCACTACCTGTGGGGCTACACCGCACACACAGATGTTGGTTGGGTGATTGCAGGCACCACGACACTGGGAAAAGGGCATGGGTGAAGCTTCCGTGTTCTTCCCCTATTCTGGTCCTAGGAACAAAGGACCATGGTGAGTACGTGCGGAGAGGACCTTTTAGAAACCGGCTGCTACCAAGTGAACCGAGCATCCGTGAGGCCAGGGTAGGGCGGCCAGCCCTCTCCCTTGAGTTGGTAGATGTGGTGTACTGGCATCATGGGTGGCCAATGCACTGCTCCGACAGTAGTAGTCTGGAGTGAACAGACTCGGGGGTGAGCGCCCAACGTTGGAGTTTTGCAGTGGTGAGCGGTGTGACACCGCAGGGGAGCGGTCAAGTATGGTGATGAGCGACCGGGCAAAGCCGAGAAGGGACGCTGGTGAATCAGACAAGGCCACACGTCTAGGGAGAACCCAACACACATGCACTTGGGTCGTGGGGTGCAGGTACCATTGGATCGCCCATCCACGACTGGAGTTAATAAATAAATATGAATGTAACACCCAATCTGAAATCCATATAGTTTCAATGTAGAATTTACAAAAATCATAACTTCCTCATTTTAAGGCCAAATATAGCAAAATTATACACCAAACTGATCCTCTCGAAAATATCTACAACATGAGATTATTTCCAGACGCTGAATCGTCTTATAGTTGCTTTATATTTCTAAAGATGTAACCTTTGACTACTTCGAATATGCTTAACACATGCTTATGATTAATGATTGAATCTTGATGCTTGATATACCCCGATCCTTAAATAAGTACTTGTGATATATACTTGAACTAAATGAAGGTCCTACTCTCCCTATTGTTCATCATGACCCTTTTCATACATATGTGCTTAGTTTGAACTTTAATGATGAACGTTACCCCAAATTACTAATCTTGTTTCTAATGGACATCCACTTAATCTTGTTATATGTTTCTAATGACTTAATATTGCTGATCTAAATCATATTTTAGATCTAGACCTCTTGACTCGATGAATCATGATCTAGGGTGAACTATTGTGAGTCTTTTGACCCTAGAATACATGTAAATGCCTTAAACCTTGACATGATCATGGAAAGTGCATGGAACGTCATAATGGCATGAAACTTGAACCACACCCACATGATGCACTCTAAATTAGTATAAGGTCATCAAATGTACTAATAAGCAACTTGTAACCTAACTTGGCCAAAACCCTAAAATGCATCTAATTAGGGTTAATGATAAGAATCTAATGTGTATATGCAATCTTGTTTTTAATCAAGTTTGGCATGTGGCTAGATGATGAGGGATATGTTAGGTTATGAAATCTATAAATCAGTTATGGGCCTTATCTAGTTATATGAATATCACTTTCTTGCTTGAAAAGACATATATTGTATGCTTGTTTGTTTGCTTGCTCAAATATTGCCATGTAGTATTGCTATGTCTTACTCGATGTTTGCCTCGTCAGTTTTATAACTTGAACACACACATATATATAGAACTCCATTATAATATCACTTTCTTTCTTGAAAAGACATATATTGTATGCTTGTTTGTTTACTTGCTCAAATATTTCCATGTAGTATTGCTATGTCTTACTCGATGTTTGCCTTGTCAGTTTTATAACTTGAACACACACATATATATAGAACTCCATTATAATATTGTTGATAAAGGGTTAACTCTTGGTTATGTCAATGAGCTCCCTCTTGTATAAAAGGGTTAGCTAATGTTGAGCACCCTTATGGACCCTTCTGACGGAAAGATGGTCAAAGGACTTAAACATGCTTGATATTATTGGTATAATGGAGTGAAATGAAAAAAAATATGGTTTTGCATTTGTTAAACAATTAACATGTTTGTTCTTGTTTGTTTAGTCTTGAAATCTTTTCAAAATTATGCAAAGATTATACATGTATGTATCTTTCTGCCCCACACTCAACACCTCATGTGTTGACCCGTTTCTTGTATTTTGTTTTTGGGTTCAGAGATGGCTAGAAGGTTGATGGGCTTGGTGAGCTATGTTAGGTGTACTTGTTGTAAGATCCAAATATAGTATACATAAGCAAACCTGTACAAAGTGACTCTTGAATATGTAATTCAAATCATGTAATATAATAATGTTGCTTAATATATCTTGTTGATTGTTGAGATTATGTTGGTGCTTGTATCTTGTTATTTGTTCATGTGTGCTAAGCTTTACACTTCCGCATGTCTCCTTTAGTATATGTTTGTTTCATGGGACTGGGATTCCGGTTCCGTGACACCTAGACTTGTCAAGTCCTAATGGAATTACACCTAACCATAGTTCTCCAACTAGTAGTATAGGCTACGTTCTAGTAGCACTTGCCTTGTTGTTTGGTTTGGTATTCTAGATAGAATTATGATGATTGCTTTCTATGTTGACACCCCCAACTAATATCAAATCACACCCCCAAATGGCCCACCTACCTAATCTAATTGCTTTAAACCCAATTTGCCTTCTTAGCTTGTTCATGCTAATCTAGTTTAGTTACTTTTTCTCAATCTAGTTAATTGCTTAGTCTTGCTCTTTAGTGTTAACTTAGGTTCTTTCTCTCTTTCTTGTGGTTAATTTAGTTCTTAGTTGCTAATTACTCTACTAGTGTAGTGTAGTTAACCTTTTCTCTTGTTTGGCTAGTTGCTTAATCTAGTTCATTAGGCTTGCTTGCTTAGGATAATTTAGGGTTGCGATAACTTAGATTTCATAATTTCCTTTACTTGCTTGTTCACCTAGTTTAACAACCAAACATACCCTTTTAAACCCTTCAACCCTAGTCACTGCATTAGGAACGTAGCCAATGCTAACCTAGATCTAGTGCCCCCTCTATCATGAGGATTGGCCCCTACATTTGCCTTTCACCTATCCTACAATAGTACCCCATGCGCTTGACGGTGACCTATTTGGTAATGTGATTGACTCTTGTTAGGGTTGTTTTAAATTTTGAAAGATCCATATGTGTGTTTTCCCTTAGGGTTGCATATACCCACCTCTAGTTGGCTAGTGTGTAGCCTTGATAAGAATCATACCACATGTGTCTTGCCCGTGACACCTTCCTCGACTGCGACACCTACCGCAATTGCGACACCTATCATGAAAACTGCACCTATCTCGCCATTGACACCTATCACGACCGCTACGTCCAGCATGGCTGTACAAAGCCCGACACAGCCATGTCGAGGAAAGGGTCTGATGCACTTGTCTTGAATACAACACCCATCTAAACCTTGACACCTATCGTGACCGCTATGCCTAGCATGGCCGTGCCGAACCCGACATAGCCACACCGAGGACAGTAGTCAACTTCACCTTCCTTGACCATGACAACTGTCTTGACCGTGCTATCTATCTTTACCGCTACAGGTTCTGTGCCTGTGAAATCCATCTTGACTGTGAAATATCTTTACTGCTACCCCTGACATGGCTGTACCAAGACAAGTGTAGCGATCGAGACAGGTGTCGCGACCACTTATCACATACACTCCATCTTCACCTACAAATACCCACCCCTCAGGACTTGGAGAGGGGTTTCAAACATTTTGAGGTATCATTCCACTATTATGACCCATTTTGGTTCCCAGAGTCCCAAGGGAGAGTTTGAAGGTCTAAAAAGGCCGAAGTTCTCATCCTACGTCCATCTCTTCAGTTTTCTTCCATCTAGCATCATTTTCCACCACCATTCAGCCACTTCTCACCATTCCCAGCCATCTTCCACCTCCATACATCCACCAAGCTACTATTCAGGGCAAAATCAAGGAGAAAGGAGGCCAAGGAGTCTAGAAGATCAAGGAGGATGACCCAAAGAGGAGATCTGGCCCATATGGAGGCTAAGTAGAGAGAGACAACTCTCCTATATGGGCTAAATCTCTTCTTCTTTTCCTTTCTTCTACTGTTCTCCTTTGTTTTTTTACAAATGATGTTCTTCCATCTTTGTTCGATGCCAACTATGCTTGTCCATGGCTAGTTGAGCTCCTTATTATCTATGCAGCCCATTTTGGGATGTTTATGTACTTTTGCTTTAAGAAAGTACTTTTAATCTAGATCTAGTACATTTTATGTTCTATCTTCTCTTTCTGGTTATAATTGCTAGTTTGGTTGATCTCTTTCTTCCTTGAAATTTTATTTCTACCTATATCGAGAGATTCATTGAAGAAATAGATAAGAGAAGATAGTTTGGATCGGGACCCGAAACGAGAATGATTCAAGGTGATTTGTGTAGAATCATAGACCTGGGCACAACTAAGTCCAGCCCGACATAGTCAATCCCACTACCAGGTTTTGTCTAGATCACACCTGTTCCTAGTATCTTAGAATATTCTTGACCTGATAGGATATCTAAAATATTCTAGGGTGTTGATTTGTCATCCTTGAGAGAGGTTTCGTATCATTGATGAGTTTTAGTCACGCTTCGCGAAAGTGGGTGGGATGACCCAACATGAACATATATGACAATACGTACCGTGTTTGGATGTAGGTTGCTTTATGGGGTGTTTGAGGGTTGTCTATGACCGAGAATAGGTGCATAGACTACCCAACTTGTGGTTACATAGCCAGGTTCTCCTTCTCATTGATTAGTAGAATCCTACAGACTTTGTTTTGTTTTCTTTACTTTGTTTTATTTTGTGACATTTTGCTAGAATAGTTCTAGTTCCATACTTTTATCAATTATCAGATTGGCTTAATTGACTTAAGAGAAAGATTTTAAGTTCCCTAAATGTCCCCATGTCCCAATGTTCGATCCCGTATATCTACTTCGACCCCGTAATAAAGTTGTTGGGGTCCTTGAAGTTTTCAGGTTATAAATTTAATGTATGGCTGCCCTCTTGAGGCCGATCACCAAGATTTGTAGGATGGGAGAGAGGTTATGAAACACCCAAAGGGGCTGTGTGGTGGTGCCTCCAATGAAGCATGTGAAATTGGGGGCGGTCGGGCCATGGAAGAGAACAAATGTGAGGGGTTTTCATGAGGGGTGGCAACGACAACCTCTATGCGGTATTATATGAGGTCAAGGGTTAGGTTTTAGGGATAATTGGGTCTAGGGTCTAACCATGATATCTGGAGTGAGAGAGGTGAGTGAGCATCTCACCGTGATGGCATAGTGGTGCATTAAAGGTAATCAAAGTCAGGTTGGATGGGCATAAAATCAAGATACAAATGTTTTTGTGTGATTGGAAATTCGAAATACGGTCAGAGTTGGTCGATTATTTAATCTCAGTTTCTTGTCTCCTCCCCACAATCAATGAGAGGTTGGTGATGATGCCCTAACTTCTTTATCATGAATCCAATCCATGAGTGCCTGATCTGAGGGTTAGGGTTCACCCGTTAAGTTTTGTTCAACTTGTTGACTTGAAAATGATTGAATTAAAGGGAAACAATAAAGGGGTGTCGACACATTAACTTCAAGAAACCGTAGAAAATTGTAGGAGTGTCCAATTGAGATGAAATTTGGACCATAGGTTCATAATAATGTGTAGAATACATAGAAAAGTTTTAGAACCAAAAGATAAAGTTACATGACCAAATTTAATTATTTGGATAAAGTGATTAATTAACTAAAGTTGTAGTGTCACAAAGTGTATACAATTTATAGTGATCATTTTATTTGGAATTTGAGTGTCAATACTGATCGAATAGTCAAGAAATAATGAATTTAGGTCATGAGTGCACATAAATGAGGAAAAAAAAAGGAATTGAACTAGATTAGAGAAAAACTCACTTTATCACATCCTCCCTTCCTTATAAGGAATTTTGTCCCCAAAATTCATACTTCCTTGAAGAGGTCAGGAAATATTTCCTTCATAACTGACTTCAACTCCCATGTAGCATCATCACTTTAACCATATCAAGTTTTTTTTATTTTTGAGCTGCTTGGTACAAGTATCAAGTATCTTGACTGGAACTTTCTGGTAAACAAGGGTGTCCTTCGATTCAATTATCTCATGATAGAAGACATGGTTGGGGTCCTTGACATACTACTTCAGATTTGACACATGGAATACATTGTACATCATGTTGTATTGTAGTGGTAGAGCCAACCTATATGCACATTCCCCAATACAGTCCAAAATTTCAAATGGACCCATTTATCTAGGGCCAAGTTTTCCTTTGTTCTTTGCAATAGCTCAAATTAGTCGAATATTCAAGAACACATGGTCACCTAACAAAAACTGAGTATATGTCATGTGTGCATCAACATAAGACTTCTGATGGTCCTATTCCCTTTTTGTCCTTTGCTTTATTAGGTTAACATTATCAGAATAAAGTTGTAGCTCCTTAGACTTCAAAATACATCTTTTGCCTACTTCATCCCAGCAAAGTAGAGGCCTACACCGCCTTCCATATAAGGCTTCATACAGAGGCATGCATATACTGGACTGGTAGCTATTTTTATAGGAGAACTCAACAAGAGGAAGATAGTGGCCCCATGAACTACCCCAATCAAGGATACGTGATCTCAACAATTCTTATAAAACCTGAGTTTTCCTTTCAGACTGTCTGTCAGTTTGTGGATGATATGCGGTACTGAAGTTCAACTGAGTCACTAGTTCTTCCACACTTGTTTCCACAAGTGAGAAGAGAACATTGCGTAGTAATCTGACACAATGGATACATGAATCCCATGCAATATTAGTATCTCATGAATGTAAAACTCTTCTTAATTTGGGACTTTAGTTGTTGTCTTGATTAGAATAAAATGGACTGATTTAGTCTGTTGGCCGATTACAACCCAAATGGCATCACTCCAATTTAGGGTCCTGGGTAGACCGAGAACAAAATCCAGGGTGATGTTTTTTGATTTCCCCTCAAGAATAGGGGTTGTAGAAGAGCTCCTGGCCGTTGATGTTCAACCTTGATCTGTAGGTAGGTCTAACACCTAGAGATGAAATCAATGATGTCAGTCTTCATATTCCTCCACCAAAAGGCCACTTTTTGGTCCTTTTAATTTTAGTCGATCCAGGATACACTGTATACTTCAACCAGTGAGCTTCTTGTAGCACCTTTTCTGTAATATATGAATCCTCTGGGACCCATATGTGTTGTTTGTACCAGATTCCACCATTCAAACTGATCATCAGATGTGTCTAAGGCTTCTCTAGCAGGTTAGTCATCTCTTCAAGGTTCTTACTATTCTTTTAGGCCAACAAAATCTCAGACAGGAGGCCTGGTTTGACATGAAGGTTGGCAAATATAAGAACATCGCCCACACACCTCAGGGCCCATGGTTTCATGACTTCCATGTTTCTCTACTCAGTAGTGAAGATGGCATCACATTTAGATTGTTTCCTATTGAGTGCATCGGCCACCATGTTTGCCTTACCAGGGTGGTAAGCAATAGTGAAGTCATAGTCTTTGAGGTACTCAAGCCATCGTCTCTATCTGAGATTGAGATCCATCTATGTCAGAATGTACTTCAGACTCTTGTGGTTAGTGAGGATGTCGAAGGTGGCCCCGTATAGGTAATGTCACCATATCTTTGGTACATATATGATGGTGGCAAGCTTGAGGTCATGGGTTGGGTTGTTCACCTCATTTGGCTTCAATTGTCGAGAGGCATAGGTTCCCACCTTCTTTTCTTGAATGAGGACACAAACTAGACCGAACCTCGATGCATCTGTGAATATGAAAAACCCATCATTTCCCGAGGGAAGGGTCAAGATAGGTGTGGTTGTCAGCTTTGTATTCAACTCCTAAAAACTAGACTCGCACTCCTTCGACCAGACAAACTACTCTTCTTTCCTAGTGAGCTTTGTATTAGGAAAGGCAGTCTTCCTGAAGTTGGCCATGAAACATCGATAATAACCATCAAGACCTAGAAAACCTCAAATTTTAGAAACATTTTTGGGGTCTTGCCACTCAAGAATAGCCGAGACATTAGCAGGGTCAATAGATATTTTCCCATAAGAAATTATGCGACCCAAGAACATGACTTTAGAAATCTCTAATTCACATTTTGACAAATTTGCATAGAATTTTTGTGATTGAAGGATATCCAAAACTTTACAAAGGTAGGTGTGATGTCACTCAATGTCATTTGAATATATAAGGATGTCATGAATGAAGACCACCACAAAATAATTGAGGAAAGGTTGGAAGACACTATTCATCCAGTTCATAAACACACTAGGGGCATTGGTCAACCCAAATGACATGACTAAAAATTCATAATGCCCGTACTGAGTTTGAAAGGAAATTTTAGGTATGTCTTTGTCCTTAACCTTGAGTTGGTGGTAGCCAAAATGGAGATCAATCTTACAGAAGACATGAACAGAATGAAGTTGATTAAAAGGGCATCAATTTTGGGCAGCAGATATTTATTCTCCTCCGTAGCTTGATTTTGTTGGATTTTGTGGAGGAAGCATGCATGGCGGAAGTAACAAAATATATTTCCACAACCCAAAATAGGATCTCATCGACAACAACATATTCCGAAAGAGTGTTCGCGTGATATACCTTATTGCAGAGGAAGACCGACGATGTCCCACTGCAGGATGGTCTGCAATGCTCCTAGCGTACACGGATGGTACTTCTCTCCCGTTCATTGAGTGCATCACAAGAAGATCTGGCAGTGCTCTTTTCATGTGGTGATGTACACTGCTCATAACATGTATGGATGGTCGTTGACATCCTCCAAACGCATGTGTCTCAACATCTGCATCTCTACTTCATCCATGTGGATAGACTGGAACTCCACGTTGTGCTTCCTAAGCCAGTAGGAAGGAGTAGATTCTGTGTGAAGACGTGCTAGCGTCGTGATGCTCTCCTTTCTCTCCTAAGGACAGTGATGGCTAGGGTTTACATACGTGAGCATAAATTGAAAAGCCTCTCTCAATATCTTGTAAAGATATCGGCCATCAAGACCCTTTAAATAGGTGATGAAGGAAGCATGGTTTCCTAAACCCATCGATAAACAGAAAGACTGTGTTAATTAAAATGCTCGTAGATTAATTAGAATATTCTAGAATTAATTAATTAACCAAATAATCATATTAGTTGATTAATTAATATCCGACTCCATGCAATCACTCGAGATGGCTCTATGGGCATATATACCAACAGACTCCCACTTGCACTTAGAGTCAGTCACTCCAATTATTTGGCTCAAAGATTTTAATATATTCTAATATTATTCTAATGGATTACATAAACATTTTAGTAACCAATGTGATCCATAGCAATTCCAATCAAATCCACAATTATACTCCTATTCCAACACATCCTATGTGTGCGACCCGGTAGGCTCCAAATTACGTTGGTAGTGATATCCATAATCATATTATGATTTCGCAAGCAATGAGTGGTATCTAGAAAGACTTCATTGCCACCCAAATTATTGGAGAAGTTGGAGAACAACTTAACCTATCATTCATGATTGGTGTCACAATGATTGTATAGTTCCTTTGTTGCTGATACCCAGATTGAACTCGAGTCATGGAACTATTATCCTCTTCAACGTTCAATCCATGTTCCTAGAACTAGAGAAAACTGTTTGAGATATATGTAAGCTCAATATCACATATTGACTCACATCAACATGACCATGCATTTCTCAGTCTCACTAATCAAGTGGCCGAAATATCAAACTCCCGTAGGAAGGACAAATTCCATCTACATCACTCACAATCATCCCCATCTGTCACAATGCACCCAAGTACCATCTTTATGGCAATCCTTATTCAGGACCATGATGGATGATGTCAAGGTACACCAAACGACATGTAATAAGTGTAGTGACTTCAGGTCTAAGAACCACAATCACCATCATCAATATGACATGTGACTCTAACTACCAATCATGGTATCCATGTGTCACTCCCAAGGTGGGTCTGTCTGATACACTGTTCTCTAACAAGTATCTATGTATTTGGTTTGATATCTCCATATAATGGATAATGAGATTCTTCCATCAACCAACATACATTCTAATCTTATGTGTTATTGATGTCTATGGATATTTCCACCATAACAACTGATTAGGGAAAAACAAGAATACATACTCTTAGCATGCATATGATCTCATTATTTAGGTCATCAACCTGAAGACATATGTCATTGATTATATTATTCTATAGACATCTATAAGTTTTGTGGTCATCTCACAATATAAAACACAAACATATAGATTGGAAACTTGTCTTTATTGATATAATAAATATAGTATTACAAATCGTATACATAGTATCCCATTATGATCATCAAATGATAGTCTCTATGGGCATACATACCAATAGATTCCCACTTGCACTTATACCCAATCACTCATGAATCTCAATCCAAGTGATCGAACATGTTTGTTATGTTTCTGTTGCGAAAGTGCTTTTGTGAGCGGGTCAGCCATATTGCTTTCTGTAGGTACTCTAAAAATCTTCACATCCCTGGTTGTACAATCTCTCATATGAGATGGAACTGCCATAGAATATGTTTGGAATGTTGGTGCAATCTTGGTTCTTTAGCCTGTGCAATTTCTCCATTTTTGTCGCAAAACAACTCAATTACATCTCTAGTGCTTGGAATCACTCCAAGTTTAGAAATAAACTTCTTGATCCACACAACTTCCTTTGCAGCATTAGATGCAACAATATATTCAGCCTCTTCTATAGAATCTACAACTGTCTCTTACTTGGAACTCTTCCAGCTCATAACTCCATTGTTTAGGCAAAACACAAATCTAGATTGCGATCTATAGTCATCTTTGTTAGTTTGGAAGATAGCTTTGGTGTAACCCTTTACTACAAGATTTTCCTCACCACCGTATACCAAGAACTGATCCTTAGTCCCTCTCAATTACTTTAGGATGTTCTTTATGGATGTCTAGTGACATTCATCTGGATCTGACTGACACCAGCTCATCATGCTATGGCACATCAGGACGAGTACATAACATCGCGTAAATGATAGATCAAATTGCTGATGCATATAGAATCTTACTCATGCGTACCCGTTCATCACATGAACTAGGACATTGGGCTTTAGATATCATAACCCCATGGGACATGGGAAAGTTTCCTCTCTTATAACCCTCCATGCTAAACCTCTTTAGCACCTTGTCAATGAATGTGCTCTGGCTTAGGCCTAGAAGCCTTCTTGATCTATCTCTATAGATCTTGATTCCTTGTATATAGGATGCTTCGCCTAAATCCTTCATAGAGAAGGTCTTCCCCAAACAACCTTTTACTATCTGAAGAGTAGGGATGTCATTTCCCATCAATAGTATGTCATCCACAAATAATATGAGAAATATGACTATGCTCCCACTAACCCTTTTGTAAACACAAGGTTCATCTTCATTTTGACTAAAGCCAAACTTTTTGACTACTTCATCAAAACACAGATTCTAGCTTTGAGATGCTTGCTTCAATCCATAGATTGACCTTTGTAGGTTACACACTTTATTGGCTTCCTTTGGATTGATAAAACCCTCAAGTTGTGTCATACACACATCCTCGAGTAAATTCCCATTAAGGAATGTTATTTTAACATCCATCTGCCAAATATCATAGTCATGATAAGTTGTAATGGAAAGCATGCTCCTGATGGATTTAACCATGGAAACTGGTGAGAAGGTCTCATCATAATCAACACCTTGAATTTGATGAAATCCTTTCACAACCAATCTACCTTTATAGGTTTGAACATTTCCATCCATGTCGGTCTTCTTCTTGAAGACCCACTTGCACCCTATGGGTTTTACCCCTTTGGGTGGATCCACCAAGGTCCATACCTTGTTGGTGTACATGGATTCCATCTCAGATCTGATGGCATTGAGCCATTTCTCAGATTTTGGTCCCTTAATAGATTCTAGATAGGAAGTTGGCTCATCTGCTATGCCCAATTTGTCACTATCTTGAGTCAAAAGAAATCCAAATACCTCAGGCTCAAGTCATGTCCTACTAGACCTATGAGGTTCTTGTGTTATATTTAGAACTTGAAATTCCACAACATTTTGTGAGTCTTCATGTTCCTTATGTACCTCCTCGGGTTCTCTGCTTTCTTGTTGATCTCGAACTTCTTCAAGCTCTACATTCCTCCCATTGATTCCTTTGGAAATAAATTCCTTTTCAAGAAATACAACAGTCCTAGAAATAAGAAATTTGTTGTCAGTTGGTGCATATAAGTAGTATCCCCAAGTTTCCTTGGGGTATTCAACAAAATAGCAATTTTTAGATTTAGGTCCAAGCTTTCCAGGAAATTGTTTTCTAACATAAGATTCACATCCCAAAATCTTTAACATAGACAAATTGGGATGATTCCCACTCCATATATCATATGGTGTCTTTTGAACTGATTTGGAAGGTACACTGTTAAGTGTAAACAATGCGGTTTCAAGAGCATATCCCCAAAAAAATATTGGAAGTTCGGCTGAACTCATCATTGATCGTTCCATGTCTAATAATGTACGATTCCTTCTTTCTGACACACCATTATGCTGTGGTGTACCAGGTGGAGTCCATTGTGATACAATACCACATTCTCTTAGAAAGTCCTCAAACTCTTGGCTTAAGTATTTGCCACCTCGATCTGAACGGAGTGCTTTAATACTCATACCAAGTTGCTTCTCTACTTCATTCATGAAAGTCTTGAACATTTCAAGAGTTTCTGACTTGTTTTTCATAAGATATACATAGCCATACCTACTGAGGCTATCAATAAAGGTAATGAAGTATTGATAGCCTCCTCTAGCATTTGATATAAAAGGTCCACATACAGCAACATGTATGAGCCCTAGCATATCATTGGCTCTCTCAGTGTGTCCAGTGAAAGGAGTATTGGTCATCTTCCCTAATAAATGTGCCTCACATGTCTCTAAAGATTCAAAATCAAAAGAGTCTAGATAACCATCCTTATGGAGTCTAGATATGCGCTTCTTGTTTATGTGCCCAAGACAACAATACCATATGTATGTTTTGTTTGAGTTGTCAAGTTTTAGCCTTTTAGTATTTATGTTGTATATGTTAGTCTCAAGCTATAACAAGCAGATACCATAAGACATAGGGGCATTGCCATAAAAGATCTCATCTTTAGAAATAGAAATCATTCCATTCTTAATGTGAAATTCAAATGCGCTCTTGTCCATACAAGATACATAAATAATATTTCTATTAATGGTAGGTACATAATAGCAATTCTCTAATTCTATTACAAGGACTGTAGGCAAAGATAAACTAATAACTTCAACTATGATGGTAGCAACTCTTGCTCCATTAGTGACCCGCAGCTTGACTTGGCCCTTTCATAAAAGTTTACTTCTTATCAGATGTTGCATATTTGAACATATATGAGATCCATATATGGTATCCAATACCCATGATGAAGAAGTATTTAAGTTTATCTCAATAACGTATATACCTGAAGTAGAGATCTCTATCCCCTACTTATTCTTTCTCAGTTCCTCCAGGTAGAGAGGATAGTTTCTTTTCCAATGACTAGCCTAGTGACAATGGTGACAATTGCCTTCTTTGGAGATCCCACCTTTAGCTTTGAGCACAGATGACTTTGGCTTCTTCCTGACTTTAGAACCTTTCTTAGCCTTACCTTTTCCTTTGGACTTTCCCCTTGTCTTGCTGATCATCATCACATACTTGCGCTTGTCTTTCTTTATATGTGCTTCAACTATCCTCAACATGCCCAATAATTTTGAAAATGGCTAGTCAAGATTGTTCATGTTGTAGTTCATGACAAAATGACTATATGATTCAGACAATGATTGTAGAATCACATCAGTGGCCAACTCTTGACCTAGGAGAAATCCCAGCTTGGATAGGCTTTCCATGTACCCAATCAAAGTGAGTATATGGGTGCCAACTGAGTCTCCCTCTTTCATCTTGCTTCTGAATAAAGCCTTGGAGATATCATCTCTCTCCTATCTTGCTTGATGCTGATACATGTTCTTGAGATATGTTACCATCTCCATGACATTCATGTTATCATGCTGATCTTGCAACTCATAATTCATTGAGCACAACCTCACGCACTTGACATCCACAACATCATCAAGGTGCTTCTTGTAAGCATCCTTTTCAGCCTTGGGCGCATTTGAGACGGGTTCCGTTGGATCTGGTGTTTCAAGGAGATAGAGCTTATGCTCCTACGTGAGAAAAATTCTCAACATCCTAAACCAATTTTGGAAGTTGGTTCCGGTAAGTTTTTTCCTTCTCAAGGACCGATCGCAATGAGAAAGTGTGAGTGTTGTTTTCCATTTAATTGCTACAAAAGAAAAAGTTTGCATTTAGTCGAAAACATTTTGACTTGCAAAGATTTGATAAATGAGATTAATTCGGCCTTTAATTAATTATGCTCCCACTATTTTATTCAAATTGATATCCCTTACTATCAACTCAGAATATTGCAACGTACAACCTTCTAGTGAGCCAAGATCCAAAATAATTGGATCAATGCCCAACCAACGATGGCGTCTATGACCAAATACTAAGGTAGGCAACTTTTGCCAATTGCATCATATGAAAATCTTGGATAGATGATCATGCACAATTCCTTTCCATGATGCATCTGTGTGCCTCTAGGTACTTGATCCTATCAAGGTTCCCTAGTTTAGTCCAACCCATAATCCAACACAATGAGTGTGCACCCTACAGAGGCAGACCCACACACCCACCATCACACTTCTACGAGATAGATAGTGTACTGCGCGGAGGTGTGCCCAGTCATAGTTGATCAAGATTTTCATTTGTGTTGCTTTATGGAAGGAAACTAAAACTTAATATTTTTAATTGAGGGGTTTTATTAATACATATACATATCCAAACACCACATACTTATAGTACGTATCATATACTACTATATCCACAACCACAAATGATAGACATGTAGTCACAAACACAATTACATCAGTTATGGCCATACTATTGTAATCCTTTAGAGACACAAAGGATTATGGTCCACCTAAGGTCTTCTACATCTCATGCAACAACACCTATGAATCAATCTGTAAGGATCAACATTACAATGAACAACTTCATGGATGCTCCGTGAGGTTGGAACTTCAAGTTGCTTCTCCTTGGATGCTCCTTGGAGTTGGATCTTCAGGTTGCTTTGTGGAATTGGATCAAAGGTGCTTCTCCATGGATGCTCCTTGGAGTTGGATCTTCAAGTGGCCTCCTTACATCAAGTTTACAAAGACTAAAATTAATCCTACCTCTATTACATCATATGAGTAAAAACATAAAGAGAAAGAATTAATTACACTTTGAAATAAGAGATGAGGCTTGGCATGCATGCCAAATACTTTATATAAAAGATCCACGTACAACCATTATACATCCATATCATTCACAAACAAACATATCGACAACATTCACAACCATATTCATTCACAATATTTACAAAAGGGGATTCTAGGCCATAACCGTACATGCATTCACCACATAAAATAGATTTTTAAGGTGATGTGTATAATATCATAGGTATATCTACTTATATGTATATACATATTAAAATTGTAGTCCTTTTAATCCAGGACATTCCCCATTAAATAAATTTTCAACTCCTACGTAGACTATGTGGGGTATACAGGGGAAGCACCCCTATGCCCGGTCAGCGAGTGGGGGTCGAGGGGAGGCCTCCCCTTGCGGGGTCTCAGAGGCAGAGCCCCTGAAAGGTCTATGGAATTTTACTTCCGTGCACTTAGGAAAATCAATATTTTCCATAGTCGACCTAGTCTGAAACATCAAAAACAGAAGCTTGTGGTGTATGTGGAATTAGGTTTAGATATTTATATTAGCATTTTTAAATTTACATTGTATGCAACCACAAAAATAGTATACAACAATTCTATCATATAGAAATGAATCCAAATACATCATAGATTGACATTACTCTGATACCGCTGTTGGGTTTTGTGGAGGAAACATGCGCAGCAGAAGTAACAAAATATATTTCCAGACAATCCAAAATAGGATCTCGTCGACAACAATGTATTTTGAAAGAGTGTTTGCGGGATATACCTTATCGTGGGGAAAGTCCGATAATGTCCCACTGTACGATGGTGTGCAATGCTTCTGGCGTACATGGACGGTACTTCTCTCCCCTTCGTTGAGTGTGTCACAGGAAGACCAGGCAATGCTCCTTTAATGCATCAATATACACCGCTCGTAGCAAGTATGGATGGTCGTTGATGTCCTATGAATACATGTGTCTTAGCATCTGCATCTCTACTTTGTCCACACAGATGACTTGAAACTCCACGTCGCGCTTCCTAAGTCGGTAGGAAGGAGTAGCCTTTGTGTGGCGATGTGCTTACGTCACAGTGCTCTCCTTTCTCTCCTGAGGACGGTGACGGCTTGGGTTTATGTATGTGAGTGTAAACTAAAAAGCCTCTCTCAATATCTTGTAAAGATATTGACCATTAAGACCCTTTAAATAGGAGACGAAGGAAGCATGGTTTTCTAAACCCATCAGTAAACAGAAAGACTATGTTAATTAAATGCTCATAGATTAATTAGAATATTCTAGAATTAATTTGTTAACCAAATAATCATATTAATTTATTAATTAATATATGACTCCATGCAATCGCTCGGGATGGCTCTATGGTCATATATACCAATAGATTTATCATACGGTAGTCAATGCCCATGAAAATAGAACCATCCTTTTTCTTGACAAAGAGAACTGGTGCTCCCCAAGGAGATTTACTAGGGTGGTTGAAACCCTTGTGTAGCAATTCCTACAACTGCCTTTTTAATTCGTCCAATTCAATACGAGCCAACTGATAGGGTGCCTGAGAAATAGGTGCGGTCCTGGGTGCTAATTCAATACATAATTCAATATCATGATCATGTGGTAGCCCAAGGAGATCCTCAAGAAAAACACTTGGGTATTTACACACTATGCCACTATTTTCTAATGTTTTCTAGGGCACTTGTATCATGATTGACTATAGTTACAATTACTAGGTATGTTTTACACCCTTTGGATATCAAGGTTTCAGATTTGATCAAGGAAATTACAATATTTTAATTTCGATCCTTTCCTCCAGTAATTACAAGAATGGGTAGGTTGGGTTAAGAAATGATGACTTTCTTGGCCCGACAATCAATCATAGAATGATTTTTATGAATCCAATCCATCCATAAAATAAGGTCAAAGTTTTCCTTGTCTAAGAGTATAAAATATGACTCAAGACTATGACCAACATAAGATAGAGTGAATTTTCAACAATATAGAAGGGGACTTTCATTTTCCCACTTGGGGTAGTTACATCAAGTATTTATCCTAAGTCCTGTGTTTCTGGATTGAGCATAGAGGCAAGACTCTCAGACATGAAGGTGTGTGTTGACCCAGAGTCAAATAGAGTGACCATATAATGGTCATAGATTTCATCATACATATATATACATATATTTGATGTAAGGTGTTTGCACAACATAATCATGATACAACATTATGGAAATAATTTTGAATTTAAATAGTACCTTCCATGAGTTTGTTCCCATTGTCATTTGCCTCATCTGCATTCACTACAAAGACATGGGCTTGTCTGTGCTCACCTTGTTTGTCCCATTCTGGAGGAGGGTGAGGGCAGTTGTCTCTATAGTGCCCCTCATATTTGTAGAAATGGCAGACTAAGAATGTGTACTTGCATTTACCAGAATGCAGATTACTGTAGTTGCGCCACTAGGGAACATTGGGATTCTATCCTTGACCTATATTTGGGCTAGGATTGTAATTCTAAGTAGGGCCTCGGTTGTAGTTCTTATTCAAGCCTCAATTGTTGCACTGGGTGAGAGGATTTCTGGGATTAATATGTCAGTTTCTTTTCTTATTGCCACTTTTATGGGGTTTCCCTTTTTTCTCAGGGTTTTTGGGCACAACATTAGTAATCCCTAGGTTGGCTAGGGTAGGTAGTTTCTTTCCGTACTCTCCATGGACATGTTATGGTCATAGGCTTCCTGAAAAGTGGTAGGTGTGGCTGAGGAGACAAAGGATTTTAGGGTTAGGAAGAGCCCATCAATGTAACGGTCTAGCTTCTGCTCTTCTGTGAGGTTTGTGACATGTCACTCTAGGAAAGGTAATTTTTGACTATACTCATTCATGATGTTGGTACCTAGGGTAAGGGTAAGGGTAATGAATTGCTTTTGTCTCTCTTTTCTTTTAGAGGTAGGATGGAAACGATTGGTGAAAATGGGCTTAAAGGCTTCCCAGTTGATAGGGATGACTTGTTGTGACCGACCATAGTTTTCCCACCACAACTTGGCCTCCCTTTTCAAATGGTAGGTAGTGAAAGAAATTTTATATTGTTTGTGTCATCTCAAAACCCTAAATGTATTCTCCATATACACTAACCAGGCATCAACTTTATCTAGGATATCACCCTTATCCTCATCATAATAGGCTTCTGGGCTATGTTTTAGGAAATTTTGTATGGTAATGGGTTATGGTTTATGGTTGGGAACTACTCATGCTATATGGACTACCAACTTGTGAATGGAATCCATAAGGGATTTCTATTTAATTTTCCCATCACCCATATGTGTGGTTATATTGGCAGAACCAACATCCTCATCATCAATCTTGTGAGCCCTCTTTCCCTTATTCTTGGTTCTGAAAGTTCCTTCACCATCACAATTGTTCCTAGTTTTTGGGGCCATCTGCAAGGGTTCAATTGATATAAGTTTTCTCATTCATAATTTTCAAATCAAAGATATCACAGAGCATGGAAATATTGCAACTTTTATTCAACCTTCTCAAATTATTTTTGAATTTTGATTCTTTCCCATCCTTAGATTACCCAAAATAGAGAGAATATAGATCAAGTCATGGCATCCTATTGAGAGAGAAAAGATGAGGAGTCATCCTACTTCCTTCTTATAGGTGTCTTAGGTATACCTTAAAGAAGAGACTAGATGCTAGAAGACTCTCTAGGGCTATAGGAAGTCCTTCAGTCCATTTTTAGATGCACCAAGGCCAGGTGGAGCAAGAGGAACCTCAACCACCATGAAGACGGATAGGAGGTGATTATGTCAGAACCCCCTTTATGAACTTTCTAGACACCTCAATTTCACCATGGTGAACTTTAGGGCTTCCTTAGTTCAGCAATAAGGAATATCATTTCATTAATCTATATAAAGTGTGTTATGACTCTAACACCAACTGTCACAAAACCATTCTTACCCTAACCCCAATCCCACTGCCGAATGAGTAGTGAAAAGGGGATTAGAGCACTCATCCCTGAGTAGCCCGAAGATCACATGAACATAACATGCAAAAAGGAAATAACATTCTCCTTTAGTGAAAATGAACCAAAGACTTATTATATAAGGCATGTAGGAAACCTACAAAGAAAGAAATAAGATAAGTAAATCTAAACTATCAACTAGATCCCATTTACATTAGCTCCCATGTAAGGTCCAGAGTGATGTAGTAGTCTTTATTTCCAGCAGATAAAAAGAAATAGATAGAAGATTTGGCAGGTGCATAACTTTAGTTCTTTGGATGGCCTAAATCAAGAAAATCATGACAAAATCAATACAATTGCATGGTACGCTATTAAAAATAATTAAAACAATTTTATATCAAGGTAGTATAGTTGGCATTACTTATATTTAAAATAGTCAACAAGAAATTTCAAAAAACTATTTGTTGCATGATTTTATTATGAGTTTCCCATTATTCTGATATCGAGAAGCATACTTATATTATATGGATCCATTGCCCCAACAAGATGGGGATATCATTAGGTTCCATCTCTTCATATAAGGGAGGAGGTCAAAAACATGTACAAGTTTCACCCTTCGACTGAGGAGGTCACATGTACTCAATATCAACAATTATTATTGGCAGTCATAGTGGGAAATATAATTTATGTTTTAAGTTTTTTTGCAAACTATAATATAGAAAATTGAAAGACTAATCAGTAGAGAATGACGTAGCTCAAACAAATACATAGACAAGTATACATTTCAAGAGGTGCATAAAGGTATCATCAATACTACTAGTCTATTCAAGGAGGAGGTATAATAGCGTACCATTTTGGTTGATTTTCAAAATACAAGATTCCAAGAAAAATAGGTCAACCCCTTGAGTCAGATCCTAGATCAACATGATTTGGATCAAGGGTCAAGATCATGATGTCTTGAACATCATGTTTCAATATTAAATACTAGGGTTATTCATTCCTATAAAACCTTATGGTTGGGTAATTCACTTGTGATCAACAATATTCCAATATTTATTCAGGTGTCAAGTATATTCTGAGTATGAATGACCTACCTAGGTATTTTAGGAACTTATATGCTAATACTAATTATTACCATCAATATTCAAGTCATTATCAAATTTCTAGATTATTATCATAATGTATTAGCATCGTTTGTGTTCTAGATCATATCAAGGTCTATCAATGTAATGAGAAATGTTAGGGATCGAATATATAGTCAGATGATCAAGCATTAATAAGAGTAGATCACATATATGCATTTGAAAAAGGTTAATATGGATGTTTTAATAAATATGGGGAACAAGGATGCAGACTTAGTCTTTTAATCATTTTTATTGGATCATACTAATTTTTATAATGAAAATGGACTGTAATTTTGATATTTTTGGAGCTACAATGAATTTTCTATGATTTAATTAATATCTGAGCATTTTTATTAATTATTCATGTGAGAGGGGTGAAAATACCTTATATGAGGAATAATGCAGGCTGCTGATATCTTGATGGATGTGTTGACTCAAGGTCAATTAGGTCAATGTTGACTCACGTCTAAATTGACTAAACCTGTGTTTTGATGATGACTAACCATTCCACATATTGGTGTCTAATGTCTCTACTTGAGTGATTTTAGTTTAGGTATAGACACACTCCAATTGCCCTAACTTGCACATATCAAATTGGAGAAAAGACAAGTCAAAGTCAATACAAGTGCACATTTTTGTAATATGATGTAAATCCATTAGAATCATGTTGTAAATCACTTGTAATGATTGTATGACTTGTAATTAAGCTTAAAAAAATCAGGAGCACTTAGATCAAATGTTTAAGCACTCAAAAGCCATTTTCCAAAATTCACATCAGGTTGTTCATCGGTCAAGTTCTGTGAGGTGCAAACTCGACCGATCCTGATTGGATCTTGAAAATGACTTTTGATCAGTTGAGTTGTCGTTTCACAGAACTCGACCGATGGAGTAACTGACCAAATCGACTTTCATTGGTCGGTCGAGTTTCCCCAGGACAAACTCGACCAATGGTATGAATATCGGCTTTGTCTTTTACTCTATCGATCGAGTTACCCTTATAGAAACTCGACCGATTGCACTATACGGAAAATTATAGAAAAGTGCTTCTAGCTGTTGTGGAGTTGCAACAAGTGAAAATATATCCATTGCAAGCCATAAAATGGCTAGTTTTTGTTCTCAAGTGTTCCCAAAGGCTAAGAGGCATCCCCAACTATAAATAGGACCCCTTGGGCTTCATTCCAAGGTTGAGCATTCATTGCAAAACTCTATGAGAGGTTCCTATTCTATAGTAAAGTGCTTCCTACAACCTCCTCTCTCTCTCTAAGATTAATCACTTGCTACATCCATTAGTGTGAGTAGGAAATCTGTAAGAGAGCTAGTCCTACATGATATCGTATGAGGCTCTCACTTCCACCACCTCCCCATCTCTCATTTCAATCATGAAGATGAAGGTTCTCTCTCTTGTCTAAGAGAGGTGAAGAAGAATAAGGGAAGGAGTCCCTTGGTGAAGATCAAGGCTGAAGACTTGGAGCTAGAGTGGGTAAGCCCTTGGTGAAGGTAGAAGACTCCTTTCTCAAGTGGGTAAGTCCTTGGTGGAAGCTTCTCCGAGTGAAGGTGAAGTCAAAGGAAGAAGATCCAAGAAGAGTGGGTAATCCCTACAAGGCTGAAGACTTGTGCAAGAGTAGGTAAGTCCTTGGAAGAAGGAGGAAGACTTCTTGCAAAGTGGGTGAGTCCTTGGTAAGTATGAAGACTCTTTGTACTGGGTAGGTAAGTCCTTTGTTTGTTCATGTATTGTAAGTCTTATGAATGAATATAATAATGCAATGGTTAGGAAATCCTAGAGGTTGACCTCTCTAGGTAAGTGGACTGTCATACTTCTAGTTTGAAGTGTGGAACCACTCTAAATAGCTTGTCTACTTGTGTTTGCTCAATCTCTCTCATCCTTGCTATGTATGTTTTAGTTACACTCAAATTACCTATTTAGCAACCTTATCTTATCATATATCTTGAAGGTCTAATGAATTTTGTTTAAGTGCATTCAGCTCTATTCACCCCCCGTCTAGAGCATCTAATCACCCATCTAGGATCTGACAGGATGGACACGATCAAGGATCTTAGTTAATAGGAGAGGGACTCGATTGCGTGTCATGTTTATTGGATGGTGATCGAACGACCGAACCTTTTGATTGTGCCTACTTCTTCAGATCGCTCGATCGCGATCGGGTGGTTAGGACCCCTTATGAGCAGGTTTGTTGGATCAAGATCGGATGATTGTCGATCTTTTTCCCCACTTATTTCTCTGTGCAAAAATAGGGAGGAGCCGCAACAGAGTTGGTTGTCGGTGCTAGGGGGTTTGAGAGAGTGAGGCACCACCGTTAGTAGCGAGGTGGCTGCCTGGGTCACCGCGACCTCATGATATAGAAGGTGGCTGATATTTGGAGGATTGGTGTGGGATACAACACACCCAAAGGGGTTGTGCAATGGTGCCACCAATGCCAGTAGGTGAAATTGGGGGTGATCGGGCTATGGGAGAGCACAAATGCGAGGGGTTTTCGTGAGGGGTGGCATCAAAGACCTCTATAGAGTATTATATAGGGTCAAGGGTTTGGTTTTAGGGATAATAGGGTTTGGAGTCTAACCATGGTCACCGAAGTGAGAGAGGTGATCGAGCATCTCATTGTGATGGTGTAATGGTGCATTAAAGGTAGTTAAAGTCGGGTTGGATGGGTGTGAAATCACAAGAAGAATGTTTTCGTGCAATTAGAAATTTGGTATATGGTTAGAGTTGGCTGATTGATTGATCTCGGTTTCTTGTCTCCTCCCTACAATAAGTGGGATGTAGGTGACAATGCCCTAGCCACTCGATCAGGTCTCCGATCCGTGGGAGCATGATCTAAGGGTCAGGGTTCATCCCTAAAGTTTTGCTCGGCTTGCTGACTTGGAAATGACCGAATTCGAGGGGAATAAATAAAGTGGTTTTCAACACATTAACTTCAAGAAATTGTAGAAAATTGCGGGAGTGTCCAATTGAGATGAAATTTGGATATAGGTTCACAATAATGTTTAGAATACTTAGAAAAGTTTGAGAACTAAAAGCTGAAGTTACATGACCAAATGTACTTCTTTGGATAAAGTGATTAATTAACCTAAGTTGTAGTGTCACAAAGTGTATAAAATTCATAGTGATCATTATATTTTGAATTCGAGTGTCAATATTGATCAAGTAGTCAAGAAATAATGAATTGAGGTCATGAACATACATAAATGAGGGTAAAATAGGAATTGAACTTGATTAGAGAAAAACTCACTTTATTACACCCTTGTAGCTTATAGACTTTATTTGCATCCTTTGGATTTATAAAACCCTTAGGTTGTTTCATGTACACATCCTTGATGAGATACCCATTAAGGAATGAAATTTTACCATCCATATGCCAAATCTCATAGTCATGATAAGATGTAATAGCAAGCATGATCTTGATGGACTTAACCATGGCAACTGGAGAATTTTTTTTGTCATAGTCAACACCTTGAACTTGTCTGAAACCTTTTGCAACTGATATGACTGGATAGGTTTGTACTTTACCATCCATGTCGGTCTTCTTCTTACAGACCCACTTGCACCCTATGGGTTTTACCCCTACAGATGGATCCATTAAGGCCCTTACCTTGTTGGAATACATGGATTCCATCTCAGATCTCATGGCCTCAAGCCATTTCAAGACTCGAGTCCCTTAGTATCTTCTAGTTAGGTTGTTGGCTCATCATCTATGACCAACTTACCACCTTCGCTAGTCACATGATATCCAAATCTTTTAGTTTGAAGGTATTTACTACTAGATCTATGAGGTCCCTCTATTACATGAGGAATTTTAGATTCCACAACACTTTGTGATTCACTTTGTTCCTTTTGTGCATTATTGATTGAATGCTTTCTTGTTTGTCTTGAACCTCTTCAAGGTCCACTTTCCTCTCACTCATTCATTTGAAAATAAATTGTTTTCTAGGAACGAAGCATCTCTAGCAATGAACACTTTGCTATCAGATTGGGAATAAATATAATATCCTTTAGTATCCATAGGATATCCAACAAAATAACATTGATCAGATTTAGAGCCAAGCTTTTTAGGAAACATTTTCCTTGAATAAGCTTCACATCCCCATATCCTCATCAAAGACACATTGGGCTACTTCTCATACTATATCTAATATGGTTTCTTTAGAACTGATTAGATGGTACTCGGTTTAGTGTAAACGAGGTGGTTTCAAGAGAATAACCCTAGAAGGTAGTTGGAAAATAAGCTAAACTTGTCATTGATCACACCATATCTAGAAATGTGTGATTCCTTCTTTTTGATACACCATTATGATGTGGTCATCCATGTGGAGTCCACTGTCATACAATACGACATGCTCGCACAAGGTCCTCCAACTCTTGGATTAAATATTCTCCACCTCAATCAAAACTAAGTGCCTTAATACTTTTTCCAAGTTGGCTACGTACTTCAGTCATAAACTCCTTGAATGTTTTAAGAGTTTCTGACTTATGTTTCATCAAGTAAACATAGCCATACCTACTGAAGTCATCAATGAAGGTAATGAAGTACTGATACCCACCTCTAGTAGTTGTTCTAAAAGGGCCACATACATTAGTATGTATAAGTCCTGATAGTCACGAGCCCTTTCATAATTACGAGTGAAAGGAGTCTTGGTCATCTTGCCAAACATGATTCACATGTTTGTATTGATTCAAAATCAAAAGAGTATAGATAACTATCTTTATGGAGTCTTGATATGAGATTCTCATTTGTGTGCCCTTGACGACAATGCCAAAGACATGTTTTGTTTGAGTTGTTGAGTTTTAGTCTTTTGGTATTTATGTTATAAACATCAATCTTTAGATCTAGCAAATAGACCATAAGACATTGGGGCATCTCCACAAAACATTTCATATTTTGAAATAGAATATCACATTCATATGCATCCTTGTCAATACAAGATACAAAAATGATGTTTCTATTTATGGCAAGTACATAATAGAAGTTCACTTACTCTATTACAAGATCTATAGCCAGAGATAGACTATAAGTTTCAACTAAATTGAAAACAACTCTTGCTCCATTTGTGACTCATAGTTCAACCTCCCCCCATTCTCAAAGGTCTACTTCTTTTCAAATCCTGCATATTCAAGCCTATATGAGATCCACATCAGGTATATAGTATCCAAGATAAAGAATGATACACCCCGATCTCACAGTTATCATAAATCATGAGATTAGGGCATAAATTGAGGATTTAACGTAATACAAAGATCACCCTTAACTTTTTCTTCTTTTTCAAACTCTTTTTTTTTTCTCACATTGAACCACATTAACTAACTTCACAAGAGAATTAAACCTTGATTACTTTGATATGATCTCAACATTTATGATACACATCCATACATTCATTATGTTTCTCACACTTCCATGTACATATGACATGATAATCAAATGCATTCTCTCTTATTAAGGAAACAAAGATACAAACATCATTTACAACTCTCTCACATCTATACAAGGATCTAGAGTGACAAGGACTGACTGAACTTAACTATACTCAAACTTAACTCTTGTGGAAGATCTACTCTGATGCAATGACCTTCTTCAAGTCCATGTGATATCCCTAAAAATTGTGAGTAGAGGTGCGAGCCTACTCGCTCAGTGAATGAGTACTTCAAAGAAACAATCTAAAGCACTGATATAATTATAGATATACTTTTGAGCAATTGATATCAATTATAATAGCAGTAAGCTTTAAAGAGTCTAATAATTTATAATCATAAATATGGCAGGATACTCTAAATATCTATAAGAGTGAATCAATATATGAAATGCTTGATTGATCATAAAGAGAACTAATAATTCGAAAACATACAAAGAATAATTGAATAACTGTACACACTTGTTTGACCTCTCATTCATTTTATTATGCCCTGATCATATGCAGTGTACTCTACATATGAAGACTCGTAGTGCACTACGATCACACCGTACAAGACTTAGCGGACACACCCGAGAAATGCTAAGTCTGACTACTCTCCTAGTCTACAACAGGGAAATGGCTCTCTGGCCTAAATTGGTCTACTCTAACCTGAGCACACAGGCAGAGAGTCAAGCCACCTCTTGGCATTTCTGTACTCTAGTTCCACCAGGACTTCTAGTTGATGTTGGACACTACAAACTATAATTTAAGGAGACTTCCACTAGGGTTTCGTCCCCCGTGCCACCCGATTGCACATTCTGACCCCTGTATACTGGACACTTCTAGGGTTAGGTCGTTTAACCCCTAAGGTGCAGACCTCACATAGGGGTTCCACGGTGTTCAGGGCTCCTAAGTCTATTATTTTATTATTCCTAGTAAGCTATTTATACATTGTACCCTTCTCTTACGTATACTTGACTCTAGAATCTCTATGGTGTCACATCTACTTATTTGAAGTTATAATACAACATGTATATCATTCAAAACTTGGTAGAGTAGTATATTCAAAACACTGTAATATACTGAGTAATCAACATACTATACATGCAGGAAGACTAAAATTCTTAAATAAACAGATTACATGTCCAATTGGCACATACACACTAGAATTGTGCAATTTATTATCTTATTACACTGATAAGAGTTAATTACTTAACATATGAGTAATCATCAATAGCACCTGAAACTTATCTATAATTTCTCAAAGAACATGCATATCAACGCAAATCTTGAGTTGTGCATCTCATAACTCAATTAAGAGTTAATTACTTATCATGACAAGAATGATTAATAATAATTGATAACATCGATATCCCAATACTTGATTCATTGAACACCCTACCCTTAGGGTTTCATTTAATCACAACAAATGCTACAAAGAAAGGTGGAATACATCTATCACGTACTTTTCAAATCTTTACAACAGATGATACCTAGGATCTCAATCCCTTATCACATTACTGGGAATTCTCATCCCTTCACAACATTATCATAATTACTGGATCTGGGTATTCAAACCCTTAGATCATCACATAGCATTGTTACCTCTGTAACAGGTAACCATTACCTCTAGGTCCTTAGACCAAGGTATTCATTTCAATGGTTGTACAAGTATTCTCATGGCTCACAAGCCCATCACACATCTTGTCACCTCTCACTAGGCAACAACTTATTCCCATGGCTCCCATAAAGATTTTATGTGACATAAACATTCACTGAATAAAGACTACTATCAACAAATCATATAAAATCAATATATGTATGAAACCTTAGAACTGAGCTGAATTTGGGTTTCCATGCCATTCACTGGGATATCATGCATCAAGAATAACATTGAATAAATAAAGTCTATTATGTCAAGAAAATCCCTTCAAATGGATTTCACGATATCTATTCACAAATATCCAACTTTCCTCGCATCTAGGGTTTCACCCTCTTCACTGAGATACCAAACAAACACTACTCACTTTAAATGAAATCCAAGATAGTGTCTGACATATATGTACTATGAATTTAGAAAACAATCATTCAAAATTAACGTGATCTAGATAAGCAACTTTCTCTATTTACTTATACATCAAATTTCAGTCATAGACAAATTCCCTATATTTCAGTTTACTCTTATAGCCTCTGTGAATACATAGAGAATTCTCATTAGAATGCATTGTATACATTTATAATATGATTTTATCATCTGCAATTCATTCAAACAAAGGAAGAATCCATTTCCTATCAATTTGCAACAACTTAGAACAAATAGACAATTCATGGTTTGTAGTCGCATACTAAGCAATTAAAGATTATGGTTTATTTAACCAATTTTCATGCAATATACTATTTAAAGGAAGTTCCCACTCACCCTAAGGTGTGAAAACACCTTACAAATGTATCCCATATCTAAAAATCTCAAATCCATATCAAATCCCTAGTAATTCACCCAATTCTTCTTCCTTTCAACTCGGAAACCCTAACAATGAGGGATTATGAAGAAAGAGTGAGAAAAGGGGATGTTTTGATATCATTTTGGATCAAATCAGAGGAGGGACGGAATTTTGACATGTGAGAGAAGATTCACCATGAAACTATATCCAAAGAAGCTAAACTTCTATGATTTCATCATTCCTCGGACCGCAAAACCCTAGGTCAGCATCTCCATCAATTTCTCCTCTCAAACCCTAACTCTCTCTCTAGGATTTCATTTCTCTAGATTTAATCAATAATTATGAGAGCTTCGTTTGTGTTAGGTTGACCATATAGAGCAATTGAGCTGCTTGGGTTAATTGCACATTGACCCCTCACTAAACTTTTTCTTATTTCAGCAGATGTTTCTATCATAAAAAGGTTTCTGTGAATTCGTGTTTTTCAGAGATCAAACCCTTACCAAAAATTATGTTAATTTATAATGTTCTGTATAATTGAGATAAAAAACATTAGTTAAAATTTTATATTATTTCAAGCTTCTATTAAATAATTAAAAATCGAATAGTGCACTACTATCCAGAATTCTATAGAAATGTTAGTTACTGTAATTCGTCTACTGATAAGGTCTAAATACATTCAAAAGTTATGAAAATTTTACATGTTGTTTATAATTTAGTTTTAGATCTCCATTTAAAATTTAAGATCATTTCTAGTTTCCAATAAATAAATAAAAATAAAACACTACACTGTTGAAAAGTACTCTGTCAGCATTTTGGTCGAAGTATAGTTCGACCGAGAACCACATTTAAAGAACACTAAAATATTCTGAATTTTTTCTCAAATATGAATGATTGAGTTTTCCATATCCTATAAAAAATTCAATTAAATACAAAATTTGTAAAAAAATATGAAAAATCCTGTACCACATTTCTATCTTGATCAAATTCCATACTCATGTACCATCAAGACCCTAATTTTAGCCAACTAGGGTTTATATTTCTCAAACCCTAATTTCTCAAACAATAGAACACTTAACATTCTCATTAGGTTCAAAAAATCAAAATTTAATTATCATCATTAATGAGATTTAAGCAATGATCTATCCAATTAAGTATATAATCATCCAGGTAAACCCTAGTTTACCAATTAAGCTCAATGTGGTCATAACAATTCCCCCCCCCTAAAAAGGTTTCATCCACAAAACATAAATATGCAAGTAAAGTACATTGAAGGCTTATTTTAAGCTTCTGAAATCTTACATGTCATTATATTCTTGTATTTCATACTTGAATGCAGTTTTTAACATTAAGTCCTTTATTCCTTTACTAAATCACAACATGTTTGAAATAGTTCTCAATGATAACAAACAAATTATCTATGCCACAATCAATCATAGGATAGAGAGAGAAACAACAATTTCAATATTTTCATACTCTTGAGGTGTTACCTCAACATTGATAATCTGATCCAACCATCTCAATTCATACGACTCAATATGTACTATTGTTTTATATTACCTCTGAGTCACAAAAGAGAGTTCACTATGTTGTTTTGAATATTACTATTGTGATACTCAAATAGAAAAGCAGTCTTAAGTTGGAAGACTAGATTCAACAAAAATTATACAATACTACTCACAACATCCCCATTATATCATGGATGCATAAGGTGAAGCATTACCGTCACATTCCATACTATTCTCAAGTATCAACCCACACATAATTCAAGGTGTAACCATTGGGTTATAGCATACTAGGGTTTCAACAACAGTAACAAAGTACTCCATGATTGTATTAGTCATTCAAGGACTATTCATACCCAATTACCATCACTTAGTTATATTAAAGGTAGGTATAACAAGCTATACCACATTAGGGTTACATATCAATACAATATGGTTATCATCCCTTCTATTCATATGAGTGAATAGGTAAGAATACCGTATTTAGGGTAACCCTTCATTTGTTCCATCATTATTCAACCCATATCACCATACTACCATTGTACAATACTAAGATGGATTACGGGTATGAATGACTACAACTATCAGACACCTTTAATTAACATATTGCTTGCACATGTACACTGAAATCATACATAGAACCAATTTACATCCCTTAATATACCTTCAACAAATTATACTTCTAAAAACAAATTCACATATTACTAAAAGCCATTGTTTTCTATTATCTCTCTCCTCATTCACTACTACTTACTTTTTTCTATTTATCCTTCTCATTTTAATCATGTAGATTAAACATTCCTAAAATTGAAACATACAAGGTACAAATAGATTATTCATCATTCTTGCTATCACTGCAAGAATTTATCTCATATCACACTTCACTCATATTGTATTTCTCCTTTTGTTCAAAACACACTTGTTACATTTCAAATTTATATCTTACTCTTTACTGTGAATCATTTCCATATTGTTTATCAACCTTTCAGATTAGCTATCTTTATACCCTGGATTACTATCAGTGCTAGTTTACTTCTCATAGTGCAAATCTCATGATCTTGTTTTATAGAGATTCTAGTATTCAAGGTCAAATCACTAGTGAAAACCTTGAACTACTACAACTCTAAACATTCTAGGGTTTGGTCCTTATTAAAAGAATGACATTATTGTGATGTGACTTTTCTCCCTTAATTTGAAATTCAAACTTTGGATCTACTAAAGTCTTCTTTATCTTATCGATTGAATTTCCTTTCTCTTACTTGGCCATTCAGATAGATTACATTCTCCAATACCCTACTAGGGTTACATCATCATATTGTGTGTCGTTATTACATTCACTATATGTCTCTACCACAGTGGTTATGCATCATATAAGATTCATTTTCTTATCACTTCATTCCCACATTGCTCTCATTAAGGAAGATATGAAAGATAAGATGATTTTGAGACTTAGAATTCTTATTTTCAAACAATCAATAATATATTTCCATATGTAGGTTTAATTAATTATCAACAAGGATACTTGACTAATTAGCACTTTCTTAAATCTCGCAACCTCTTTCTTTTATAATCTATATTACTCCATTATGTTTCAAACCCTTCTTTACTTTCCATAATCCCCTTACCATATACTACTATTCCACATGTCATCTTTAACTTCTAGTTTTCTCTTATGATCATGTTGCTTCTTTTATGTGTAGGATCTTGTATACCATGTTGCATATATTTCCTTTTATCCTTCTACTAATGTGAAATTGATATTCTAAATCAATAATCTCTCTACTAGTTTCACCTCATGTTTAATACATTACATATCCTTCATTTTAAATCAAATGGCTCATGCATATGTAAAACATAATTTCTCTTTCAATCAAGTTTTTCCTTCCTGAATGTAGTCTACCTTTGTATGACTTATTCATTTATTTAGCTACACTTTTGTTCTTCTTTTTGAAACTAGTTTGTTGTTCTATAGAGACTTAGAATCCAAAGGCAATAAGGATGAATGTATTAAACTTATTAATAAAGGTATACATTCCATGCTCTCAATTATATCATAACCCTCATTCCTTAATCAAACTCATTATTTCCAACATTTCTCTTTGTATGAACTAAGTTTCTTATCCTAGTTTTATGATTTACATGCTCATCTAGTTCTCTTCACTTTAACTCTTCTGAAGACTCTTTACTTCTATGTACTTATTGTATACTTAGCTCTTTTCTTCTATTTTCCCTTTGCTTTGGATTACATAAAAACATTGTACTCGGTTATATAATCCATTCCTCATGATTGATTCTTACTATCTTGGCCCCTTACATACTTTTGTCATATCTTTTCCATATTTCATATTTAGAGTTCATATAATACTAATAATTAAACTTAATCTGAACCTTATGTCATGTTCCTTTATTCCCAATTAAGGGTTTTTCATATGAGGCCCCAAAGTTGGATCTCCGATATCAGTTCCAACTAATTCTTAGCTATTCTAATCTTTCCCACATGTTTCAACATCTTAGTGTATGTACATTCTCACTATGATGTGGGTCTAATTTATCCATAGTCTACTCTTATCATATTGTTAATAGGAGTCATTAGATCCCAATAATGCATCCTGCCAGCCAGACCAGGCAAACCTACAGTCCTGAAGCCAAGATCAACTTGAGATTAACCAACTCCTATTAATCTCAAACATGTGGAAAGAATATCCACTTAGGAAAGTTCATTTAAAGATCATTTCTAGTCTACTTGATAATACAAAGAATGTAATCAATAAATGCTACAACTTCATATTGTACAACAAATCTTAAAGACCCATATATATTTCAAAATATTGAATATCTGAATTCAAACATATAAGAGCATTTCTATTCATCTCCAATAAAACAACAATATGGAATGAAAGTTCTATCTCATTTTATATTTACGCTCTTAATTCATGTTACTTATCTTGTTTCTAACCCTAATATTTGTAGGGTTCCTCTCTAGATCATCATTCCATTGTATACCTGGCTAGGGTATACATGACAAAATAGACAAAGTAGCTTGATACTGGTTGATCCAAGTACTCAGATACGGGCTAGGATATCCAAATACTCAAATCCCCAGAGCTAACATCATAACATCTCCTATCTTCCACAGTTATGACTCTAACGTACTAACTTAATGGTCCTTGACAACTCAGCCTAAGATTTGATACGAAGTTGTTACACCCCGATCTCACAATTACCATTAATCATGAGATTAGGGAATAAATTGAGGATTTAACGTAATACAAAGATCACCCTTAACGTTTTCTTCTTTTTCAAACTTTTGTTTTCTCGCATTGAACCACATTAACTAACTTTACAAGAGAAATAAACCTTGATTACTTTGATATGATCTCAACATTTATGATACACATCCATACATTCATTCTATTTCTCACACTTCCATGTACATACGACATGATAATTAAATGCATTCTCTCTTATTAAGGAAACAAAGATACAAACATCATTTACAACTCTCTCACATCTATACAAGGATCTAGAGTGACAAGGACCAACTGAACTTAACTATACTCAGACTTAACTCTTTTGGCAGATCTACTCTGATGCAATGACCTTCTTCAAGTCCATGTGATATCCCTAAAAAATGTGAGTAGAGGGGTGAGCCTACTCACTCAGTGAATGAGTACTTCAAAGAAATAGTCTAAAGAACTGGTATAATTATAGATATACTTTTGAGCAATTGATATCAATTATAATAATACTAAGCTTTAAAGAGTCTAATAATTGACAATCATAAATATGGCAGGATACTCTTAATATCTTTAAGAGTGAATCAATATATGAAATGCTTGATTGATCATAAAGAGAACTAATAATTCAGAAACATGCAAAGAATAATTGAATAATTGCACACACTTGTTTTACCTCTCATTCATTTTATTATGCCCTGATCATATGTAGTGTACTCTACATATGAAGACTCATAGTGCACTACAATCACACCGTACAAGACTTAGCAGACACACTCGGGAAATGCTAAGTCTGACTACTCTCCTGGTCTACAATAGAGAAATGGCTCTCTGGCCTAAACTGGACTCCTCCTCTAACCTGAGCACACAGGTGGAGAGTCAAGCCACCTCTTGGCTTTTCTATACTCTAGTGCCACCAGGACTTCTGGTTGATGTTGGACACTGCAAACTATAATTTAAGGAGACTTCCACTAGGGCTTCGTCCCCCGTGCCACCTGATTGCACATTCTGACCCCCGTATACTGGATGCTGCCAGGGTTAGGTCATTTCAGCCCTAAGGTGCAGACCTCACATAGGGGTTCTACGGTGTTCAGGGCTCCTAATCTATTATTTTATTATTCCTAGAAAGCTCTTTCTACATTGTACCCTTCTCTTACTTATACTTGACTGGTATCTCTATGGTGTCACATCTACTTATTAGAAGTTATAATACAACATATATATCATTGAAAACTTGGCAGAGAAGTATATTCAAAACACTGTAATATACCGAGTAATCAACATACTATACATGCAGGCAGACTAAAATTCTTAAATAAACAGATTACATGTCCACTTGGCACATGCACACTAGAATCGTGCAATTTATAATCTTATTACACTGATAAGAGTTAATTACTTGACATATGAGTAATCATCAATAGCACCTACAACTTATCTGTAATTTCTCAAAGAACATGCATATCAATGCAAATCTTGAGTTGTGCATCTCATAACTCAATTAAGAGTTAATTACTTATCATGACAAGAATTATTAATAATAACTGAGAACATTGATATCACAATACTTGATTCATTGAACATCCTACCCTTAGTATTTCATTTAATCACAAAAAATGCTACAAAGAAAGGTGTAATACATTTATCACATTACCGATACCCTTCACATCATTATCATAATTACTGGATCTGGTTATTCAAACCCTTAGATCTTCACATAGCATTGTTACCTCTGTAATAGGTAACCATTACCTCTAGGCCCTTAGACCAATGTATTCATTTCACTAGTTGTACAAGTTTTCTCATGGCTCACAAAGCCATCACAGATCTTGTCACCTCTCACTAGGCAACAACTTATTCCCATGGCTCCCATAAAGAATTCATGAGACATAAACATTCATTGAATAAAGACTACTATCAACAAATCATATAAAATCAATATATGTATGAAACCTTGGAACTGAGCTGAATTTGGGTTTCCACGCCATTCACTGGGATATCATGCATCAATAATATCATTGAATAAATAAAGTCTATTATGTTAAGAAAATCCCTTCAAATGGATTTCACGATATCTATTCACAAATATCCAACTTTCCTCGCATCTAGGGTTTCACCCTCTTCACTGAGATACCAAACAAACACTACTCACTTTAAATGAAATCCAAGATAGTATCTGACATATATTTACTATGAATTTAGATAAACAACCATTCAAAACCAAGGGGATCTAGATAAGCAATGTTCTCTATTTACTTATACAACAAATTTCAGTCATAGACAAATTCCCTATATTTTAGTTTACTCTTATAACCTCTACGAATAGTTAGGGAATTTTCATTAGAATTCACTGTATACATTTATAATATGATTTTATCATCTGAAATTCATTCAAACAAAGGAAGAATCCCTTTCATATCAATTTGGAAAAACTTAGAGCAAATAGACAATTCAGGGTTTGTAGTCGCATACTAAGCAATTAAAGATTATGGTTGATTTAACCAATTTTTATGCAATATACAATTTAAAGGAAGTTCCCACTCACCTAAGGTGTGAAAACACCTTAAAAAATATCCCATGTCTGAAAATCTCAAATCCATATCAAATCCCTAGCAATTCACCCAATTCTTCTTCCTTGAAACTCGGAAACCCTGAAAATGAGGGATTATGAAGAAAGAGTGAGAAAAGGGGAAATTTTGATACCATTTTGGATCAAATCATAGGAGGGACGGAATTTTGACATGTGAGAGAAGATTCACCATGAAACTATATCCAAAGAAGCTAAACTTCCATGATTTCATCATTCCTCAGACTGCAAAACCCTAGGTCAACATCTCCATCAATTTCTCCTCTCAAACCCTAACTCTCTCTCTAGGATTTCATTTCTCTGGATTGAATCAAGAATTATGAGAGATCCTTGTGTTAGGTTGACCATATAGAGAAATTGAGCTGCTTGGGTTAATTAAACATTGACCCCTCACTAAACGTTTTCTTATTTCAGTAGATTTTTCTATCATAAAAAGGTTTCTGTGAATTCATGTATTTCAGAGATCAAACCTTCTCCAAAAATTATACGAATTTATCATGTCGTGTATAATTGAGTTAAAAAGCTTCAGTTAAAATTTGAGATCATTCCTAACTTCCATTAAATAACTAAAAATCGAATAATTCACTGCTATCCATAATTCTATAGAAATGTCAGTTAATGTAATTTGTCTACTGATAAGGTCTAAATGCATTAAAACATTATGAAAATTTTACATTTTTTTAATGATTCAGCTTTAGATCTCCAGTTAAAATTTTAGATCATTTGGTGTTACCAATAAACAATTAAAAATAAAACACTACACTGCTGAAAAGCACTCTGTCAGCATTTTGGTCAAAGTATAGTTCGACTGAGAAACCACATTCAAAGAACACTCAAATATTCTGAAATTGTTCTAAAATATTCATGATTGAGTTATCCATATCATATAAAAAATCCAATTAAATAAAAAAATTATAGAAAATATGAAAAATCATGTACCACACTGCTATCCTGATCAAATTCCATACCCGTGTACAATCAAAACCCTAATTTCAGCCAACCAGGGTTTATATTTATCAAACCCTAATTTATCAAACAATAGAACACTTAATGTTCTTATTAGGTTTAAAACATAATAATTGAATTATCATCATTAATTATATTTAAGTAATGATCAATCCAATTAAGCATATAATCATCCAGGTAAACCCTAGTTTACCAATTAATTTCAGATGCGGTCATAAAAATTAGTAGATAAGTTTATCTCAATAATGTATATAACTAAAGTGGAGATCACCATCACCATCTTCTTCTTGAATGCCTTCAAGTACAAAGGATAGATCCATCTTGCACTTTTCTTTCTCCTTGTCTTGAGTGTTGAACATTTGGATTTGAGCTTAGCCTTAGAACTATTCATGGCCTTACTTTCATCCTTGAACTCAACTCCACTAGTCTCCATCACATATTTGACCTTCTTCACTCTTTTTCAGCATTAATCAGCATGCCAACCAAATCTGATAGTGGTCTGGCCTTTTAATTCAAGTGGTAACAGTCAATAAAGTGGCTATATGATTCATGCAATGATTGTAGAATCATATCCGTGGACAACTCCTGGCTCAAAGAGAATTTCAATTCATATATATGATCCATATTTCCAATCATATTGAGAACATGGGTCTCTACTGAGTCTTCCTCTATCATCTTACACTCAAAGAGCGACTTTGGGACACAATACCTTTCTTTCTTTGTGAGGTAATGGTCTACAGTCCCAAGATGTGTTACCATCTCAAGAATCCCCATGTCTTCACATTTCTCATGCAACTCACAGTTCATGTAGCTTAGCATAAGGTGTTTTATATCTAAGGCATCATTAGCATGCTTCCAGCAAGCATCCACTTTAGCCCTAGGTGCATTAGGAGTAGGTATTTCTAGAACTGGTGTTTATAGGACATAGAGCTTGCACTCTTCATTGAGAACCCTTATCAAAGTCCAAAAGCAATTGTGGAAATTTCTTCCATTAAGTTTGTCCTTCCTAAGGACCAATCACAATTATGATTTGATTGCCATTTGATTCTACAAGAGAAAATATTTGCATTTGTCAAAACCCTTTCAATTTTATTTGATTTGAAAATTGATGATATTCAATTAGGTGTTTAATTAATTATTGCTCTCACTATTTTATTAAAATTAGTAGCTCTCAAAAATCAATTTGGAAGATTGCAGCGTACAACCGTCTAGTGAGCCAAGATCCAAAACAATTCAACTATTACCTGGCTAACACCAGCGTCTATTATCAATTGTTAAGGTAGACAACTTCTGCCAATTGCATCACATGCAATTATTGGATAGATGATATGTGCACCTCATTTTCATAGTCATATGTATACCTCTGGTGTTTAATCTCATTAAGGACACAGAGTTAATCTTTACCCAAAAACATGACAAAAATGTACCCCACTTGACATGCCCACATTATTACAATCACACTTCCACGAGATAGATAGAGCACCACCCTTGGGGTGCCCATGTGTTGTCAATTAAGATTTTCATGAGTGTTTCTTATGGAAAGCATATAAGAATTAATATATAATTTGAGGGTGTTTGTATTTATAAATACATATACTTTATCCAATCACCACATATATAGTATGTACCATATACATGATATATCCCACAATGAAAACATGCAATATCCCACAACAAAAACATGCAATAAACAAAAACTGATGGTTATGGACAATCTAATGTAATTCCTTGGAGTTTGAAGGAACTACCATAGCCTAAGGTCTACATCTCATGCAAAAACCTATTGCTGATGAAGATTTATGCTTGCCAATCTGGGTTGATAAATGCTTGAACCGATCGGCTCACCTCTTGGCTGGCCAGTTGGTCGCCTCTTTGATTGTCTGGACTCCGGTCCACCACCTTATGGGTTCTCCTATTGATCGTTTGGTCCTCCAGTCGATCGGTCCTCCTTGGTTATATATCTGGTTGGCTTGTCTTCTTCATAGTAATAAGAATATAAACTATCCTACTATTACATGAATATAGACAAACCTCGAATTACATTCGAGGGGAGAAAAGGTACGAGAGAGTAATACTTTTACAATTGTAAGATAAGATAGAGGCTCAATATGAAAACCAAGTTAGAACAAGAAATAAACACACAACCACCAATCATAGAAAATTAGGCTTATTGGCCATAACCACGCCATACATCCCCCATCGAAATTGACTTTTAAGGCAATGCATAAGAATTGCATATATCAACATATATATATTAGTTTGGGATTTTATGAGGTATTTGATCAGACATTTAATATTCACTCCATATGCATTAAATAAATGATAAGAACCAAAAACTCGATCATATCGATTATCCTAAAATATAGTAGATTGATGTGGCCCTAATACCATTATAGAGAAATATGGCATCATGTAGGCAGTGCAAATAAAAAAAATATTGTTATATTCTCATTAAACCAGTGGACCACGTCAATAACTATATAATGGAAAGGATGGTTTCAAGGATATACCTAGTCTTGGAGCAAGTCCAACAACAATCTCCTCGTCATTGTAGTTCTGCAGCTATATTCTAGTTGCACTCAGACGACATCTTCGGTGACTCCTAGTCTTCACCATGGATAGAAAGCTGACATTGTCCTCCACATCTCTATAGAAGTCCATACAAACTGCGTGGAACTCCAATCATCCTACTAGAACAGACAGGAAGGAGTTCTCCCTTCCGTTGGTGTACTAATCACCAACTTGATCTCCCACAACTGTTCTCCCTTGCTATCCCTCCCTTTATAAGGTAGGACTTGCTTGGGTTCTCTCAGTTACAACAACTGGAGAAGACAAACAATTTTCAAAGGCAATTAATGTGTTTAAGAAGCCCCCAATACCCCTCTAATTATAGGAGGGTTAGGTCATGGTTCCCAGTCTATGTGGGAGTGGAAGGGACAAGAATCTCATGAATTTACACAACCTATAAATGGATAAATGGTTAGTTCATTGGGAAAACCAATTGATTGGTGTGTTAGATGATCGGTTCACCTAATGAAACAACCATTTTGTAAATTATCCCATTCACATTTGAATTGACAATTATAATTCAATTAATGCATGACATGATGCCAACACTAATCATTGATGCAATTGAATTGCACCATGAAGCAGACATCTCACTTTGCAAAACGGTCATCTCGCAACCACGAACTAATTGATTCACTAAGTGAATAGGTCAGTACGCTCCCCAACTCATTCAGAACTCAGCCAATTAGTACTGAATCAACTTGATACTCCAACTGGTTGTTTCACCACATGAATCGATTGGTTGGGAGTCTAGTTAATTAATTTATGTTTAAATCGAATGCCCAAACACTTTATTTATCAATTTAATTATCATTCATAATAAAAACTCCTCTTATAAGTGTATCCTATGTGTGTGACCCTATAGGTCACACATTAAATTGGTAGTGAATGTCCATAACTACTTATTTCATCACAAGAAAAGAGTGGTTCCTAACCACACATCATTTCTACCAAAGTAAATGGAAATTTAGAAAACAACATCAACCTACAATATGTGATTTGTGTTGTAGTGTTTTATAGTTCCTTTTTCACTGATATCCATATTGAACTTGAGGCATGGATTAGTCATCCTCTTCAACATTCATTCATTTTTCCTTGATATAGCTTATTAGCTGAGATATATGTAAGCTCAATGTCACATATTAACTCACATGTGCATGGCCATGCTTTTTTTAATCTCGCTAATCAAGTGGCCAAGATATCATACTCGTGTAGGAGGGACAAGTCCCATCTACATCACTCACAGTCATCCCCATGTGTCAATTGCACCCAATCATCACCTTTATGGCAACCCTTATCCAGGATCACGGTGGATGATGTCAATGTAAAGAGGCAAGATCACCTCCCTACTAAAATTTAAAGGAAATAAAAAACATCCACACATTTCATAAAAATAGAGAATTTGGTATGCTTGCATAATATTACAAATAAATAAGCATGATTCCAGATACATTATAAAATGTCAATAGCAGCGGAAATAAAAATACTATGCCTTTACATGGCTTGCATTGTTCACTACATGATTGATTCACAAAAGAAAAAGATAAGAGAAATAGGATCTAGCTATAGCAACCTAGTCATCCTTTCTAAAAGCTTGACATCAACTCTTGAGAATTCTTCTTTCAAGCTTGTCCTTCTCCTTACATAGCACCAACACCTGGATGGTTGGGAAAGCACCCAGCAAGAGGAAAAAGGAAGAAAAAGTATGTGTCAAGAAAACTAGTCTAGGATAACAAGACAAGTAAAGAAAGTATAAATAGGCTAGGCTCATCATAAGATGAAGATAACAAAAATATGAGGCTACATCAAAGAAACTTGCCAATAACAATTATATTAAAAAACAGTTTTGCATGTAAGATGATTATGTCTACCTAAATAAGTAGGGTTGAGGCACCTACCAGACCTCTAACCTTAGGTGAGGGGAGAATAAGACATTCCCAATCACCTATAATAATATGGGGAGAATAAATACATTCCCCATGGAGAATTAATACATGCCCTCTGTGGGTGGTTGTACACATGTACCGCTACTTTAATTTAAAATAGAACATAATTTTACATGCTAGGATTGTTATGGTAAGAATAATTTTATGAACAAATAATCATGGCACTGGGGTTTAAAACCCAAACAATAAGAGTCAATAATATGATTTGAGGCATAAGAAAATTAGGGTTTCAAGAATAGAAGATTTAGGTTCAATTAAGCCTCATAATGGAGAACTAGGATAAGGCATAAATATTCCAAACTTAAGGTGTAAATGCACATACCTTAGCCTCAGAGTTATAGAAACCACTTTCCAACCCTTTAAACAAAATTAGAGTCCACTTGTCCTAATATCATCATTATGTCCATGTATTAGAACTAGGTATATTCCTTAAAGCCTTAAAACCCAAAAGTTACTAATTGTTTCCTCAAACCTTCAAATTAGATTTTGAAAATATCACTACTATCTTAGTTGGGTTTTTTCTGATCAAAATGACATATAATTTATATGATTTGAGGATATGGAGTTTTAGATGTATTGTTAGTGTAACTAATTAATTCGTTCTCAAAAACACCTTGTCGAAAAACTCAAAAGCAAACTTCAAAAACATTTTTAATGGATAGAGGGGATATTACTGAGTTCAGAACATATTTTGGATTTATTTTTGGATGCATGGTTTAGGAGATATGAATTTTTGAATATTGACCAATCATATGGTGACATGTATGCACCTCGTACAAATAGAGAGAGCGAGAGAGTAAGGGTGTGGGTCTGGGTCTGCCATTTGGCCCAATGGGTGATGGCCTAGTAGGTGGCCCGCCCTTGCTGGCTACCCACGTGGCCAAGGTGAAAGCTAGGACCAAATAGAGGCAAAGGACTATTATGCCTCGTGTGCGAGTTAGAGAAGACACAAAGAAAATGAATGGGGTAAATAAGTAAAAGCACATGGGGTTTCTTCCCCAACTCACCGGCTACCATGGCCGATGAGAGCTGTTACTTCTTGGCTGGTAGTTTTGGGTGAATCCGCCACACTCAACCAAACACAAAGTTCAAATACTCAAAAGAAAGAGGGGACACATCCCAACCTAATGGTGCCTTCTATTTCATCGAAGATGGTGTGTGTAGGGCGAGAGAGGTGTCACAAGGCTGGTGGCTTCAGTTGCTTGTAGGAGATTTAAACTAGGAAAAAATATCAAATTGGCTAGTGCGTAGAGTTGCAAAGAGGATGGGGGTGTTTAGGGGGTAGGTATTTATAGGCCAGGGAGCATGTGATAGGGTTTTAGTACCCAGGGTGAGAGAAGAGTTGTGCCAACTTTGGGGTTTTGTCAAACCTTCACCAAAACATGAAATATTTGGGATAATATGGAGTGGAATCTCATGAGGAATTTGTAGAACCAAAAATCTCTGGATTTAGTTGAGTATAGCTAGAGATAAATGGATTTGAAAGTTTAAAAAAAGAAGATAAATCTATTCTAGCCGAATCGAGGTAGGAGACAGCTATGTGCCATCAGATTCTATGGACCCTGGTTCACCGAGGGACCCTGGCCATCTGATCATGCGAGTAGAGTCTCATTGGCCCCGTGACACATATATTTCTAATCCTAATCTAATTTCGACCAAAGTGATACTATAATATTTAATTTTTTTCTCTCTCCTCTTTTGGAGTCCCAAATGATTTCTAAAATTAACCAAAATTGATACTCTAATTGATTTTGATGTGTAGAATCTAAATATAGAAATAGTTTTGCCTTTTGGGGACTTTTAATAGGATAAATAATTCAAATCTCATTTTCTATTTCCTCCATCATTAGTGGTGATAAGATTCCTCAAATTTCGTGAAACTTCACCCATAAGTCTCTATAAGTGACTTGGATACGATTTTATTATTAATTTCACATGTTGACATTATTTATTTAATATATAGAAAATTCTACACACTTTCTCTCTCCTATTTTTACTCATTATCCAAATTAGTTGAAAATTTGCCCAAAGTCTTATTTCCATGTTTATATTATGAATTTTGAGTTAGTTTTCCAATTTGAGACATTAGATATTTTATTTCAATTTATTGGCTTATCTCCTATTTTCTTTTAATAAAAACTTTAATATATGTATTTATCTTCCAAATTAGGTGATACTTGGCCCTTAAGTTTCTTTTAGGTCAAGAAAATAAGATTGAGTGCCAAATTATCTTCGTGGGTTTTCATTTATGATTTTTGGAACAATGTATTACTCATTATTAGCTTTTATCTAATATATCCTATATTATCTCCAATTATTATATTTATCATATCCTTTATATATATTGGGTTTCCTTTTGTTTTTAATGTTTTAAAAACTACTAGAAAGTTCTAGGATGAAATTTTTTATAATTTTTATTACTTGTGGACAATTTGAACTTCAGGCCCATTACTCAAATCTCTACTGAGGTATTTGTGCATAAAACCATATATTAAGAATATATGGGAAATATTTATCCAATAACCATCATAGTTCAACGAAATCAATTCCAAAGATATATGGGATGAAAATGAAGGACAAAACTTATATAAAAAGAGTACAAAGTGATACATAGTGAATTTTGGTATGTTACAACACTCTACCCCTTAAAAAGGATTTTGTCTCTGAAATCTCATACAAAAAGGGAATTGTGAATATGTAACATCTCATCTCTCAACTCCCAAGTGGTTTCTTCCAAACCATGGTATTTCCACAAAACCTTTACCAACTCTATCTCCTTATTTTTCAGCTATTTTACTCAGGAGTCAAGGATCTTCACAGGTAGCTCTTCATAGGTCAGATTCTCATGAATCTCCACAGGCTCAATCATGAGTATGTGAGAAGGATCCTTCACATATTTCCTCAACATAGAGACATGGAACACATTGTGAATCTTATCATAGGCAGGAGGTAAGACTTAGTGATATGCACAGTCTCCAACCTTATCTAAGATTTCAAATGGTCCAACATAGTGGGGACTCAGCTTGCCTTTTACTTTAGATCTCGCAATAAAACATATAGGCTTGATCTTCAGAAATGCATAGTCACCCACTAAGAAGCTAACATCAAACCTCTTTTTATATGCATACATATTCTATCTATCTTAAGCAACTTTCATCTGTTTCTTTATCAGTTGTACATTTTTGAGCATCATCTGCATGTCATCGATCTTCACCAGGGATCGTTCACCAACCTCATCCCAATGCAAAGGTGAATGACATGGTCTACCATAGAGATCTACTACTTGGCCCAATGGGCAATGGCCAAGTAGGCAGCCCACCCTCACTAGCTACCCGCATGGCCAAGGTCAAAGCCGGGACCAAACAGAGTCAAAGGACTATTATACCCCGCACTTGAATACGAGATGACACAAAGAAAATGAGCTGGGTAAAGAAGTAAAAGCACATGGGGTTTCTTCACCAACTCACCCGCTTCCATGGTCGATAAGAGCTTCTACTACTTGGTTGGTAGTTTTAGGTGAATCTGCCACACTCAACCAAACAAAAACTTCAAATACTTGATAGAAAGAGGGGACAAATCCTAACCTGATGGTTCCTTCTATTTCGTCGGAGATAGTGTGTGGAGGGCGAGAGAGGCACCACAAGGCTAGAGGCTTTGGCTGCTTATAGGAGGGTCAAATGAGGACAAAATATCAAATTGGTTAGTGCATTGAGTTGCAAAGATGATGGGGGTGCTTAGGGGGTAGGTATTTATAGGAAAGGGAGCATGAGATAGAGTTTTGGTACCCAAGGTGAGAGAAGAGTTGCAGCAACTTTGGGTTTTTTTCGAACCTTCACCAAAACACAAAATATTTGGGATAATACAGAGTGGAATCTTGTGAGGAGTTTGTAGCACCAAAAATCTCTAGATTTCGTTGAGTATAGATAGAGATAAATGGATTTGAAAATTCGAAAAAAAGACAAATATGTTCCAACCGAATCGAGGTAGGAGATGACTATTTGCCGTCAGATTCTATGGACCCAGGTCCACTGAGGGACCCTGGCCATCTGATTGTGCGGGTAGAGTCCCATTGGCCCCGTGACAAATGTATTTCTAATCCTAATCTAATTTCGACCAAAGTGATACTATAATATTTAATGTTTTTCTCTGTCCTCTTTTAGAGTCCCAAACGATTTCCAAAATTAACCAAAATTAACACTCTGACTAATTTTGACTTGTAGAATCTAAATATGGAATTATTTTTAATTTAAGGGACTTTTAATAGGTTAAAAAAATTCAAATCTTATTTTCTCTTTCCTCCATCATTAGTGGTGATAAGATTCCTCAAATTTTTTGAAACGTCACCCATAAGTCTCTCTAAGTGACTTGGGTATGATTTTATTACTAATTTCATATGTTGAGATTATTTATTTAATATATAGAAGATTCTACACACTTTCTGTCTCCTATTTTTACTCATTATCCAAACATTATCCAAATTAGTTGCAAATATGCCTAAAGGCTTATTTCCATGTTTAGATTATGAATTTGGAGTTAGTTTTCCAATTTGAGGACATTATATATTTTATTTCTCTTTATTGGCTTATCTCCTATTTTCTTTTAATAAAAACTTTAATATACACATTTATCTTCCAAATTAGGTGATACTTGGCCCTTAAGTTTCTTTTAGGTCACGAAAATGAGATTGGGTACCAAATTATCTTTGTGGATTTTCATTTATGATTTTTGGAACAATATATTCCTCATTATCAACTTTTATCTAATATATCCTATATTATCTCCAATTATTGCATTTATCATATACTTCATATATATATTTTGTGTTTCCTTTTCTTTTTCATATTCTAAAACCTACTAGAAAGTTCCTGGACGAAATATTTTATTATTTTTATTACTTGTGGACAATTTGCACTTCAGGCCCATTACTTAAATCCATATTGAGATATTTATGCATAAAACCCTATATTAAGAATATATGGGAAATATTTATCCAATAACCATCATAGTGCTACTAAATCAATTCCAAAGACATATGGAATGAAAATGAAGGACAAATCTTATAGAAAAAGAGTACAAAGAGATACATAATGGATTTTGGTATGTTATAGTCAAAGTATACCGAACGACATGTGATGAGTGTAGTGATTTTAGGTCTAAGAAACACAATCACCACCAACACTATAAGAGATGATTCTGACTACCAATTATGGTCTCCATGCATCACTCTTAGGGTGGGTCTATCTGATACACTATTCCCTAACAAGTATCTATGTTCTTGGTTTGATATCACATATCTTGAAAAATGAGTTTCTATCATCAACCAACACACACTCTAGTCTTATGTGTTGTTTTTGTCTATCAGCCTTCCACAATAACATCTAACTAAGGATATAACAAGAATGTATATACTCTTTACATATGTATGATCTCATTGTTCAAGTCACACACTTGAAGACATACATCATCAGGTAATATAATTCTATAGACATTTATTATGTTCCTTCATTATCTCATAACTGAATAAAATAGAATAAATTGGAAGCATTCCTCTATTATTAATCAAATAATCTAGCAATCTAGTGAGAAACATCCTATAGTGAGAGCATGAGAGGCATTTGAATAACCATAAAGTTATAGATTTTTTTCAATATCCAACCTTATGGATGGGAAGAACAACATTTTATTTACCTTCATACAAAAAATCACTTCAATCCAATATTTTTTGCATGTCCATATATAGAATATAGGTATTTTACATCCAACAATCAGCCTAAAATTCAATATTGAGCGTTGAAAAGTATTTGCTTGTTGTAAATGCAATACAAGTCCTATGATAATGAAATTTTGTAGGAAGGTAACTAATAAGCTATATTTTTAATTCATATGATTGGATTACAAAAAAATGATCGCTATGTAAAGTTATTCAAATGCCTCTCATGCTCTCACTGAGATATGTTTCTCACTGGATCGTTGTCCTATATATATATATGTAATTTTTACGAAGTGAGGGGATGTTCAATGTCAAGAAAAATAGAATGTGCAAAGTAGGAAACCATTAAAAATTGATTCAAGAAAAATAATAAGGATTTTATCCCTAGGTACCAAAATTTTGTATTTTATAGAAGGTTAGTAATGGAAAATTTCAAGACTCTGTCACTTGGATCTCTTGGCAAAAAAAACAATCTACATGAAGTTCTCTAGAGCTAAATATTGTAGTTCCTTTTTGAGTTTCTACTTATTTTATTGAAAGACCCTTGACCTAGCTTAACCCATAAATCTTATTTTATTACCTGTATAACTTGTCTCTTTTCTTATTGTTGTATGTGATTAGTGGTGGGCATCTTGCTTGTTGACATATGTACAAATTACCCATGGTTTATAATTCATTGCAATTTGTACATAACATGTTTTTTGTTTTATTCTTTCCTTAAGCTTGTCCTTAGAGGATGCACTTAGGTAATCTAACCTAGAATTGATGACCTTTCTTTGGTTGGGAACGAATGAGAGTATTATGTCCTTCCATCATAGACGACCGATGGAGGTGTACCTACTTTTCCACAGTTAAAATTGATGGAGTTCTTCTTGGTTTGTGTGTGCCTGGCTTTTCCTCTTTTGAAGTCCAGTGGAGTTGGTTTGGCCTTCCATTGATAGCATATTCATGGAAGCGGTTGGTCATGTAACCTTTTCTGCTTCTATTGATTGTATACTAACAAAATTTAGGGTTGGATGAGATGCATGATCCCATCATCTGAGTATTGATGGAAAGCTTTTGCCATTTATAGATGGCTTTGTAAGTATGCTCTTTCAATAGCACTTTAATTTTTTCTTTGAATGGTTTTCTTAGGTACTGGAATTGATATGTGAAACATATGAGTTTCCTACATTCATGTACCAATGGCATATCTCGTTGTGTGTACCACTAGAGATTTGGGGTCTGTATACGACGAGATGACTAACTGATGTAGGCATGACATTTTGTGCAACAACATGATAGCTTGACCACTTTTCTCTCTTCTATGGGGCTATATATACCCCCTTATCTTTCCTTCTCATTTTAGTTTTGCAAGTTGAACATTGAGATGATACTACTGAACAAAATGTTATCTGTTGAAGACAACTAACAAGATTTTTTCCTTCATTGGTCATTGCTTCTGATGTTGTCTATCTTCTCTCTTTCGTGATGATGCATGTCAATCCATCAGGAGGATTTGGAATTTGCATCTGAGTAAGTAGAACCTTGAACTTCTAATTCTTTGATGATCTTTCGTCTTTTAATTATTCTTGGATTTCTATGTAGCTTTTCTCTAGAGTTTTGGTTGTAGAGTCTTACGCAATGTTCCACCTTCTTCTTCCTTACTTATTTACCTTTTTGGTCATGAATAGGCAACAATAGAGTGTGCTTGAGGGGAGGAGCTCAGATCTTGGAGAGTTTTCCTTTGACGTTGGAGTTTTCATGAAGCTTGGAGCTTCATAGTTGTGCTTTTTGTGTAGCTTGTATATGCCCTTGTTAGGTGAGTAATATAACATTTGACTTATTTATTGCCTACTACATATTTGCATTTCATGACCATGCTAATGTGTTGGACTTATGTACGGTGAGCTTAGATCAATAATATTACAACCAACATGTCAGGTTCACATACCATGAAAACCCCTTTCTATGTTAAAATATTTTTATATGTTTCTCCTCGGAGTAGATACAATTCATAATGACTTTAGAAGCTAAAACTTTTATCTTTTATGTTGTGTTATGATTGGAATGTTAGTAAAAATTTAATTGGTAAGGTGTACTTTCCTAATATACTCCTTTAGCACACGCCTTTATCTATCTTGTTGTCTCTATGATGCCCAAACATATAAAAATGGCTCCTATAAAGGAAAGGAGGGTTCTACACATACTTCTTTCTAGTTGGGTATAAGTACCTAGGGTTATAGACACTGATGGTTCTCCAAATAACTTGTTAAACTTGGATATCTTAGAGGACCGAGTTTTTTGAAATGCCTCAATGTGAATAGAGGTGTGGTATAAGTTATTTACCTTGAGAAGTTACATATGGATTATTGAATATTCTATACCTTTTGAAGTTATCAGAATAATTACGTGCTCATTTTTTTTATCTTTTTAGTACTTGCTTTAATGTTCTCATAGGATACAAACCTAATTATCAAAAATAGAAACATAAGTTGTAGATCCTTAGGTATGCAGATCTATTCCCCTGGGTTATTAGGGGGGTAGTGAAATGAATAAATCTTTTATCAACATGTAGTTGTGAGAAGATGCTCAAATCCATATATCAGTCAATATATGGGGACATTAGGGTCATTAAGCCCTATCATCTTTAAAAAATGTTTGAGACTCAATGAAGGTGATAGTCCAATAAATATGTAAGAGAAATGAGATGATGAGATTGAATGTGTCATGCACAATTGTTAATGTATTATTAGCAACGTGCCAATGTGCCTAGGACAGACCTGAGATTGGTGGATTCACTTTTTAGCATAAATTCATGGTAGACCATCTAGAGAGTGCCCTATCATTTATTTACCTCAATTCAACCCAAAGTTACGTTGATATATATAGGGAATCTAGATATCCTTAGATCATGTACGGATTGCTACATTGGCTTGATCACATCTAGCTAGTTGATTTAGTGATATTCCTCGATCAACCTAGTACATGTAAATATACTTCTACCATATAGAATATATGTTTAGGTTTATTAGCGCTGAACTTGGATTTGATCATGAATGATAAGCTCATTTGTAGATTGAAAAGTGTATATTGTCTAACATCCTTGAAGGTCGTTTGGCATGGGAAATGTTGGGTAAGTCTTTATATCCGAGTACATTGACAGTTCATGTACTTAATTGTTTAATAGATTCCTTTATTATATGTATTTGGTAATTAATACATTTAAGATGTTATATCATACCATTGGGACTTGGGATCTCACCACAATGGTTTTCCACACTTTTAGGTGTCCCAACTCTCCCTGCATTTCCATAGAAGACCAAAAAGGAGGAATTCGGTCTTATGTTTTGAGGTGAGTGATGTTTAGGTGATAGTGTTTCAAAGGTAGGTGACATTTTCATGACCTCCTATAAAGATAAATGACATGGTTTATTATTGCACTAACAAATTCACTCAGGGTTGAAATCCCTGAGCTTTTACGAAAACCTTGTGCAATAATACCACCCGCAAGTGGACGACTCTTATCATAGAATAGTTAATGATCAAATCCCAAGAGACAACATTTTTAAGAATCATTGTTAGTCGAATATAGCTCAAGAAAGACTAATATTTAGAATGATTGATTGATTTTGAAGTTGATCAAACAAAGAGTGAGAAAGTAAAGAGCAAAATTAAAGTTGATCTAGATTTATGATATGGAATCACTGGGATGGTCCCGAGTTTCACCACCACTACATATGCAAGTACATACAAAAACATAACATCCAGGCAAGATCTAACTATCCAAAAAGAACTATTGTGAACCCTCCCTGAGGGATGTTTAGGTTCACGTAAGCATCACCTTAGGCATCAGATGTCTCGTCACCATCCAGATCATGCACTTACAGTTCTGAACATACAAAAATCCAACTAAGGTTGTGGCCCTCCATGAGGGATATTTAGGCACATAGAAGCATCACCGTGGGATATATGTCTCGTCCCCTCATGGATCATACACTTACGACCTCAAGGAATCCCATTCTATATCTAGTTTGGGAGTCGTCCGTGTTAATCAACATTCTATCCTACATATTGAAGTTCTCGCAACATAGGAAAGAACAAGATAAAAGAAAGTAGGTGATCAATCTACAAGCAAACATCGATGATTAATAATGAAATGGAAAGTTATATGCATTGTCTTGGAATGTTAAAATGAAAAGACATGAAAGCATGGGCAGTAGGGCTAGTCCCCGCACCCCAGCGACAAGGAACTACTCACTCATGATGTAAGAAACAAGAAAAATAAGAGAGAGGGGAGATTCCACCATGAGCATGATGCAGAAGATGGTCGTAGCTCGGTGAAGATGATGTGGTCTTCTACGTCGTGTTGGAGAAGATCTGGACAAGGAACGAGGGATGCCAAGACAAACCGTGCAATCTTTATCTCTCCTCCTTCCTTCTCTTCTCGATCTCCTTGCTCGCAGTAGGAGGAGCAGGTGAAGTGATGGTGGCGTGATGATGGATCTAGATTGAATCTTGCATTTAGGTAGCCTGGCGGCGTCCCAGATCCGATGCCCAAATGAGGACCATACTGGTCCTATTTATAGGCTCAGGTAGAGTCCCTCTTGGCTTGGACTCTGTTGCAATTTTCACGGTTTGGAAATTACACGTTCTTCACGGGTTGGGTTTCATAAACCCTCATGGTTTGGAAATTTTGAGTCTTCCTCATGGTCTTGAGACCGTGAGGGTCTTTGTGTTTTGGTATCCAAACAGTTTTGCTTCACGATCTACCTTCAACTGGTCTTGGATCTCTTCTCGGTCTCTCCACTCCAAACGATCTTGGACGATCAGCGACCTATCGGTCTTGCATTCATGATCTTGGTCTTTACGATCTCGACGACTATGCTCCAATCGTTCTTGGCTTCACGGTCTGTGCCTGGCTTCCCACGATCTGCCTTCACGGTTTGACGCTCTCCCAGTCTGGTGATGGTGGCATGGAGTGTTGTGTGCTCAATGAACAGGGTGAGCGCCGGAGATGGAGGTGGTTGCGCTCAGGTGAGGTGGGCAATGCCTGTAGTAGGCCAATGATGGTGGATGATTGAGCAGGGGGGCCAAGGGAAATAGATGGCAAGTTGTAGGGTTGCAGGCATCGAGGTGGTTTAGGGTTGTAGTGGGAGCATGGTGATGAGGACGATGCTGAAGAGAAGGATGCAGAGTCGTTGGAGATGACAGGTGGAGTTCTTCCTAGTCTCAGGATCATGAGGGCTCTCACAGTCTTGGGACCGTGAGGACTCACATGATCTCAGACCCATGAGGATAAAACTGATAGTGCAGATCGTGAGGAGGACCATGTGGGTAGGTGAAGGAGAGACATTGATCCAAGATCTAATGGTGTAGTAAGCTCGCGGTCTCGAGAAAATAGTCTTGCACCCTGATTGACCTCGCCAACTGGTCTTCGTTCATACGGTCTTCATGGGATCGATTGCAGTGGACATGGGGCTGGTGGTTGTAGGTCGTGAAGACCATGAGGCCGAGGAGGAAGAGGAAGGAGGTGGAGTGTCTTTGGTCATCGACATTGTGAATGGAGAAGAAGGCATTGTAGTGGTGGTATAATGCTTTAGGGTTTTTGTGGCGGCGGAAGGAAGAAGAAAGGGAAGGTGGAGGTTGTTGCTGCCTATGCAGTATTGCAGTGGGTGCAGGTCACTGACGGTGGTTGTAGGCATTCTGGTGGTGGCAGTCTGTTGGTGATGAGGACGACGCTGGGGGTCACGGAGGGCCATGCAGTCTTGAGAAAAGTTCCCTAGCGGTTTGGGGAGCTACTACATAATCTTGAAACCGTGAGGATTGACACGGTCTTGAGACCGTGTAACCTCATACGGTCTTGAGATCATGTAGAGATTTGTTGGAGGGGAAACTGAGAGGAAGCAACTGAGTTTCTGGATGAAAGGAGAGTGTTGATTCTTGATCAGAAGGAGTAGATTGTGAAGGATGAGATCAAATGGCCAAGATCGTATGGCCAGGTAGGGAAGACCGAATAGATGGCAAACTGAATGGGGTGTAAACCACAAGGCCAAGACCACTTGGGAAAGATTGAGAGGTCAAAACCAAATGGGTCGAGACTGAGCGGGTCAAGACCGATTGATCAAGACCAGAGCTGAGAGGGTTTTGAGTGAAGATGGGTCTGCAACCAAATGTTCCATTCAATCTGCATAAAATTTATATAAACCTAGTTAATAATCTAGTTAATTGAATCAATTAAGCAATATTGCTTTTTGTTAGATTTAAGAGATGAAAGTGAATTAATTTAGTTGAATTGGGCTTCAGATGGCGACAGAAAATCATGATGAATATGCATTCATGAAAACACCCCGAACTTAAATGTTGCTCATCCTTGAGTAACACAAAATTTGAAACAGTCACCGAATGAATACTTTCAACTTGTGAGGTTGCTTCATCTTCACATCATGATTGTTTTCTTTCTGCTCAGTGTAACTACACATCTCAACTTCCTGAAACCAATGAACACATCTTACCATATCTTCATTTTTGAGTTTGCTTTCCAATCTGGCCACATGATCTTGGCCAGTTGCTCTCATCCTTCACAATCTACTCCTTCTGATCAAGAATCAACACTCTCCTTTCATCCAGCAACTTGGTTGCCTCCTCTCAGTTTGCCCCTCCAGCAAATCTCTACACAATCTCAAGACCATATGAGGTCACATGATCTCAAGACCGTGTGAATCCTCACAGTTTCGAGATCATGTAGTAGCTCCCCAAACTGCTAGGTATCTTTTCTTAAGACCGCATGGCCCTCTGTGACCCCCGACGTCATCCTCATCACCAACAAACTACCACCACCACAATGCCTACAACCACTACCGGTGACATGCACCCGCTACAATACTGCACAGGAAGTAGCCACCTCCACCTTCCCTTTCTTCTTCCTTCCACCACCACAACAACCCTAGAGCATCACACCACCACCACAACGCCTTCTTCTCCATTCACAACTTTGACAAACACAGACACTCTGCCTCCTTCCTCTTCCTCCTTGGCCTCGCGATCTTCATGACCTACAACCACCAACACCCTGTCCACTGCAATCGATCCCATGAAGACTGTATGAACGAAGACTGGTTCGCGAGGTCGATTAGGGCGCAAGGTTGTTTTCTCAAGATAGCGATGTTGCTACACCATCAGATCTCGGATCGACGTCTCTCCTTCACCTGCCCACATGGTCCTCCTCACGATTTGCACTATCAGTTTTATCCTCATGGGTTCGAGATCGTGTGAGTCCTCATGGTCCTAAGTCTTTGAGACCCTAATGATCCTGAGACCGTAAAGAACTCCACCGGCCATCGCCAATGACTCTGTATCCTTCTCTTTAGCGTCATCCTCATCGCCATGCTCCCACTGAAACCCTAAACCACCTCGACAACTACAACCCCGCAACCAGTGGTCTATTTCCCCCGGTCCCCCTACTCGATCATCCACCATCATTGACCTACTGCAGGCATCACCCACCTCGCCTGAGCACAACCACCTCCATCTCTGGCACTCACCCTGCTGATCAAGCACACAACACTCCGTGCCACCATCACCAGACCGGGAGAGCATCAAACCATGAAGGAAAATCATGGGAAGCTAGGCACAGAACATGAAGCCAAGAATGATTGGAGGACAACCATCGAGACCGTAAAGACCAAGATCGTGAATGCAAGACTAATAGGCTGCTGATCGTCCAAGACTGTTTGGAGTGGAGAGACTGAGAAGGGATCCAAGACTGGTTGGAGGTAGATCGTGAAGGGAAACCGTTTGGAAACATAAATAACCTCTCAATTTACAAACTATGAAAATTGCAATAGAGTCCAAACCAAGAGGGACTCTACCCGAGCCTATAAATAGGACCAGCAGGGTCCTCATTTGGGAATCGGATATGGGACGCTGCTAGGCTGCCTAAATGCAAGATTTGAACCAGATCCATCATCACGCCAGCGTCACTTCACCTACTCCTCCTACTACGAGCAACGAGATTGAGAAGAGAAGGAAGGAGGAGAGAGAAAGACTGCCCGATCTATCTTGGCGTCCCTCATTCCTCATCTAGATCTGCTCCAACACGATATAGAAGACCGCATCATCTTCACCGAGCTACGCCCATCTTCTACATTATGCTCATGGCAGAATCTCCCCTCTCTCTTATTTTTCTTATTTATCGCATCATGAGTGAGTAGTTCCTTGTCGCTGGGGTGCGGGGACTAGCCCCGCTTCCCATGCTTTCATGTCTTTTCATTTTAACATTCCAAGGTAATGTATATAACTTTCCATTTCATTGTTAATCATCGATGTTTGCTTGTAGATTGATCACCTTCTTGCTTTTATCTTGTTCTTTCCTATGTTGCAAGAACTTCAATATGTAGGATAGAATGTCGATTAACACGGATGACTCCTAAACTAGAAATAGAATGGGATTCCTTTAGGTTGTAAGTGTATGATCCATGAGGGGATGAGACATCTAGCCCACAGTGACACTTCTGTGTGCCTAAACATCCCTTAGGGAGGGCCACAACCTTAGTTGGATTTGTGTATCTTCGGAACCGTAAGTGAATGATCTAGATGGTGACAAGACATCTGATGCCTAAGGTGATGCTTATGCAAACCTAAACATCCCTTAGGGAGGGTTTGAAGTAGTTCTATTTGGATAGTTAGATCTTGCCTGGATGTTACGTGTTTGGATGTGCTTACATATGCAGTGGTGGTGAAACCCGGAACCATCCCAGTGATTCCATATCATAAATCTAGATCAACTTTAATTCTTCTCTTTACTTTCTCGCTCTTAGTTTAATCAACTTCAAAATCAATCAATCGTTCTAAATATTAGTTTTGCTTGAGCTAGATTTGACTAACAATGATTCTTAAAAATGTTGTCTCTTGGAATTCGAACCTCAACTATACTGTGATAAGACCCGTCTGCTTGTGGGTGGTATTATTGCACAAGGTTTTGGTAAAAGCTCAGGGATTTCAACCCTGAGTGAATTTGTAAGTGCGATAATAAACCACGTCAAATTCTAGCACTGTTGCTGGGGACAACATAATCAGTTAGTCAAATCTATTTCTAATAAGAATAATCTAGGTTTTTTTTTTAATTTTGATACAATTGATCATTCACTTGAATTTGACTCTATTCCGTGGATCTCACTTTCGAAACTTTTCCATTTCAGGTACATCCAAAAGACTAGTGTATGCACCGTTTGAATAGTCTCGGACTCTCTACTAGCTTTGATCCAGAGATAGATAGGAACTTTCATCGTCAAACAGAGAGAATCAAGCAAGAATGGCTCAAGAGGAGGAAATAGCCTGAAGGGTAGCTCAAGCCATTAATACACAAAGAGAAAGGCTCGTGCAAGAAGCTAGAGTTGCAGTTCAAGAAGAAATCCTAGCAGCACAAGCAACAGCGCAAGCAGCAGAACTATAAAAGGATCTTAGGGAATTCTCAATCCCTAAAGCTACTGATGTTCATCACCCAGTTCAATCTCCTCCCATCAATGCTCCCAACTTTGAGATATGAGCAAATTGGATTACCTTGCTTCAAAATAACCCATTCTATGGTAAACAAGGAGAAGACAGTCAAGAACATCTTCTGAGGTTTATTGATCTATGTGCCATGACAAAGCAAAATGGAGTGTCCGAAGATGCCATTAGACTCCATCTTTTCAAGTATTCGCTTGCTGATAGAGCTATAAGTTGGTACAACTCCTTGCAATGTGAGCCATGGGAACAACTGCAAAACGTTTTTCTGGAAAAATTTTACCCTCCTTCTCTCACCTATGAAATTAGGGGTCGAATAACAATGTTCACCCAAGCCCCTGGAGAATCCCTTGCTGAAGCATGGGAAAGATATAAACATCTTCTACGCAAGTGTCCGCACCATGGAATTCCTAAGAATCAACTCATTGAGATCTTCTACATGGGTGTGGATGACGATATCAAGAGCTTTTTAGACTCCTCATCTGGATGAAACTTCATGTGTCAAAGTTATGATAGCGCATGGAAGGTTGTCACCCTTGGAGCTGAAAATCAAGAAAATTGAGGTAGATCTGTAGGTAAGGGAGTATTGAAGACAGCTATGGCTGAAGTTATTCTAGAATACAAGTCTATCACCGAAACCCTCAAACTCTTAGTTGCTAAGCAAGACCATATCAAATTGTCCCTTGTTGCATTTGGAAGAGGATTATTACCCCCTCAACAACAAGAGCAGATCAAGTCAGCTTCACTGTTTTGTGAAGCATGTAAAGGCACTGATCATTCCTCATTAGCATGCAATGTTCTCTATGATGTTGTTCGAAGAAACTCTTATAGTCAAGGAGATAATAGTTAAATGGAAAATCTTAATGCTGTCAACACTATCCCTAGTCAAGGATATTACACTCCGAATCAAAATAGGAATCATCCTGGTTTTCAATATGGAAATCCTTCAGGAGTAGAAAAATTGTGACAACTTGGTTCAAACAATCAACAACGTGGCCCACCAGGATTCCAGTATAACCAAAAACAAAATTTCGAGAATCAAGGAAACTTTAGGGGTAACGTTTAGAATAGGAACTACAACTAGTATCAGAGTAATTGTCAATTTCAGAATCCCAACCAGGTCCCCTATCAACCATAAGGATAGCAAGGCAATCCTATCTCTCTAGATGACAAACTAACAACAATTGAGAAGATTTTGCAGTCACAGTAGACTATGATATCTAACCAGCAAGCTCATCAGAAGGCTATTAAATCTCAACTAGCTCAACTTGCAGCTAGCATGAAGCCACCTGCTCGAGCCTTTGTTGCCAACCAGAAAATAATCCTAAGCACCCTAAGCAACTGAAAGCAGTCACCACCAGGTTTAGAAAAGATTATTCTGATCCTCCTATCAAGACACCTGTGGTTATTATAGACGAGGATGAACTGATGATTGTTTAAGACTCTAAAACACCAGAGTCTCAACCAAAAGGGCCAACAACAACTGATATGGCAGATGAGGAAAGTTCTAAAAAACCTACTGGTACCGAGAAAAAAATACCAAAGCTGGATGTGCTAGTGTACAAACCTCATCCACCTTTCCCTGCTCATTTAAGGCAAACCAAGCTTGAGACTCATTTCAATAAGTTCAAGGAAGCCATGAAAAGGCTTCATGTTGATATACCTTTTCTAGATGTGTTGGCTGAGATACCAACCTAGACAAAGTACTTGAAGTCACTTCTCACTTGGAAATATATAACTGAAGAGTACGAGATAGTCAAGTTAGCAACAACTACTTTAGACATTGTCTAGAGTAAGATGCCCAAGAAGTAGAAAGATCCAAGATCTTTTGGGATCTCCTTCCATATCGGTGATTCATTGTGTAAGAAAGGATTGGACGATCTTGGTGTCATTATCTCCATCATGCCACTTAGCTTTTGCAAAAGGCTAGGGTTTGCTGAACTACTCCCGACTGGTATGACAATACAACTTGTAGATAACAATGTGACTCTATCCTTAGTAATCATTGAGGATGTCCCTATCAAGGTTGGAAAAGATTCTTATGTACCTTGTGACTTTGTCATCATGGACATAAAGGAAGATACTAGATACCCTCTCATCTTTGGACGTCCATTCCTTGCCACTGCAAGAGCTCTAATTGATATTGAAGCAGGAACCTTTATGCTTAGATTAGGAAAAGAAACCCTCGAGTTTAAAGTTTTTGAAAGTATAAGAAGACCAAGTATGCAAGAAGAAGTCTACTTGATTGAGTGCATAGAGCAGATGACACTGCTTAAGCAAGAGGATTATGAACAAAACAATCTATTAGAAGTGGCTCTAACAAACCCATCTGCTGATAACTCCATTGATGAACAAATAAAGGATTGTGTTCTCCACCTCGATACAGAAGAAGAAGATCCTAAAGATAGGATTGAGGAACTCAAAGCTATGGATGTCACTGAAGAACCATGTGAAACACCTCAAGCTCTTGAAATGAAACCCCTACCTAAGGGATTGAAGTATGTGTTTCTAGATGACCAAAAAGTCTGCCCAGTCATCATAAATTCTGATCTAATGGCAGAACAAGAAGATAAACTCTTGACAGAATTAAAAGAAAGAAGAAAAGCCATAGGCTACAAGATGAGTGATCTCACCGAGGTCAGTCAAGCACTGTGCATGCACAAAATCCCCATGATGGAAGATCACAAGCCAACTGTTGAACACCAAAGGAAGCTTAATCTGAATATGAAAGAAGTTGTCTGCCTTGAAGTTATAAAGTTGTTCAAGATAGGAATTATCTATCCGATCTCCGATTCACCATGGGTAAGTCCTGTGCATGTTGTCCCAAATAAAGGTGGGACTACAGTGATACATAATGAAGACAATGAACTCATCCCCACTCGAACAGTCACAGGGTGGAGGATGTGTATTGATTACAGGACGTTGAACAAGGCGACTCGAAAGGATCATTTCCCAATGCCTTTTCTTGACCAAGTCCTAGAAAGGTTGGCTCACCAAGAATACTTCTATTATCTCAACGATTATTCTGGATTCTATCAAATACCTATACATCCATATGACCAAGATAAAACAACCTTTACTTGCCCATTTGGAACATATGCATTCAGAAGGATGCCATTTGGATTTTGTAATGCTCCTGCCACTTTCCAACACTGTATGGCAGCCATATTTGCTGGACTCATTGAAAGCATTATGGAAATTTTCATGGATGATTTCTTCGTATATGGGGATTCATATGACTCATGCCTGAAACACCTCTCCCTGGTCCTCAAACGATGTGAAGAAGCACATCTTGTGCTGAATTGGGAGAAATGTCACTTTATGGTAAAAGAAGGCATTGTCCTTGGCCATAGGGTTAGTAACCGAGGAATTGAAGTGGATAAGGCCAAGATCAAAGTGATCTCCAAACTCTCTATTCCAACCAATGTAATAAAGGTTCACACATTCCTTGGTCATGCAGGCTTTTATAGAAGGTTTATCAAAGATTTCTCCAAGATAACCAAGCCTATGACCAACTTGTTACTAAAGGACGTTGATTTCCATTTTGATGAAGAATGCATCAAAAGTTTCAACAACCTGAAGCATGCTCTTACAACAACGCCCATCATCCGAGCTCCAGATTGGGATTGTGGCATCCAACTTACAAAACACATATTAACTAAGCGGAAGCAAATCATTTGCAGTGGATTACTAAAAATCACTAAAAATTAAAACTTTTTGCAAAGAAATCCAATCATAGGAAATCTTTTCAACATGAACCATAGAATAACATTTACATCATGTTTCAAAGTACATGTCTTGTACTATCTCTTCTTGAAAAATACAACATCAATTGTCTTATGACATTATATACAAACATCATAAAACCTCGAGGCATCAAGCCAAAACCTCAAATCGACTCATTAGAACACTAACTATAAACTCCGAGGACCTGAGAGTACAGAGATGACACATAGGACTTCTAACTATATGACTTGACAGTCAGGATCTCCACCTGAGATCTCACTGTTGTCCAGGTTGATGCTTTCCTTTTCCTACAAAAGAGTATCTGCTTCTTTGTCTGCATCCACCTAAAAATGTTGGATCCCACGGGGCTGAGACAATTGTAAATTGCCCCAGCGGGAGATATAACTCTCCGCCAAAACATTGTTATTGTAGTTTAATGATATAAAACTAGGCAGAGGATAAGCATTTTAAAGCATTCTCATCTTAAAGCATTGTAACTATTCATGATAGAACAATAGATCAACTATTCTCTTAATAAGGAATAGGAAGAACATGTATATTATCTATTCATCATGTTGTACCATCATGTCACACTCATTATCTTGAAATGTCACCCATGAAACGTTCTTGTTTCTACCTGTTGGCCTTAGCCAATCTGCTAAATAGATCTTGGATTATGCTAGACATGAGAATGTACATCATCATGTCTTACTCAGGCATTGGTTTATACCAATTCTGTATAAACATTCTAGGCATTGGACTACACCAATCTTGTGCAACTAGTACAAGCCTTAGATTTATCTGATTCATGTGTATCCATTCCAAGTATTGAACTTATGTCAATCTTGTGTAACCATTCCAAGTATTGAACTATGTCAATCTTGTATAACCATTCCACGTATTGGGTTATTATCAATCATGTATTATTATTCCAAGTATTGGGATTTAACCAATCCTGTGTTATCATTCCAGGTATTGAACTATGTCAATCCTGTGTAATAATTCCAATTATTGGGTTATTACCAATCCTGTTTTATTATTCTAGGTATTGGGATTTAACCAATCCTGTGTTATCATTCCAGGTATTGAACTATGTCAATCCTGTGTAATCATTCCAAGTATTGGGTTATTACCAATCCTGTATTATTATTCTAGGTTTTGGGATTTAACCAATCCTATGTTATCATTCCAGGTATTGAACTATGTCAATCCTGTGTAATCATTCCAGGTATAGGGTTATTACCAATCCTGTGTTATTATTCCAGGTATTGGGATTTAACCAATATTGTGTTATCATTCTAGGTATTGAACTATGTCAATCTTGTGTAATCATTCCAGGTATTGGGTTATTACCAATCCTGTGTTATTATTCCAGGTATTGGGATTTAACCAATCCTGTGCAGTTGTTATTCCAGGTATTAGACTATGCTAATCCTATGCATCTATTCCAGATATTTAACTATATCAATCCTGTGATATTATTCCAGGTATTGAACTATGTCAATCATGTGCAACCTTTAAAACATTTTGTTACCTCTTACTAGGCAACACCCATCCTCATAGCTCATAAGGCCCATAGAACACCTTGTCACCTCTCATCAGGAAACATCTAACCATATCGCTCATAAGGCCATTACACATCTTTAGAATTCAGTCATGTTCATTACTCTTAACATTTATCATTAAATGATTCTCAGCACAAGGTATGAGTTCATTCCTCATCCTTATCATGGTATGATTACATCATATTCATTAGTTTGGCTTACCCTTATTCTCAAGGTATATTAGCCTATGCTTATCAAGGTATATCAAACTCATTACATTTTATTGTAACAATTTACATAACACACTTCATGTACTTCTTGTCCAAATATATTGGATTTGAGGTGCATCAAGGTATATTAATCTTGGAATGCTAAAAGTAATATCTATCACATATTGATGTATCACTTTCCTCATCACTTTCAACTTACTTAAGTTATCAGCTTATCTTGGATTAAGGTATTTCCCATCTTAATCCTTTCATCCGTTAACCTATCACTCTTACCATGAAGTGCATAGGTCACACATAAGAATGGTCCAACTATCTTCAATGATATGGACTCATCTCAGGTTAAAGCATTGCTTGCTATAAGGGTATCTACAGTCAATCACTTTAGGCATTTCTCCCATCAATGTATTAGTTACCATTCCAATATTAGGATTAGGGTTTCCCATACTATTATACTTCATTAGGGAGAGGATGGCATAAAACATCACCCTTCATTAGACTTTCTCATCATATTGCCTAAAATTAGGGTTTACTATTCATCCCAACAAGGGTTTCTCATGGCATCACCCTTAATTAGGGTTTCTCATGGAATCAACCTTAATTAGGGTTTCACATGGAATCACCTTCAATTAGGGTTTATCATTTCATATCAATTGGAGATACCAATCCAAATTAGGGTTTCACTCTCCATTCCCATAATTGGGGTTTTTCATTATGTTACCCTGAATTAGGGTTAGGGTTCATTAACCTTTTGGATTAGGGTTTCATGATCTCTTTACTAAGGATCATAACCTAATCACCACATGATCAATACTCATGTATGAATTCCTTTCCATCATCCTCTCAACTTGATTAGGTTACATCAACCCTTCAATCAAGTACATACAACTATGGTTAACATAGTGTACTAAGACATTACTCACATAACCTTTTAGGGATAATTAATCTATAGGTATTGATCATCTAGGTACTTTAGGGTTTCAACCTTTGTACCTAACCTTAATAATCATCATTGGATCAATTGATCAATCATCATCTTAATTCTCAAGAGAATCAATCACATTGGCCCTCCATTACATGAGGTATCCAAATGAATTGACCAATTGGATCTTCAATTACAACAGGTGTCCAAGTGGATTAACCAATTGAGTCCTCAATTACATTAGGTATCCAAAAGGATTAACCATATTGATCCTCAAAAAGTTTTTATTACTCGGGCCCCAAACAATCTTGGTCTTTTCAAAGTTCAAACAGTTTGAAACCATTTGGTAAATGTGGTGCTTGAAACCGTTTGCTAAAGCAAGTACTTGAAACCGTTTGCTTAAGGTGACCGTCAAGATCATTTGCTAAAGGTGACCTTCAAGATCGTTTGCTAAAGGTGACCTTCAAAACCATTTGCTAAAGGTGGTCACTTGAAACAATTTGCTAAAGTACCTTTTTGAAACCGCTTGAACTCAACCAGTTTGGGATCGTTTGGACTCAAACTATCTTGAGACCGTTTGGTCCAAACCCCCTCAAAACTGCATGGGCCAAATGTGGTCTCAACCAATCAAATTGAATTAGGGTTTCCAATGTTGATTCCTTCAATCATTGAATTTGTGTAACCAGTCATCAATTGGACCTACCATCATACTTCAATTGAGTTAATTAGGTCAACCTTCAACTTATTTGACCCTCAATTGATCATAAATTAGGGTTTGAATCAAATGGATTAGGGTTTGGAATTGATGATCCTTCAACATTAATCAATGTAAGATTAGTTACTTTGAAACCATTGAACCATCATCCAAATTGAACATGACCTGACCCCAAATGGTCTTGAGGTCATTTGGATGACCTCCAAACGGTCTTGAGACTGTTTCCCATGTCAACATCAAAATCAAAGTCAACCAATTAGAGTTTGGATCATTGGATTGATCACCAAATCAGCATTTGATTGCACTTCAACTTAGTACCTTTAGATCTTCAAACTCCTAACCATAGTCAACCCTAGACCTCCAAACGGTCTTGGGTGACCCCCAAACAGTCTTGGGATCGTTTGTATGACCTCCAAATGGTCTTGACACCATTTTCCCATCATACGTCATTAACCATGTCATTCAATTAGGGTTTGGATCCTAGGATTGGTCACCAAATCAGCATTTGATTGCATTTCAATTTGGTATCTTTGGACCTTCAAACACTTGAACATACTTAACCCTAGGCCTCCAAACGGTCTTGGGTGACCCCCAAACGGTCTTGAGACCATTTGGGTGATCCACAAATGGTCTTGAAACCATTTGGGTCAATCAACCCAAAGCATTAACTCATTCAATTGCAAAATCAACACTTAGCCGATTAGGGTTTATACCATATGTTTGAATCTTTAAATACCTAACCATACTCAACCCTAGACCTCCAAATGGTCTTGGTTGACCTCCAAACTGTATTGAGACCGTTTGGCTGATTCCCAAACGGTTTTGAAACCGTTTGGGTCAATCAACCCAAGTTTCAAACTCAATCACTTATGAAATCAGCACTCAACCCGATTAGGGTTTAGGTGATTGATGGACCTTCAACTCATGAACCAATTGGAGTTAATAAATAATAATTGGTGGGTCATTAACCTAGATTATTATGAAAAAATTCCCAAATGGTAAACCCTGGTAAACATCACCAAACAGTCTTAAACCGTTTTGCTTCAATGCGGTTTAGTGAAACCGTTTCGTTCCAAATGGTTTGGAACCGTTTGCTCCCAAACAGTTTGTGAAACCGTTTGGACATTTGATTGAAACCATTTGGTCTAGATATTTGGGGAGGTGTGTGCTTATGATGATGTCATCATCATCAAGCTCTAGACCCACAAAACCTTCTGTGATTTCCATGGAAATTGCATCAATCAACCAAATCAATAATTGTGAATAAAGAAATGATCATTATTTGATGGGGAATTGAATTCAATAACAAAATTAAGGTTACAAGTTATAAAACCTGCCTCCAATTTATATCCAAAGCTCCAATATCACGAAAACAATGGTGGATTAAGCTCTTGCAACTCCCCCTAGTCTCGTCCTCAAGGTTTGAGTGAAAAGGAATGGTTAGAATTGAAGAGGAGATCGAAATAGGAAGAATTCATGCATTGATTTGTGATTTCCACCATGGATTCAAGGGGAACAAGGGTCAAGAAGCTTACCAAAAGGTAGGGAGTCTTCCTCATGGTCCTCCCAATCTCCTTGGTCGTTTTTCAAGCAAAGGGTGGAAGTGAATTCGAAATTTCCCCTTTACTCTATGGATAAATGAGCTTATATGCAATTTTTATTAAAAAGTCAATTAGGAGAGAAAAAGTAGGAATTATCTCCCCCTTATACTTTCCACTTGCCCCCTTATCTTTCTTAGGGACTAGGATATCCTCTTTGCCTCTTATTCCTCTCAATTATCCATGTTTTAAATAAAAACAAATTAAGCACCTCAAATCATATTATACTAATATCCATATGTGAGTGGATATTTCTTTTCCTTATAAAATTGTGAGTGAGTTATCCACTCCCTTGGATATTTTAGTGGTCCTTGCAAAGATAAAGGACGTACACACACATCTGAATCCAACCATTTTAATTTTGGTTGAAGGCCCTTTAATTAATACATTTATTTTTGCCCTAAATTAAATTAGAGTTTCAATTAGGATTAAATCTTGATTATTTTAATATCAAGATTCTCTCTGCTCCAACTTAATTCAAATGAGGCGCCCCTCTCATTTTATTTGCACTACATGATGCCAAGAAATATTAGGGACCTTATTGAAGTGGTAATTTGCATATTGAACCCTAGGTTTTGGGTAAATTGCACATTACACCAAAACTAGGTTTTAATGCACATACATTGCTTTATCAGCTCTTTCTTGGTACTCAGGCTTCCATAAGCCATACCTCAGCATCATTTTCACTCTCATGATGCTTCAACACATGAGTAACATATTATCATGCACAATTTGCACTTAAACCCCTCAACTTGGGTAATTTGCACTTTAGTCCAAAACAAGCAAACATTGCTTCAACATTATTCAAACAGGACTAGAATTGCAACATAAGTTCCTATTGAGCCCTAATTACTTTTCACAAGATAGGATTAAGCATATAATCATCTTTCTTGATCAAAACACCTAGGGTTAAGGCATAACCCAATTCAGGGATGTTACAAATTATAAACCCCTAACAAGGATTTCGTCCCCAAAATCCCAAATAAAGGAAGACAAATGTTATTCAATCATCATACTATCTAGTCTTCACATAACATCTCCTTATTATGGAAACACCATAAAACTTTGATTAGTACAAAGTGTTTCCATACAAGATTCTCATAGAATCAACACACAAGGCACATGCTCCACTGTTCCTCATCATTGACTGTGGAATCAAATTTGTGTCAAGTAACACTTTTATTGTTCAGAGAAACATCATACATTCTTTATTAATATCATGTTTATGCAGAACATAAACCCCTAACAAATGATGTTCATATTATTTTATATAATCAGACTAATTTCATAGTTGACCACTCCAGGTAGCCAACCTAAACCATCTGATATTTCTCAGATACCAAAATCTTTCACCTTGGTATCTATCACATGTGTTGAGAACACATCACATTTTTATCTTCCTTTCATCTTGGAACATTAATTCATGTATTTTCAACTATTCATGAACCATTTATTCTTTGTTTCATCCTAGGTTCCTTGCCTTCAGCATAGGAATTTATAAGGATGATTACATGACATTATCCCTTTCTTTATTATTATCTAGCATGTTTATGATCATCTCATGATCTCATCACATTTCCCATTTCCTTATTATGGGAAAGATCTTTATTGCTTGCAACATTATTGAATAGGGTTCATCTCCCTTATTCTTATTCTTATCTTATGAGGAGTACACTTTTAGTTCCTCACACAACATGCTCATCTGAGATTATCTCAGACTTCTCTTTCTTATGCTTAGGATATGACACATTTATTCATTCCATATTTCTGATTTCATGATACTTATTAGATTGTCTCAGAATGACTACTTGGTTAGAGTAATCAAAAAGACAACAATCTAAAAGTTTCCATACTCACTTTATCATCAATAGTTGTATACCTGGCCAGGGTATATAAATACTGAGATTAAGTGGTATGCTCTTTATATACTATCATATTCTTTCTTTTTCATATTATCACAAGAATAAGGTTTAACATCCTTGGATTTCATCCAGGCATTTCTTCTGTACCTCATCTTTTCTTATAGAGGCAAGAACAACATAAAACATTTGTGATGTTTTACTATACAAAACATAAGTCCTCATAGGACTAATCAAGGAAAGCTCAATAAATTCCTTTCTCAAATAATCTAGGAATCATAAAATAACATATTTGAATGACATTATCTTGTCTAACCTATCATGATTCATGGATTATATACTGCCTCAGGCTAATTCTGCCTCAAAGATTGATTCAACAGGCTAAGGTTGAGCACTGACTTAATTTAAGTCCAGAAATTTGTCATTTCCTTTTGCTTCAACCTACTGATGCTGATTACAAATCATGTTGATATCTAAAGCATAATTATTGGGGGCTGGTAATCTAAGTTACTCTGCCAATGCTTGATCCACTATATACATTACTATTTCCCTAAATTCTCCAACAGTAATACTTAAAGAAGGATTTTCTTATTATAGTTGGATCAGCTAGGGGATTCTCAGGCAATTGTTTCTCTCTTGCCTATTCCCATGCACCTCTTCTTGGTGCAACATTGCTTCTTTCAGCAACAACCTCCTCATGTGACCCAGTCATCTTGAAGTTCTCCTTCTCTTATACGAGCAGAAGACACTATTAGATACACTGGATGACACCAGAACAGACTCTACTACCTTAGTCCTATGTCTCTATAGACTCAGCGAACCTAGAGCTCTAATACCAATAATTGTGGCATCCAACTTACAAAACACATATTAACCAAGCGGAAGCGAATCATTTGTAGAGAATTACTGAAAATCACTAAAAATTAAAACTTTTTGCAAAGAAATCCAATCATAGGAAATCTTTTCAACATGAACCATAGAATAACATTTACATCATGTTTCAAAGTACATGTCTTGTACTATCTCTTCTTGAAAAATACAACATCAACTGTCTTATGACATTATATACAAACATCATAAAACCTCGAGGCATCAAGACAAATCCTCAAATTGACTCATTAAAACACTAAATATAAACTCTGAGGACCTGAGAGTACATAGATGACACATAGAACTTCTAACTATATGACTTGACAGTCAGGATCTCCACCTGAGATCTCACTGCTGTACAGGCTGATGCTTTCCTTTTCCTACAAAAGAGTATCTGCTTCTTTGTCTGTATCCACCTAAAAATGTTGGTTCCCACGAGGGTGATAAAATTGAAAAATTTCCCCAGTGGGAGATATAACTCTCCGCCAAAACATTGTTATTGCAGTTTAATGATATAAAACTAGGCAGAGGATAAGCACTTTAAAGCATTCTCATCTTAAAGCATTGTAACTATTCATGATAGAACAATAGATCAACTATTCTCTTAATAAGGAATAGGAATAACATGTATATTATCTATTCATCATGTTGTACCATCATGTCACACTCATTATCTTGAAATGTCACCCATGAAACATTCTTGTTTCAACCTGTTGGCCTTAGCCAATTTGCTAAATAGATCTTGGATTATGCTAGACATGAGAATGTACATTATCATGTCTTACTCAGGCATGCTTTATACCAATTATGTATAAACATTCTAGGCATTGGACTACACCAATCCTGTGCAACTAATACAAGCATTAGATTTATATGATTCCTGTGTATGCATTCCAAGTATTGAACTTATGTCAATCTTGTGTAACCATTCCAAGTATTGAACTATGTCAATCTTGTGTAACCATTCCAGGTATTGGGTTATTATCAATCCTGTATTATTATTCCAAGTATTGGGATTTAACCAATCCTGTGTTATCAATCCAAGTATTGAACTATGTCAATCCTGTGTAATCATTCCAGGTATTGGATTATTACCAATCCTGTATTATTATTCTAGGTATTGGGATTTAACCAATCCTGTGTTATCATTCCAGGTATTGAACTATGTCAATCCAGTGTAATCATTCCAGGTATTGGGTTATTACTAATCTTGTGTTATTATTCCAGGTATTGGTATTTAACCAATCATATGTTTTCATTCTAGGTATTGAACTATGTCAATCCTGTGTAATCATTCCCGGTATTGGGTTATTACCAATCCTGTGTTATTATTCCAGGTATTGGGATTTAACCAATCTTGTGCAGTTGTTATTCCAGGTATTAGACTATGCTAATCCTATGCATCTATTCCAAATATTGAACTATATCAATCCTGTGATATTATTCCAGGTAATGAACTATGTCAATCCGGTGTAACCTTTAAAACATTTTGTTACCTCTTACTAGGCAACAACCATCCTCATAGCTCATAAGGCCCATAGAACACCTTGTCACCTCTCATCAGGAAACATCTAACCATATCGCTCATAAGGCCATTACACATCTTTAGAATTCAGTCATGTTCATTACTCTTAACATTTATCATTAAATGATTCTCAGTACAAGGTATGAGTTCATTCCTCATCCTTATCATGGTATGATTACATCATATTCATTAGTTTGGCTTACCCTTATTCTCAAGGTATATTAGCCTATGCTTATCAAGGTATATCAAACTCATTACATTTTATTGTAACAATTTACATAACACACTTCATGTGCTTCTTGTCCAAATATATTGGATTTGAGGTGCATCAAGGTATAGTAATCTTGGAATGCTAAAAGTAATATCTATCACATATTGATGTATCACTTTCCTCATCACTTTCAACTTCCTTAAGTTATCAGCTTATCTTGGATTAAGGTATTTCCCATCTTAATCCTTTCATCCATTAACCTATCACTCTTACCATGAAGTGCATAGGTCACACATAAGAATGGTCCAACTATCTTTAATGATATGGACTCATCTCAGGTTAAAGCATTGCTTGCTATAAGGGTATCTACAGTCAATCACTTTAGGCATTTCTCCCATCAATGTATTAGTTACCATTCCAATATTAGGATTAGGGTTTCCCATACTATTATACTTCATTAGGGAGAGGATGGCATAAAACATCACCCTTCATTAGACTTTCTCATCATATTGCCTAAAATTAGGGTTTACTATTCATCCCAACAAGGGTTTCTCATGGCATCACCCTCAATTAGGGTTTCTCATGGAATCAACCTTAATTAGGGTTTCACATGGAATCACCTTCAATTAGGGTTTATCATTTCATATCAATTGGGGATACCAATCCTAATTAGGGTTTCACTCTCCATTCCCATAATTGGGGTTTTGCATTATGTTACCCTGAATTAGGGTTAGGGTTCATTAACCTTTTGGATTAGGGTTTCATGATCTCTTTACTAAGGATCATAACCTAATCACCACATGATCAATACTCATGTATGAATTACTTTCCATCATCCTCTCAACTTGATTAGGTTACATCAACCCTTCAATCAAGTACATACAACTATGGTTAACATAGTGTACTAAGACATTACTCACATAACCTTTTAGGGATAATTAATCTATAGGTATTGATCATCTAGGTACTTTAGGGTTTCAACCTTTGTACCTAACCTTAATAATCATCATTGGATCAATGGATCAATCATCATATTAATTCTCAAGAGAATCAATCACATTGGCCCTCCATTACATGAGGTATCCAAATGAATTGACCAATTGGATCTTCAATTACAACAGGTGTCCAAGTGGATTAACCAATTGAGTCCTCAATTACATTAGGTATCCAAAAGGATTAACCATATTAATCCTCAAACATTTTTTATTACTCGGGCCCCAAACGATCTTGGTCTTTTCAAAGTTCAAACGGTTTGAAACCATTTGGTAAAGGTTGTGCTTGAAACCGTTTGCTAAAGCAAGTACTTGAAATCGTTTGCTTAAGGTGACCGTCAAGATCGTTTGCTAAAGGTGACTTTCAAGATCGTTTGCTAAAGGTGACCTTCAAAACCATTTGCTAAAGGTGGTCACTTGAAACCATTTGCTAAAGTACCTTTTTGAAACCGTTTGAACTCAACCAGTTTGGGATTGTTTGGACTCAAACTATCTTGAGACCGTTTGGTCCAAACCCCCTCAAAACCGCATGGACCAAATGTGGTCTCAACCAATCAAATTGAATTAGGGTTTCCAATGTTGATTCCTTCAATCATTGAATTTGTGTAACCAATCATCAATTGGACCTACCATCATACTTCAATTGAGTTAATTAGGTCAACCTTAAACTGATTTGACCCTCAATTGATCATAAATTAGGGTTTGAATCAAATGGATTAGGGTTTGGAATTGATGATCCTTCAACATTAATCAATGTAAGATTAGTTACTTTGAAACCATTGAACCATCATCCAAATTGAACATGACCTGACCCCAAATGGTATTGAGGTCATTTGGATGACCTCCAAACGGTCTTGAGACTGTTTCCCATGTCAACATCAAAATCAAAGTCAACCAGTTAGAGTTTGGATCATTGGATTGATCACCAAATCAACATTTGATTGCACTTCAACTTAGTACCTTTAGATCTTCAAACTCCTAACCATAGTCAACCCTAGACCTCCAAACGGTCTTGGGTGACCCCCAAACAGTCTTGGGATCATTTGTATGACCTCCAAATGGTCTTGACACCGTTTGCCCATCATACGTCATTAACCATGTCATTCAATTAGGGTTTGGATCCTAGGATTGGTCACCAAATCAGCATTTGATTGCATTTCAATTTGGTATCTTTGGACCTTCAAACACTTGAACATACTTAACCCTAGGCCTCCAAACGGTCTTGGGTGACCCCCAAACGGTCTTGAGACCATTTGGGTGATCCAAAAATGGTCTTGAAACCATTTGGGTCAATCAATCCAAAGCATTAACTCATTCAATTGCAAAATCAACACTTAGCCGATTAGGGTTTATACCATATGGTTGAATCTTTAAATACCTAACCATACTCAACCCTAGACATCCAAATGGTCTTGGTTGACCTCCAAAATGTCTTGAGACCGTTTGGATGATTCCCAAACGGTTTTGAAACCGTTTGGGTCAATCAACCCAAGTTTCAAACTCAATCACTTATGAAATCAGCACTCAACCCGATTAGGGTTTAGGTGATTGATGGACCTTCAACTCATGAACCAATTGGAGTTAATAAATAATAATTGGTGGGTCATTAACCTAGATTATTATGAAAAAATTCCCAAATGGTAAACCCTGGTCAACATCACCAAACAGTCTTAAACCGTTTTGCTTCAATGCGGTTTAGTGAAACCGTTTCGTTCCAAATGGTTTGGAACCGTTTGCTCCCAAACGGTTTGTGAAACCGTTTGGACATTTGATTGAAACCATTTGGTCTAGATATTTGGGGAGGTGTGTGCTTATGATTATGTCATCATCATCAAGCTCTAGACCCACAAAACCTGCTGTGATTTCCATGGAAATTGCATCAATCAACCAAATCAATAATTGTGAATAAAGAAATGATCATTATTTGATGGGGAATTGAATTCGATAACAAAATTAAGGTTACAAGTTATAAACCCTGCCTCCAATTGATCTCCAAAGCTCCAATATCACGAAAAAAATGGTGGATTAAGCTCTTGCAACTCTCCCTAGTCTCGTCCTCAAGGTTTGAGTGAAAAGGAATGGTTAGAATTGAAGAGGAGATCGAAATAGGAAGAATTCATGCATTGATTTGTGATTTCCACCATGGATTCAAGGTGAACAAGGGTTAAGAAGCTTACCAACAGGTAGGGAGTCTTCCTCATGGTCCTCCCAATCTCCTTGGTCGTTTTTCAAGCAAAGGGTGGAAGTGAATTCGAAATTTCCCCTTTACTCTATGGATAAATGAGCTTATATGCAATTTTTATTAAAAAGTCAATTAGGAGAGAGAAAGTAGGAATTATCTACCCCTTATACTTGCCACTTGCCACCTTCTCTTTATTAGGGACGAGGATATCCTCTTTGCCTCTTATTCCTCTCAATTATCCATGTTTTAAAGAAAAACAAATTAAGCACCGCAAATCATATTATACTAATATCCATATGTGAGTGGATATTTCTTTTCCTTATAAAATTGTGAGTGAGTTATCCACTCCCTTGGATATTTTCGTGGTCCTTGCAAAGCTCAAGGACGTACACACACATCTGAATCCAACCATTTTAATTTTGGTTGAAGGCCCTTTAATTAATACATTTATTTTTGTCCTAAATTAAATTAGAGTTTCAATTAGGATTAAATCTTGAATATTTTAATATCAAGATTCTCTCTGCTCCAACTTAATTCAAATGAGGCGCCCCTCTCATTTTATTTGCAGTACATGATGCCAAGAAACATTAGGGACCTTATTGAAGTGGTAATTTGCATATTGAACCCTAGGTTTTGGGTAAATTGCACATTACACCAAAACTAGGTTTTAATGCACATACATTGCTTTATCAGCTCTTTCTTGGTACTCAGGCTTCCATAAGCCATACCTCAGCATCATTTTCACTCTCATGATGCTTCAACACATGAGTAACATATTATCATGCACAATTTGCACTTAAACCCCTCAACTTGGGTAATTTGCACTTTAGTCCAAAATAAGCAAACATTGCTTCAACATTATTCAAACAGGACTAGAATTGCAACATAAGTTCCTATTGAGCCCTAATTACTTTTCACAAGATAGGATTAAGCATATAATCATCTTTCTTGATCAAAACACCTAGGGTTAAGGCATAACCCAAGTCAGGGTATATCAAACACATTACATTTTATTGTAACAATTTACATAACACACTTCATGTGCTTCTTGTCCAAATATATTGGATTTGAGGTGTATCAAGGTATATTAATCCTGGAATGCTAAAAGTAATATCTATCACATATTGATGTATCACTTTCCTCATCACTTTCAACTTCCTTAAGTTATCAGCTTATCTTGGATTAAGGTATTGCCCATATTAATCCTTTCATCCATTAACCTATCACTCTTACCATGAAGTGCATAGGTCACACATAAGAATGGTCCAACTATCTTTAATGATATGGACTCATCTCAGGTTAAAGCATGGCTTGCTATAAGGGTATTTGCAGTCAATCACCTTAGGGATTTCTCCCATCAATGTATTAGTTACCATTCCAATATTAGGATTAGGGTTTCCCATACTATCATACTTAATTAGGGCTAGGATGGCATAAAACATCATCCTTCATTAGACTTTCTCATCATATTGCCTAAAATTAGGGTTTACTATTCATCCCAACAAGGGTTTCTCATGACATCACCCTCAATTAGGGTTTCTCATGGAATCAACCTTAATTACGGTTTCACATGGAATCACCTTCAATTAGGGTTTATCATTTCATATCAATTGGAGATACCGATCCTAATTAGGGTTTCACTCTCCATTCCAATAATTGGGGTTTTACATTATGTTACCCTGAATTAGGGTTAGGGTTCATTAACCTTTTGGATTAGGGTTTCATGATCTCTTTACTAAGGATCATAACCTAATCACCACATGATCAATACTCATGTATGAATTCCTTTCCATCATCCTCTCAACTTGATTAGGTTACATCAACCCTTCAATCAAGTACATACAACTATGGTTAACATAGTGTACTAAGACATTACTCTCATAACCTTTTAGGGATAATTAATATAGGTATTGATCATCTAGGTACTTTAGGGTTTCAACCTTTGTACCTAACCTTAATAATCATCATTGGATCAATGGATCAATCATCATCTTAATTCTCAAGAGATTCAATCACATTGGCCCTCCATTACATGAGGTATCCAAATGAATTGACCAATTGTATCTTCAATTACAATAGCTGTCCAAGTGGATTAACCAATTGAGTCCTCAATTACATTAGGTATCCAAAAGGATTAACCATATTGATCCTCAAACAATTTTGATTACTTGGGCACCAAATGGTCTTGGTCTTTCAAAGTTCAAATGGTTTGAAACCATTTGGTAAAGGTGGTGCTTCAAACCGTTTTCTAAAGCAAGTACTTGAAACCGTTTGCTAAAGGTTACCCTCAAGATCGTTTGCTAAAGGTGACCTTCAATATCATTTCCTAAAGGTGACCTTCAAAACCATTTGCTAAAGGTGGTCACTTGAAACCATTTGCTAAAGTACCTTTTTGAAACTGCATGAACTCAACCGGTTTGGGATCGTTTGGTCCCAAATGGTCTTGAGACCGTTTGGTCCGAACCCCCTCGAAACCGCATGGACCAAATGTGGTCTCGACCAATCAAATTGAATTAAGGTTTCCAATGTTGATTCCTTCAATCATTGAATTTGTGTAACCAATTATCAATTGGACCTACCATCATACTTCAATTGAGTTAATTAGGTCAAACTTCAACTGATTTGACCCTCAATTGAACCGCAATTGATCATGAATTAGGGTTTGAATCAAATGGATTAGGGTTTGGAATCGATGATCCTTCAACATTAATCAATGTAAGATTAGTTACTTTGAAACCATTGAACCATCATCCAAATTGAACATGACCTGACCCCAAACGGTCTTGAGGTTCTTTGGATGACCTCCAAAAGGTCTTGAGACCGTTTTCCCATGTCAACATCAAAATCAAAGTCAACCAATTAGAGTTTGGATCATTGGATTGATCACCAAATCAGCATTTGATCGCACTTCAACTTAGTACCTTTAGATCATCAAACTCCTAACCATAGTCAACCCTGGACCTCCAAACGGTCTTGGGTGACCCCCAAACGGTCTTGGGATCATTTGTATGACCTCCAAACGGTCTTGAGAGCGTTTTCCCATCATAACATCATTAACCATGTCATTCAATTAGGGTTTGGATCCTAGGATTGGTCACCAAATCAGCATTTGATTGCATTTCAATTTGGTATCTTTGGACCTTCAAACACTTGACCATACTTAACCCTAGGCCTCCAAACGGTCTTGGGTGACCCCCAAACGGTCTTGAGACCATTTTGGTGATCCCCAAATGGTCGTGAAACCGTTTGGGTCAATCAACCCAAAGCATCAACTCATTCAATTGCAAAATCAACACTTAGCCGATTAGGGTTTATACCATATGTTTGAATCTTTAAATACCTAACCATACTCAACCCTAGACCTCCAAATGGTCTTGGTTGACCTCGAAATGGTCTTGAGACCGTTTGGGTGATTCCCAAATGGTTTTGAAACCGTTTGGGTCAATCAACCCAAGTTTCAAACTCAATCACTTATGAAATCATCACTCAACCCGATTAGGGTTTAGGTGATTGATGGACCTTCAACTCATGAACCGATTGGAGTTAATCAATAATAATTGGTGGGTCATTAACCTAGATTATTATGAACAAATCCCCAAATGGTCAACCCTGGTCAACATCACCAAATGGTCTTAAACCATTTTCTTCAATGTGGTTTAGTGAAACCATTTTGTTCCAAACAGTTTGGAACCGTTTGCTCCCAAACGGTTTGTGAAACCGTTTGGACATTTGATTGAAATTGTTTGGTCTAGATATTTGGGGAGGTGTGTTATTATGATGATTTCATCATCATCAAGCTCTAGACCCACGAAACCTTCTGTGATTTCCATGGAAATTGCATCAATCAAGCAAATCAATAATTGTGAATAGAGAAATGATCATTATTTGATGGGGAATTGAATTCAATAACGAAATTAAGGTTTCAAGTTATAAAACCCACCTCCAATTGAGCTCCAAAGCTCCAATCTCACGGAAAAAATGGTGGATGAAGCTCTTGCAACTCCCCCTAGGCTCGTCCTCAAGGTTTGAGTGAAAAGGAATGGTTAGAATTGAAGAGGAGATCGAAAAAGGAAGAATTCATGCATTGATTTGTGATTTCCACCATGGATTAAAGGTGAACAAGGGTCAAGAATATTACCAAAAGGTAGGGAGTCGTCCTCCTGGTCTTCCCAAGATCCTTGGTCGTTTTGCAAGCAAAGGGTGGAAGTGAATTCGAAATTTCCCCTTTACTCTATGGATAAATGAGCTTATATGCATTTTTTTATTATTAAAAAGTCAATTAGGAGAGAGAAAGTAGGAATTAACTCCCCCTTATCCTTGCCAATTGCCCCCTTATCTTTATTAGGGACGAGGCTATCCTCTTTGCCTCTTATTACTCTCAATTATCCATGTTTTAAAGAAAAGCAAATTAAGCACCTCAAATCATATTATACTAATATCCATATGTGAGTGGATATTTCTTTTCCTTATAAAATTGTGAGTGAGTTATCCACTCCCTTGGATATTTTCATGGTCCTTGCAAAGATCAAGGACGTCCACACACATCTGAATCCAACAATTTTAATTTTATTTGAAGGCCCTTTAATTAATACATTTATTTTTGCCCTAAATTAAATTAGGGTTTCAATTAGGATTAAATCTTGATTATTTTAATATCAAGATTCTCTCTCCTCCAACTTAATTCAAATGAGGTGCCCCTCTCATTTTATTTTCTCTACATGATGCCAAGAAACATTAGGGACCTTATTGAAGTGGTAATTTGCATATTGAACCCTAGGTTTTGGGTAAATTGCACATTACACCAAAACTAGGTTTTAATGCACATACATTGCTTTATCAGCTCTTTCTTGGTACTCAGGCTTCCATAAGCCATACCTCAGCATCATTTTCACTCTCATGATGCTTCAACAAATGAGGAACATATTATCATGCACAATTTGTACTTAAACCCCTCAACTTGGGTAATTTGCACTTTAGTCCAAAACAAGCAAACATTGCTTCAACATTATTCAAACATGACTAGAATTGCAACATAAGTTCCGCTTGAGCCCTAATTACTTTTCACAAGATAAGATTAAGCATATAATCATCTTTCTTGATCAAAACACCTAGGGTTAAGGCATAACCCAGGTCAGGGATGTTACAGGGATCACCCATTTGAAGTTATGTGTGATGCCAGTGATTATGTTGTGGTTGTTGTTCTAGGGAAATGTATAGAGAAGAAAAACTTTGTGATCTACTATGCATCGAAGACCCTCGATGAGGCTCAAAGGAATTATGCAACTACCGATAAAGAACTTCTTGCAGTCGTGTATGCCTTTGACAAGTTCAGATCCTACCTCATAGGTTCAAAAGTCATTGTCTACATAGATCATGCAACTATTTGTTACCTCCTAGCGAAGAAAGATGCAAAACCCAGGTTGATAAGATGGATTCTCCTCTTGCAAGAATTTGATCTTGAGATAAGAGATAAGAAAGGTACAGAGAATGTCATAGTAGACCACCTAAGTCGCATCCACACTCTAGAAACTAAGAAGATCCTGATTAACGATTCTCTTCCAGATGACCAACTAATGAATGTTTCAGAAGCTTCCCCTTGGTACTCAGACTATGTGAACTACCTCATTGTTGGTGTCATCCACCCTGAATGCATCGGGAATGCACTGAAGAAATTCATGCATGATGTGAAGCAGTATCATTGGGATGAGTCGTACCTCTTCAAGCTCTATGTTGATGGTCTCTACAGAGATTGTATAGACGAGGAGGAATCCCAACTCATTTTAGAGCAATGTCACTCATGCCCAGTTGGAGGCCATATGAGTTCTAAGAAAAGTGCTATAAAAATTTTGCAACGTGGTTTCTTTTGGTCAACCATATCCAAAGATTCCTACAACTTTGGCTTATCATGTGACAAGTGGTAGAGAATGGGTAACATAACAAAGAGAGATGAGATGCCACTGAAGTTGTGGCAAGAATTCAAGATATTTGATGTTTGGGGTGTGGACTACATGGGTCCATTCCCATCTTCTCATGTATTTTCCTACATCCTAGTGGCGGTGGATTACGTCTCAAAATGGGTAGAAGCCATACCAACCATCACTAGCGATTCCAAACCCGTCATCAAAATGTTCAAAGATATTATTTTCCCCTATTTTGGAGTCCCACACACCGTGATATCTGACGGAGGATCTCATTTCCTGGAAAGAAGCTTTGAAGCATTGCTGAGAAAATATGGTGCAACGCACACAGTAGCCTCACCCTACCATCCACAAACAAGTGGACAGGTAGAGGTTTCTAACCGTCAACACAAGGCTATTTTGGAAAAGACAGTAGGCCGCAACTGAAAAGATTGGTCAGTGAAAATCAATGACGCATTGTGGGCCTACCGAACCGCTCTTAAGACTCCCCTTGGTACTAAACCATTTCAGTTAATATATGGGAAGTCATGCCACCTTCCTGTAGAACTCAAGCACAAAGCATGGTGGGCAATAAAACAACTAAATTTTGATATGAAGAAAGCAGGCCAAGCTAGGATTCTGCAACTTCAGGAGCTGGAAGAACTCCGGATGACAGCTTATGAAAATGCATGAATCTATAAAGAACGTACGAAACTTTGGCATGATGGTCATATGAAAAGAAAAGACTTACGAGTGGGAGACCAAGTTCTTCTATTCAACTCAAGACTGAAGTTATTCCCAGGGAAACTTCATTCTCGATGGTCATGGCCTTACATTGTCAAGAGCATCTCCCCACATGGTGCTTTCTCTTTACGGAGTGAAAAGTCAGGAAAATTTGTGACAAATGGTCAACGATTGAAGAAATATTTCACCTCTGCTAACACATGCAACGTAGCAATGCTGGATCTTTCGAATCCAACATATCCATCGTAAAATTAAAGGGTTCATTCGAGCCATCGACATAAAACAAAGACGCTTGTCGGGAGGCAACCCGATCAATAAATTCATTTTTAGTTACGATTTTCCTTAATTTTGTTTTTAAATTTTAGATAAGTTTGCACTAAATAAAAACTGCATCGTGAGATGCCATTTTGAGTTTTGATTGATCTTCATTTTGAGATTTTCAGATGGAGGACACACTCTGCTTGGAACGCAACCACATCTGGTGGTTCAAATGGCATGAATTTTCTCCTCCATCTTGGATTTAGGGTTTGCTCGGGATGAGAAAATCTCTAAGTTTGGGGTGGAGGTTGGGTGGTATGTACTTTACTTTCCACCTTTACCCATCTATTTCAGACTTAAATTTTCATCGTTGCATTGTTGACCAAAATTTTCAAAAAAAAATTCAAAAATTTTAAAGTTTTCCTAAGAAATTGAACTGATACTTGATGAAGTTTTGACGCTTTCTGTTTCATTAAAAGCCAATTCCTAGCCTGATATGCATTTCAAATCATTATACCCTCCTTATTCGAAGTAGACCCTCAAAAGGACTATTTTCTTGAAACTGGCCTTTTGATTGAAAGCATCTTGTGAAGCTTATGATTCCTAACATCATGACCCTTCTGCAAATATGATAAGTGTCTGTCGAACTGATAGGGATCAAACATGTCGAGCTTCCTAACTAACTAGTGGAACAATAACATGGAATCCCCACTGGATCCTCATCAAGTCATTATTTGAGCAGAGTACGATAAAGAGAATGACCCGATGCACTAAATTGTAAATAAAGTGGCATTCAGATATGAACTATATTCTACACTTCTTCTATCATCTTTGTACCCTTCCGTCCATCAAAAAGAAACAAAAATAGCCAAAATAGTTCCAAACCCTAAGTTCGGGGTGGCACGCCATTTCCCTCTACATCCACTTCTTCCATACCCCTCACAAATTAATAGGGGTGTACCACAAAAAAAATGATGCCAAAGCACACACAAATAAATGCTATCTTGAGTCAAATAGAGGAGAGATTCGCACAAAAAATGCAATAAATGAAATTGCAAATCATATAATAAAAATCTCAAGTCAAATAGAGGAGATATTTATTTCTTCATTCCATACCACCCTTCACTCCCTTTTCCATCTAAAGGCACAATGAATGCCTCCACTATCCTAAAATACACCAGTGTCAAATTAGGTGCACACTTGTTGTTCAGTGGGTATCTCTGGACTCTCACGAAACTCTTAGAAATGCTTGTTGTTGGAAAAAGTGAGGAAGTGGTAGGAAAGACCGAATAGATGGCAAACGGAATGGGGTGCAAATTGCAAGGCCAAGACCGCTTGGGCAAGATCGAGAGGTCAAAACCGAATGAGTCAAAACTAATTGGGTCAAGACCAAATGATCAAGACCAGAGCTGAGAGGGTCTTGAGTGAAGGTGGGTCAGCAACCTAATGTTCCATTCAATCTGCATAAAATTTATATAAACCTAGTTAATAATCTTGTTAATTGAATCAATTAAGCAATCTTGCATTTTGTTAGATTTAAGATGTGAAAGAGAATTCATTTAGTTGAATTGGGCTTCAGATGGGGACTGCAAATCATGATGAATATGCATTCATCAATAAAACATATAGTGATAGAGTCTTATTTGTCCTTGTTCACTCAGGTCTAAGCGTAGATGTTGTTTGGTGTCCTTTATCGGCCTTGCTTTTTGCCATGTGTGTCCGACCTTTAGAAATGCAGTTAAACGAGTTGTAAGTTTCTACGTGCATGTCTATATTAATTACATACACGTAAGTCTTATTTGGGACTTTACTTTTGATATTGTGAGCATGCCTCTTGGATCTTTTATAAATCAATGGTTGTAATCTATATAAATTTGTAATATGTTATTGCAAACTCTTATTTGGATCCAATGCTCATTATAATGATATTTATGGTGTTTGGCAGAATTTTTAATCGATGAATTCTATGACATATGGGGTTGATGATTTTTGAGGATTTTAAAAAGGGGTTTTGTTTTGGTAACTTTGCTTTTGTGGCATCAGAGCGCTACAAGTTTTCAGTATCAGAGCCTAGGTTCACTGAGGTAGGTACATATGATTAGGTTGTCATGTGTAACACCCTACTTTTCACAACATATAAATATCACTTAGAAGAAGCATTCTTACTCAAGGGGGTGTCACAAAATGGTGATCCTTGCGATTTGAATAAATGAAACACTTTTCACTGAATGAAATCAAATTGATACATAGTTTTTGGAAAAATAAAACTACATCATGTTAATTCATCAAATCTAATCTATTTGGTAACATAACTAAGCATAATGTGAATGATATTTATATCTTTGGATTGGCTTGGTAAATGGCAAGCCACCAAGCTATGCTTGAGAATCTCCTAATCCTTTTCTTATTCTTTTGTTCTTTAATTGCTCCAAATTCTTTAGACATTGCATCCCCAACCATGCATTGGAAAAAATAGGTGTTAGAGTTAGTGGAATGAGTATTCTAAAGTATATATTACAGAAGGAATAAAATGCTACAAAATATTCTTGTACTTTATAAATAAGAAACTAACATCAAACTCTGATTAAAATCTTTAAACATATGATTTCTTATTCGTTTAACTTAATTATTATCTTTCTACTTCAACTTTCTCTAGACACATGTACTCTGGTACCTAGGTCCCATGACCTACACCAAAACGCCTGGGTCACAAATATCTTATATGAATCTCTCTCGTCATACTCATAGATGAGATTATAGACAAGATATAGACTAATGTATCTTTTATTTATGAATTTTGTCTAATTGTGGCGACCATTATACCATAAGTCCTCCTTAATATGCATATCTACCCCCTGAATTGGCATCAAGGTACCTCTGGATTGGCACTACATGCCTCTGAATGACGCTGAGGTGTCTATGAATTGGACCGAAGTACCTCTAAATAGGAGTAAACACTCCTCTAAATTTGCAACATATGCCTCTGAGTCGTCCTGGGAGTAACTAAATGAGGACATAGCATATAATTATTATGTGAGGGTTCTAGATTACTTATCATAAATCTAAACTTACTAAATTTTGAATATAAAAGTATGTTATACTAAAAATGAGTATTGAGTATTGCACATGTACTAAATTCTGAATCTAAATCTCTTCTCTTAAATTCGTAAATGAATCTACATCTAAATATGATATGAATCTCAGTTAGTACATAACTGAGGTTGGGTCTAAACCCTTATCATGAATATTTATCCAATATCTAACTACTCTCATAATGAGTGATACAAGTTTGGATCTAAATATGATATTCTTATTATTTGGATAAACCTTAATCTGAGACTCTGATTTGATAGAATGACTTAATTAGATCTTGATTTTAGTGTATATGGCAACTGAGTCTAAAGGCTTAGGATAAAGGGTTTGAACTGAATTTAGGGGTACTAAGCATATGGAAGTAACTTAAGTAAAGTACATGAAAGTAATTTAAGTATAACATATCTAAAACTATGATATCAGATAAGATAACCCAATCTCTATAGAATTCTCACTAAATCTAATCTTACCATGAATCTTCATATATTCATATGAGCTTCAATCTTAAAATTTAAATATGAAAATAGCAATTGTAAAAAATCTTATCTTGCATCTTAACCATAAATTAATGCACCATAATCTTATAATATTATTATTAACTCCATTTACAATTCATTATGATCCCAATAGTACCTTTATTTTGAAAATTGGACCATGTCTTAATATGTTCAAAACTTATATTCTCACATTGCACTTAACTTTTAGATATTAATCATTCTAAGGAATCTAACTAACTCTAAGTTATTAGATCTCTACATGCATTAGAAATCTTGATAACATGTTTCTACTTGAAATCTTAATACATAGTTACATATAGATACATGTAAGAAATCATAATATCAAATTTGTACTTAAATTCTTAATACTTGGTTATATCACATAACCATATAAGTATGATAGCCTTACTTGTATTTCTTATCTTGAACATTCATATAAAACATTACTAAGAAATATGATATAAATATATATCATTTTATCCTTCTTAAGTCACATACATCAACCATCCCATGACACACCTCTAATTAAGATATTGAGCATATGAAATGTCATAATCATAAAGTACTGAGAAATCTTGCTTGAATAACTTGATTAGAACATTGGATATGAAGGTCTTATTTAAGAAGCATGTAAATGCACTAGGTTTGATAAATTGATGAATGCATATTCATCCTGATTTTTAGTCATCCTTTTTATAACCAAATTGATTCAATACTTTCGATTCATCTCTTAAATCTCACATATTGCATGTTCCCTAAATAAATTCAATCATTATGATTTTTGATCAAATTTATATTGATTTGGTATAGGTCTATACCAAGTTATATCATCACATGGAGCTCACCAAAGAACCTATCATTTTTGACCTTGACCAAACGATCTGCTCTACCGATTCTAACCTTTCGGCTTCAGATATTCACCCACAAGGTCTTAAAACCATTTAAGCCCATTCAATCTCAAGACCGCATGAACCCAAACGGTCTCAAGGTCAGACGTCGTCTAATAGTTTCAAGACCATTTGGACATAGAACCGATTAGATACTCTACACCATTTGGGATCAAGACAGTTTGGACATAGAACCGATTGGATACTCTAAACCGTTTGGATGAAGACCGGTTGGCACACGTAAGTAAAGACCATTCGGTCCCATTCGGTCCCAAGACCGTTTGGTCCCATTCGGTCCCAAGACCATTTGGATCCATTCGGTCCCAAGACTGTTTGATCACTTGCGTGAAAACCGAATGAAGATAGAACTTGAAACCATTTGGACGTCAAATGGTATCGAAACCGTTTGGATGTCAAACAGTCTCAAAACCATTCGAGTTGCTTCACGCCAAAAGCATGAAGCTCCCATCCAAGCCTATAAATAGATCCCCAAGGACCCTCATTTGGAGGCATCGACACCAGCACGCCGAAAGGCTACCGACGGTCTGATCCAGCACCATATTCCACACACCCACCTGCTCCTCTTGATGCCAAGTGGGGAGAGAAGGAGAGAGAGAAGGTGAAGAATGATCCTTAACTATACTGTGATAAGACTCATCCTCTTGCGGGTGGTATTATTGCACTTTGGTTTTGGTAAAAGCTTGGGGATTTCAACCCCGAGTGAGTTTGTTAGTGCATTAAAATATCACATCAAATTCTGGCGCCGTTGTCGGGGACAACGAAATCAGTTAGTCAAATCTAGTTCTTTTAAGACTAATTTTGGATTTTGCTTTTTCTTTTGACACAATCGATCATCTACTTGAAACATTAACTTTACTCTGTGGTTCTCATTTTCGAAATCTTTCTTTTTTCAGGTACAACCCAAGGCATAGTGTATGCACCGTTCGGACAGCCCCAGACTCACAACAAGCTTTGATCCTGAGATAGATAGAACTTTTCATCGACATATCTGAGAAAATGAAGCAAGGATGGCTCAGGAAGAGGAAGTAGCTCGAAGGGTGGCTCAAGCCATCAATGCACAAAGAGAGAGGCTCATGCAAGAAGCCAGAGTTGCAGTTCAACATGAAATCCTAGAAGCGCAAGCAGCAGTGCAAGCAGCTGAACTACAAAAGGATCTTAGAGAGTTCTCAATCCCTAAAGCAGTGAATTTTCATCATCCAGTACAACCTCCTCCTATCAACGCTACTAATTTTGAGATAAGAGCACATTGGATCACCCTACTTCAGAATAACCCTTTCTATGGCAAGCAAGGAGAAGATAGCCAAGAACATCTTCTGAGGTTTATTGATCTATGTGCCATGACAAAAAAATGGAGTCACAGATGATGCCATTCGACTTCATCTCTTCAAGTATTCCCTTGCCGATAGAGGTATGAGTTGGTACAATTCATTGCAAAGTGAAATCCCCATCACCACCTGGGAACAACTCCAAAATGTGTTTCTAGAAAAATTCTACCCTCCATCCCTTACCTATGAAATTAGAGGGCGGATAACAAATTTCACTCAAGTTCCTGGAGAAACCCTTGCTGAAACTTGGGATAGATACAAACAGCTTCTACGCAAGTGTCCACACCACAGAATTCTCAAGAACAAACTCATTGAGATTTTCTATACGTGTGTGGATGATGACATTAAGAGATTCCTCGATTCCTCGTCTGGAGGAAACTTCATGCGTCAAAGTTATGACATCGCATGGAGAGTCGTCACCCTGGGAATAGAAAATCAAGCCAATTGGGGTACATCTGTAGGTAAAGGAGTTTTAAAAGTGGCTATGGCTGAAGCGACACTTGAGTACAAATCTATCGCAGAAACCCTAAAACTCTTAGTTGTCAAGCAATATCATATTGAATCCTCACTCGCTGCAATTGGTACAGGACATCCACCCCATCAACAACCAGAACAGATCATGTCTGCTTCCCTATTTTGTGAAGCATGTAAAGGTTCCTATCATTCCACCTTATCATGCAATGTTCTCTACGATGTTGTTCTGCGCAACGTATGTGGCCAAGGAGATAATGGCCAAATGGAAAATCTTAACGTTGTTAATACCATCCCTGGTCAAAGTTACTACAATCTGAATCATAATAGGAATCATCTAGGATTTCAATATGGAAACCCCTCTAGAGCAGTGAACTCATATCAATTCAACTCAAACAGCCAACCATGAGGCCCACCAGGATTCCATCATAATCAACAATAGAATTTTGGAAATCAAGGAAATTTTAAAGGGAACTTTCAGAATAGGAATTTCAATAACTATCAAAATAGTTCTCAGTACCAAAATCTTAATCAACCTCAAGGACAACAAGCTGGTCCCCTCTCACCTGATGACAAATTGACAACCATTGAGAAGATGTTACATTCACAATAGAATATGATTGCTAACCAACAAACCATGATAGCTAACCAGTAGGCACACCAGAAAGCTATCGAGTCTCAACTAGCTCAACTTGCTGCTAGCATAAAGCCACCTGTCAGAGCATTTGCGGGTCAGCCCGAGAATAATCCTAAACACCCAGAAAAATTGAAAGCTGTCACAACTAGGTCAGACAAGGAATATTCAGATCCTCCTATCAAGACACCTGTGGTTATTACAGATAAAGATGAACCTGTGATTGTTCGAGACTCAACAACACCAGATTCTCAACCAAGAGAACCAGTAACTGCCGACAAGACAGATAAGGAAAGTCCTGAGAAACATATTGATGAAGAAAATGAAACACCTAAACCTGATATCCATGTATACAAGCCTCATATTCCTTTCCCTACTTGTTTAAGGAAAACCAATCTTGATACTCAGTTCAATAAGTTTAAAGAAGCTATAAAGAAACTTCACGTTGATATACCCTTTTTGGATGCGCTGGCTGAGATACCAGCTTGGACAAAATACTTAAAGTCACTCCTTACCAAGAATATATAACTAAAGAATATGAGATAGTCAAGTTAGCTAAAACCACTTCGGATATCATCCAGAGTAAGATGCCAAAGAAACACAAAGATCCAGGATCTTTTGAGATTTCCTGCCATATCGGTGATTCTTCATGCAAGAAAGTACTAGCGGACCTTGGTGCTAGCATCTCCATCATTCCACTTAGCCTTTGCAAAAGGATAGGGTTTTTTGAACTTCTTCCAACTAGAATGACCATACAACTCATAGACAATTCAATAAAACACCTGTTATGAATTATTGAGGACATACCTATCAAGGTCGGAAAAGACTCCTATGTTCCCTGTGACTTTGTCATCATGGATATAAAGGAGGACGCCAAATATCCTCTCATATTTGGACGTCCGTTCCTCACCACCGTAAGAGTTCTAATTGACATTGAAGCAGGAACCTTGGTGCTTAGATTAGGCAAAGCAATGCTCGAATTTACAGTTTTTGAAAGCATGAGAAGACCAAGTATGCAAGAAGAAGTCTATCTAATTGATTGCATAGAGAAGATGTCACTTCTGACTCAAGAGAATCATGAATCAGACGACCCATTAGAAATTTCTCTAATAGATCCATCAATTGGTGAACCTATTGACGAACAAGTAAAGAATTGCATCGAATCCCTCGACTCTGTAAAAGAAGATGTTGAAGCCACATGTGAAGAACTCAAGGTTGTGGAAGCTACTGGAGAAACAAGTGAAAAACCAGAGCCTCCCGAAATGAAGCCCCTGCCCGAGGGACTGAAGTATGTGTTTTTGGATGATCTCAAGGTTTGTCCTATAATAATAAATTCTGATCTTACTACCGAACAAGAAGATAAACTCCTGAAAGAATTGAAGGAAAGGAAGAAAGTGATTGGCTAAAAAATGTATGACCTCACTAGGGTTAGTCGAGTGTTGTGTATGCACAAGATCCCTATGATGGAAGATCACAAGCCAACCATTGAACATCAATGGAAACTAAATCCAAACATGAAGGAAGTAGTCTGTCAAGAGGTCATTAAACTACTCACTGCTGGAATAATTTACCCGATATCAGACTCACCTTGGGTGAGCCCTGTGCATGTTGTCCCGAAGAAAGGCAGAACGACTGTGATACGAAACGAAAACAATGAACTCATCCCCACCCTAACAGTTACAAGGTGGAGGATGTGCATAGATTATAGAAAGTTGAACAAGGCAACTCGAAAAGATCATTTTCCAATGCCTTTTCTTGATCAAGTTTTAGAGTGGCTGGCCCATCAAGAATACTTCTATTATCTCGATGGTTACTCTGGATTATACCAAATACCTATACACCCAGATGACCAGGAGAAAACCACCTTCACCTGCCCATTCGGAACATACACATTTAGAAGAATGCCATTCAGACTCTGCACTGCACCTGCAACTTTCCAATGTTGCATGTCATCTATATTTGTCGGTCTCACCAAAACCATTATGGAAGTTTTCATGGACGATTTTTTCTTTATACGGAGATTCATTCGATTCATGTCTAAAATATCTCTCCCTGGTCCTCAAACGATGTGAAGAAGCTCATCTTGTGCTCAACTGGGAGAAGTGTCATTTTATTGTAAGGGAGGGAATTGTCCCCGGATATAGGGTCAGCAATTGAGGAATTGAAGTAGATAAAGCCAAAATCAAAGTAATTTCCAAGCTCTCTGTTCCTATTAATGTAAAGGAAGTTCGAGCATTCCTTGGCCACGCAGGTTTCTATAGACAGTTTAAAAAGGATTTCTCAAAGATAACCAGGCCGATGACAAATTTGTTACTAAAGCATGTTGAATTCAATTTTGACAAAGAATGCGTTAAAAGTTTCAACAAATTAAAGTATGCCCTTACAACCAAACCCATCATTAGAGCTCCTGATTGGGACCATACTTTTGAAATTATGTGTGATGCAAGCAATTTTGCTGTAGGTGCTATTTTGGGCCAATATATAGAGAAGAAACATTATGTGATCTATTATTCATCAAAGACCCTCGATGAAGCTTAGAAAAATTATGCTACTATAGAGAAAGAACTTCTAGCAGTCGTGTATGCCTTTGACAAGTTCAGATCCTACCTAATCGGTTTGAAGGTCATTGTCTACACAGACCACGCTGCCATTTGTTACCTTCTGGCAAAGAAAGATGTAAAACATGGGTTAATTAGATGGATTCTCCTATTGCAAGAATTTGATTTAGAGATAAGAGATAAAAAAGGTACAAAAAATGTGGTAGCAGATCACCTCAGTCACATTCACACTCTGGATACTGAGAAGATTTCGATTAATGATTCCCTTCCGGATGATCAACTCATGAAGGTCTCAGAAGTTATACCGTGGTACTCAGATTTTGTGAATTACCTCGCTACTGGGGTTATTCATCCTCAATGCACCAGAAATGCATTGAAGAAATTTATGCATGATGTGAAACAATATCACTGGGATGAGCCATATCTCTTTAAGCTATGTGATGATGGTCTTTACAGAAGATGTATCGCTGAGGAAGAAACCAAACTCATTCTAGAGCACTGTCACTCTGGCCCAGTTGGAGGACATATGAGCTCTAAAAAGACTGCCTTGAAGGTTTTGCAAAGTGGATTCTTCTAGCCAACCATATCCAAAGATTCCTACAACTTTTCCCTATCATGCGATAAATGTCAAAGATCAGGAAATATAACAAAGAGAGATGAGATGTGACTGAATCTATGGCAAGAAGTAGAGATATTCAATGTTTGGGGGGTGGACTACATGGGCCCATTCCCATCTTCTCATGGATTTTCATACATCCTAGTGGTGGTGGACTACGTATCAAAATGGGTTGAATCCACACCAACCATCACTAGTGATTCCAAACCCATCATCAAATTATTCAATGATATTATTTTCCCCCATTTTGGAGTACCAAGAACTGTGATATCTAACAGAGGGTCACATTTCCTTGAAAGAAGCTTTGAAGCATTGCTAAGAAAGTATGGTGTTACTCACAAGGTAGCCTCACCTTACCATCCACAGACAAGTGGACAGGTGGAGGTTTCTAATCGTCAACTCAAGAAAGATAGTAGGTCACGATCAGAAAGATTGGTCGGTAAAAATCAACGACACATTGTGGGCCTATCGAACTGCTTATAAAACTCCCCTCGGTACTACACCTTTTCGATTAGTATATGGAAAGGCTTGCCACCTGCCAGTCAAACTGGAACATAAGGCATGGTGGGCAATAAAACAACTGAATTTCGACATGAAGAAAGCAGGCCAAGTTAGGATTCTGCAACTTTAAGAGTTGGATGAACTCTGGATGACTGCTTATGAAAATGCACGAATCTATAAAGAATGTACCAAACTTTGGCACGATGGTCATCTGAAAAGAAAAGATATACAAGTGGGTGACCAAGTTCTTCTATTCAACTCAAGATGAAAGTTATTCCTAGGAAAACTTTGTTCTCACTGGTCTGGACCTTACATTATCAAAAACATCTCCCCACATGGTGCTTTCTCTTTATGGAGTACAAAGTCAGGTGAATTTGTGGAAAATGGTCACCGCTTGAAAAGATACTTCACCTTAGCTGACATAGACACTGATGCATCACTGGATCTCTCCAATCCAAAGGACCCACCTTGAATTTGAAGAATTCAGTCGAGCCATCGACATTAAACAAAGGCGATCGTCGGGAGGCAACCCGATAAATAAATTCATATTTAGTTTTAATCAGGATTTTTCTTTAATTTTTTTTTAATTTTTAGATAATTTTTCACCAATTAAAATTGCATCGCGAGAAGCTATTTTGAGTTCTGAATGGTATCTTTGTTTGAGATTTTCAGATGGAGGAAACACACTGATTGGAACGCAACCACATCTAGTGGTCCAGATGGCATGAACTTTCCCCTCCATCTCAGATTTAGAGCTTGCTCAGGACGAGCAATGTTTTAAGTTTGAGGTGGAGGGTGGGTGGTACGTATCTTACTTTCCACCTTCACCCATCTAATTGAACAGATACCGGATGATGTTTCGACATTCTTTGTTTTTATCTCTATGCATTTATCATTATACTCTCCTTATTCGAAGCAGAGCCTCAAAAGGACCTTCTTTTGAAAACTAGCCTTTTGACTGAAATCATTTTGTGAAGCTTATGACTCCTAACATCATGATACTTATGCAAATTTGGCAAGTGTTTGTCGAACTGATAGGGACCAAACGCGTCGTGCTTCCTAATTGACTAGTGGAACAACAACATGGAATCCCTACCGGATCCGCATCAAGTCATTATTTGAGTAGAGTTTGACAAAGAGAACAACCCGGTACACGGAATTGTAAATCAAGTTGCATTATGATTTGAACCCTTTTGTACACTTCTTCTATCATCTTCATACCCCTCCATCCATAAAAAAGAAACAAAAATAGCCAAAACAGTGCCAAACACTAAATTTGGGGTGGCACACCACTTCCCTTTATATCTGCTTCTTCCATACCCCTCGTAAATTAATAGGGACGTACCACCAAAAATGCAATCTCGAGTCAAATAGAGGAGAGATTTTCAAACAAAAAGATTCCAAAGCGCACACAAAAAGAAATGCAATCTTGAGTCGAATAGAGGAGAGATTCGCACAAAAAAATGCAGTAAATGAAATTACAAAAATTATAAAAATATCAAGTCGAATAGAGGAGAGATTTTAATTATTCATTCCATACCACCTTTCACTCCCTTTTCTACCTAAAGGCACAATTAAAGCCTTCAATTCCCTGAAAAACACCAGTGTCATATCAGATGCACACTTGTCATTCTGCGGGGATCTCTGGACTCTTACAAAACTCCTTGACATGCTTGTTGCTGGAAAAAGTAAGGAGGAAGTGAGGTTGGAAAGCAAACTCAGGAACGAAGATACCATATGACGTGTTCCATGGTCTCGGGAAGTTGAGATGCTTGGTCATACTGAGCAGAAAAGAAATAATCGTGATGTGAAGAGGAAGCAGTCACATAATCGAAAGTATTCACTTGGCGACTGTTTCAGATTTTGTGTTACTTGAGGACGAGCAACGTTTAAGTTCAGGGTGTTTGATGAATGCATATTCATCCTAATTTTTAGTCATCCATTTTATAACCAAATTGATTCAATACTTTCGATTCATCTCTTAAATCTCACATATTGCATGTTCCCTAAATAAATTCAATTATTATGATTTTTGATCAAATTTATATTGATTTGGTACAGGTCTATACCAAGTTATATCATCACATGGAGCTCACCAAAGAACCTCTCATTTCTAACCTTGACCAAACGGTCTGCTCTACCGGTTATAACCTTTCGACTTCAGATATTCACCCACAAGGTCTCAAGACCATTTTAGCCCATTCGGTCTCAAGACCGCATGAACCCAAACGGTCTCAAGGCCGGCCGTCGTCTAACTATTTCAAGACCGTTTGGACATAGAACCGATTGGATACTCTAAACTGTTTGGGATCAAGACCGTTTGGACATGGAACTGATTGGATACTCTAAACCATTTGGACGAATACCGATTGGCGCACGTAAGTAAAGACCATTCGGTCCCAAGACCTTTTGGTCCCATTTGGTCCCAAGACCGTTTGGTCCCATTCGGTCATAAGACCATTTGGTCCCATTCGGTCCCAAGACCGTTTGGTCCCATTCGGCCCCAAGACCATTTGGTCCCATTCAGTCCCAAGACCGTTTGGAGCCATTCACTCCCAAGACTGTTTGATCACTTGTGTGAAGAAAGAATGAAGATAGAACTCAAAACCATTTGGACGTCAAACGGTCTCGAAACCGTTTGGATGTCAAACAGTCTCAAAACCGTTCGAGCTGCTTCACGCCAAAAGCATGAATCTCCCATCCAAGCCTATAAATAGATCCCCAAGGACCCTCGTTTGGAGGCATCTACACCAGCACACCGACAGGCTACCGACGGTCTGATCCATCACCATCTTCCACATGCCCACCTGCTCCTCTTGACACCAAGCGGGGAGAGAAGGAGAGAGAGAAGGTGAAGAAGTAGGATTGCCCGACCTACCTTAGTGGTTCTTCCCCTTTGTTTAGATCTGCTCCGACATAACGTGGAAGACCGCATCATCTTCACTGAGCTACGACCACCTTCTTCATCGTGCTCATGGTGAAACATTCCCTTTCTCTTATTCTTCTTATTTCTCGCATCATGAGCGAGTAGTACCTTTTCGCTGGGGTGCGGGGACTAGCCCTGCTGCCCATGCAAGCATATTCTTTTATTAAGCACTCTGTGGCAATGTATATGACCTTCCATTTCGTTGTTAATTGATATGTTTGTAGTTGATTATCTCCTTGCTTTCATCTTGTTCTTTCCTACATAGCGAAATCTTCTATATGTAGGATGGGATGGAGGTTTGCAAGTTCGACCACTAGACGAGAACTTATGATGGGATTCCTTGAGGTCGTAAGTGTATGATTCGTGAGGGGATGAGACATCTAGCCTTCGGTGATGCTTCTGTGGTCTAGACATCCCTTAGGGAGGACCACAGCCTTAGTTGGATTTTGTATCGTCTTATTTATCATCGATGTTAGTTTGTAGATTTATCACCTGCTTGCTTATCAATTAATGTGGTTGACTCCCAAACTAGAAATAGAATGGGATTTCTTCGAGGTCGTAAGTGTATGATCCGTGAGGGGACGAGCCATCTAGCCTTCGGTGACGCTTCTGTGTGCCTGACGCCTATATAGGGGGCCCACAACCTTCGTGGGATTTCTGTATCATCGGAGCCGTAAGTAAGTGATCCAGTTGGTGACGAGACATCTGACGCCTAAGGTGATGCTTACGCGAACCTGATGCCCGTATGGGGGGTTCTGCAGTAGCTCCTTTTGGATCATTTTATCTTTCCTGGACTGTTTGCTTTGGAATGTGTTTGCATGTGCAGTGGTGGTGAAACCCGATACCGTCCCAGCGATTCCATATCATTGATCTAAATCCAACTTTAATTTAGCTTTTACTTTCTTGCAATTAGTTAATTAACCTCAAATCAACCAATCATTTTAAATATTAGCCTTAACTCGAACTAGACTAGACTGACAAAGATTCTTAAAAACGTTGTCCTTTGGGTTCGATCCTTAACTATACTGCGATAAGACTCGTCCGCTTGCGGGTGGTATTATTGCAATTTGGTTTTGGTATAAGCTCGGGGATTTCAACCCCAAGTGAGTTTGTTAGTGCATTCAAATATCACATCATAAATGTAAATACTCATGGGCATGAACCACTTACCTTTCACTTAGAGAATATCTACCTACTGTTGTTAGGTTGAAGAAACATTGGTCACATTTCTGGGGCTTATTAAAGCCTAAATACCCTATTCATCACATTGAGTATATCAAATTGTATTTCATTCATCACCTAAAACCCTAATTTTAACTCCTTAGAAAACTAGGGCTTATTCTAGGGGAAACATATACTAAAACCTTGAAATTCAAGTTTCTCATTAAAAAACCTTTCCAAAATATATTTTTTCTCATTTTGCTGAGAAAAAAATGCAAATACTATGATTTTTGGAAAAATCTGGCCAATAGGAATTTGAAAAAATCCACATCAGAACCTTTACTCAGACTATCCATTCATGGACCCTTTATCCAATTGGCTCAATCAGAAAAACCCATGTGGCCAAGAGTCTTTCCTAACTGAGCCATGTGGTAGATGCATTGTTCATGTGTGAAAATATGGAAAATCCCATTCATGATTGGTAATTCAATTAACATGGCAGCGGTACCCTAGTCATTTGAAGACCAGGTTTTCTCCCTTCAACCATTATGTTGAGTGTGGAAACTAGGGAGTACGAAGCTCGGTCCAAACTTGATCAACCAGTGATGAAACACAAAATGAAGTTGTGAAACCTTTCTCTTATCATTAAAAAAAAAATCAAATGACCTCTATGAAAGGGTTCCATGATAGTAGGGCACCCAGACACCCTCTCCCACCATAGATGGCATGGGTGTTGAGGTCAGAGGGGAACAATAGAACATAGTTGAAGACAAGGTTTAACATCCCAGGATTTGAGACCACAGATAACATGATCTTAAAAGCAATGATTGGACTACCCATATCACCAAGGTGCACTTCTTTTCCGGGAGCCCATCACTAAAGAACTCCATAGTTAAGTGTGCTCAGCTTGGAGTAGTACTAGGATGGGTGACCAGTCGGGAAGTTGATCCTGACTTGCGCGTGAATGAGGAAAAAGCGTGTAGTTAAGGCTAGTGGTTCTCTGTGGGGCCAGTTGTTATTCCTGAAACTCTACTAGAGCATTGGGCGGTGGGCCCGGGTGTTACAAATGGTATCAGAGCCATAACCCCTCCAGTAGGTGGGGCCCGCATGGGCATGTGGCATGCCAGTCTTGAGTCGTGCGGTCCAGGCATGTATGAAAGGGTTGTCCATGGTTGACGTAGCCACCCTTACATGGGTATTCCGTGATCGAGAGTTGGGTGTCCATGGGCCATTGTGTTCTACACTGAAATGGGGTCAGATTATGGGGCTATATAGTTGAGCCTTGACAAGGACGTCAAGAGTCTAAGTGGGGGAGAATGTAACATCCCAGGATTTGAGACCTCAGATAATATGATCTTAAAAGGAATGATTGGATTACCCATATCACCAAGGTGCACCTCCTTTTCTGGGAGCCCATCACTAAAGAACTCCATAGTTAAGCGTGCTCAACTTGGAGTAGTACTAGGATGGGTGACCAGTTGGGAAGTTGACCATGACTTGTGCGTGAATGAGGAAAAAGCATACAGTTAAGGCTAGTGGTGGTCTATGGGGCCAGTCGTTATTCTTGAAACTCTACTAGAGCATTGGGCAGTGGGCCCGGGTGTTACATAAGGTCACCAAAAGCAAGGAAGTTGGAAATACACTTTGGGTAGTCTCACGAGTATAAGCAATGAAAATTTGAAGCCTGGAAGAGATAAACCTGACCAAGCAGTGACGTTGTCGATAGTTTTGGGAAAACTGACTATAAGGTCAAACGGAAGGGATATCATAGGGAAAATGGCCAGCAAGAAAGGAAGTTGGGGTTCATAGATGACCACCTACGCTTAAATCATATATCAGATGAAATAGGGTCTGGAACATGGTGGAGGTTATCAAAAGGGACCACCAAGTAGGTCCAAGAGTTTGGGACTAAAGAGGCTTCAATTAGAGGTGACAAGAAGACTCTTCAGGTCGATAATGTCTATGAGATCCATAAGTAGGGGTGGGGAAGGTCATAATGGCCTATGTGAGTCAAGTGGTGAGAGAGGTGAGAGCGTCAAAAGAGGTGTTTTTCCCATAGAGAGAGGAAAGGGGTGAATGAGGGCTCGATGAAATTGGGAGAGTGAGGTAGACTTAATGGCAAAGAAAATTCTCAAAATGATGGAGAGATGACAAAGAGAGGGGCTGAGGACGGAAACTAGGCAGTTGCATTTGTATTTGCAAAATAAACATGAGGTAGGAGATGATGTTTGAGTCGTCAAATTGTGATCGGGTGGTCACACGGACATGTGACAAAAAGGAAAGTGTGTGATAGGAGTATATCTCAGACTTTGGCTTTAATAATCTTATTAACTAAATTATCCATTAAATCTTTTCCAAATTTATATACAAACTTTCACAACTGATTTTTTTGAGTCAAACTAGGTTAAAATGAAACCAAAATTTGACCATACGTTAGACAGGTAGACAAGATTATTTCCGTCCACTTAGATTTCCATTTTGGTAATATAATGTGCATTAACTCATTAAAATATATCATCTCAAGTTATGTACATAAATGATAAGATAATGTGATATATATTGTTTGATACTTATTTCTTTGAGTCTAGAAATTATATAATAATGAGCCACTCGAGATTTGTGCTATTTTTAAAAAGTTGGCAATTCATTCATCTCGTTGCCAGGGGTTTCGAACCTGTGACCTCTTATTCATACAACATCAACTTTACCACTCGGGTGCCACTACATTGGCCTAGATTTGTGCTTTATATCATTATTTTTATGCCCTTTGGAGAAATATTATTGAAGAGAGAGAAAAGAGAGAAGATAACATTATACATATTCAATAGGAAAAGGAAGGTCATCTCAACATAATGTGATGAGTGAAAATTATTTTCCATGCATCCCAAATTAGTCCATAAGTGCATTTACCCTTTCTTTATATCCTTTGAGCATTCCAAAGGGGATGAGAGAGAAAAAGGAAATAAATGATACTTTTCCTTATATAAAAAAATTTAAAAGAAAAAGGTAAACTTCTTTCTCAAGTAATCATATTCTTAATTTCGACCTCCAGTTCTTTTCTCTTTCTCTTTTATTTCTTTTAAACATTTTCAAGAATAGGGGAGAGAACAAGTAAAGGGGTGCTAATGTTTATCAAATTGAGTTAAATGCAACACATAATGCATAGATGAAAGATAAAATCTATTTTGAGTCCCATATTATTTTTGTTACTTCATTTTCTTATAAGAAATACCATTTCATTGTTTTTTTTACATTAATCCCTTCAACTATCTTTATTTAATAAAAATACATTCTAAGTTTTAAATTAATGTTCAAAATTTTAGATGTTACAATTCTACCCACCTTAAATAAATTTCATCCTCAAAATTTTCCTCAGGTTACTACCTAGCTTAGTGTTTTGTTTACCTCTTCATTTAATGCTAGTTGACATTTCAGGGTTAATTATGTTCACAATTTTGCATAATAAGAAATATATAGCATGTGTCATCTAGATTTTATAAATGATTTGTGTGAACATGGATTAACTGTTACTTTGGACTACTTCTATAATCATACTTGGAGTTCATGAAACCAACTCATAACTATACTAATGGCATCTAAATCAACCTTGTCATGACCTTCTAACATTAGGTGCATGTGACTATCTAATCTTAGGTCTTTCAGGTAACTCCTACATTTCTTAATATGTGGTGATCAAGAACATACCCATAAATGTGGGTTCTTGACATGATACCTCTCACTAACCTACTAATACATGTGTCTCATACCATAAGGACTAGTAAGAAAGGAAAAACACGTAAAAAAGTCTAATGCATATGACATCCCTCTTCAATTCTCAATGTGTTGGAAATGACCAGTGAGAATGGAGAGGCTATCTCATTAGCTAGGGTTATGTTGAGACTCAAGTTCTAAACATGGTAAAAATCTTTTCTTGACATCTCTATCTCTTCTAAGGTGAAAATTCTAGTCATTCTAGGTCATGGTATCCTTCCTCAGGAATCCATTCCTAAACCCTAATTTTACATCTTCATTATAAGGTGACTATGAGAATCATATTTGCCTAGTGTTCATTTACCAAATTGCTTTGATACCATAATGTAACACCCCACATTTCACAAAACATAAATTTCATTAAGAAGAAGCATTCTTACTCAAGGGGGTATCACAAAATGTTGATCTTTGCAATTCAAATAAATGAAGCACTTTATACTATATGAAATCAGTTCATACATAGTTCTTGGAAAAAGAAAACTACATTATGTTCATACATCAAATCTAATCTATTTGGAAACATAACTAAGCATAATGTAATGATATTTATATCTTTGGATCGGCTTGGTAAATTGCACCCCACCAGGATATACTAAGAATCTCCTAATTCTTTGCTTGTTCTTTTGTTCTTTAATTTCTCCAAATCCTACAAACCTCGTGTCCCCAACCATGCATTGGAAAAAATAGTCGTTATAGTAAGTAGAATGAGTATTCTAAAGTATCCATTATAGAAGGAATAAAGTGCAACAAAATATTCTTGTACTTTATAAATATGAAACTAGCACCAAACTCTGACCAAAATATAAAAATATATTATATCTTATTCCTTTAACTTAATTCTTATCTTTCTACTTCATCTTGCTCTGGATATTTGAACTCTGGTACTTGGGTCTCATGACCTACACCAAACTGCCTGGGTCACAAATACCTTATATGAATCTCTCTCATCATACTCATGAATGAGATTATAGACTTGCTCTAGACTAAGGTATCTTTTATTACAATTTTTATCTAATTGTATCCACCATTATACTATAAGTCCTCCTTAATTGGCCTATCTATGCCCTGAATTGGTACCAAGGTACCTCTGGACTGGAACAGCAAGCCTCTAAATGACATTGAGGTGTCTCTAAATTGGTACTGAAGTACCTATATATTGCAATAAACACTCCTCTGAATTTGCAACAGATGCCTCTAAATCATCCTAGGACTAATCGAATGAGGACTTATCATATAATGTATTATGTGAGGGTTCTAAACTAATTATCTTAAGTATAAACTTACGGAATTTTGAATTTGAACTTATCTTGTACTGAAAATGAACATTGAGTAATACACAAGTACTAAATTCTGAATCTGAATCTCTACTTTTAATTTTTGAACCGAATATACATCTAAATATGAACATGAATCTCAACTACTACATAACTGAGGTTGGTTCTAAACCCTTATCATGTATATTTATCCAATATCTAACTACTCACATAATGAGTGATACAAGTCTAGATCTAAATATGATATTCTTATTATTTGGATAAAACTTAATCTGAGACTCTGATTTGTTAGAATGACTTAATTAGATCTTGATTCTAGGGTATATGAGAATTGAATCTAAAGACTTTAGAAAAGGGGTTTGAAATAAATGTAGGGATAAGACTGAAGAGAGTGGATGGATTAGACCGTTCAAACGAAGGAACCACGGTCAAATCCCATGTGGTGTTTATTGATGATGTCATGATCTCCATGTCAGGTTACATTAGAGATATGTAAGGGATTAGGAAGATCCTGGACGTATTCAGGTAGACCACTAATGTGTACATAAATGAAATCAAATCCCAAGTTTTATTCTCAAGATCATGTGATAGAAAAAGAGGAAGATTGAAGAACGCTTTAGGAGTTTCTAAAGGTTAGTTTCCTACTAAGTACTTAGGCATCCCTATCACGGGAGTAGTGGGAAAGAACTCCAACTTTTCTAAACATGTCAATAACCTCCAGAGCATGTTTGGAGATTGGAATGGTATCACAGTCTCCATGGCAAGTTGGGTTGTCCTCATCCTGTCTATTTTGAATGCCAAAATTAGATTCTGGTGTGGACAAGCCAAGTTGCCTAAGTTCATTATCGAAATTTTTTAATGCATTATGGCTGGTATGTCGTGGAAGAGGGCAGCCATGCCATCGCATTGGAGGAGGCCTAAATCTCACCAATCTGGTCAATATTGCCTGGTGTGCTACTGCTAGAATAGAAATTTGTTTCCTTACCATCCTAGATTCACATTGGTTAAGGTGGATGAGGCTCATATATGGTACCCACCTGGTCCCAATTACTGCTAGTGCAAACCCTTCTAGAGACTGGCAAGATATCATGGATATTCATCTTGAGATCAATCACACCTATGCTGAGAATAATGGAACATGGTTGACAAGAGATGCTAGACTACCCATTGGCGTATTAATAGGAGTCTGTCCCAAGAAGCTTGGGATCTAATCATTTGGCAAAAACTTCATTTCCCCAAATGGAGCTTCTACGCCTATAGGGATCTATTGGGCAAGCTTCCTACTAGAGATAGGTTGATCAGTTGGGGGTTGATTTGTGATAATATCTCACTTCTATGCAAAATTGTGTTGGAATCCCATTCACATCTATCATTGAGTGTAGCTTCTCCCTTGACTTGTGGGAAATGGCATCTCTAAAATGAGGACGGGGTGGCAATCCCCTCACTTTCATGTCTGAAGGTGTGGAGTGGATAGACTTGCTCTACTTTAGGTGTAGTATTCACATCTCTCATTTATCACTTATGGGGAGAGAGAAATAATATGTTTCATGAAAAAATAGAAGGTGATACCCTTTCTATTTTTAATGTAATAAGAAATAGCATATCTTGGTTCTCCAAATCTAACCTGAGGGTACTTAGGGGTGTTGACACCCTAGTACTTAACGTTTGAAATATGTCTTAGTTCAATATACAATATATGGGGTTTTTATATTTCCCCTATATGCCTTTTTAGAGTAGTAACATTTTACCTTATCCAAAAAAAATATTTAGTATATTATATTTCATATTATAGAACATAATAGTTGGATTAACAAGATAAAAGGAGATATAGACTAATCATGATGACTAATCTAGGATTTAGAAGTTACCTAAGTTTGGATCATCACAAATTCTCTTTCCCTTAAGAATTTTCATCTTCAAAACTTAGAACGCTAAGGTGAGTTCTCCCCATCTTACTCTCAAGGTCCCATGTTTCCTCTTCGACATTATGATGTTTTCGTAACACCTTAACCATAGATGTTTTGTGATTCCTAAGCTTTTGAGCTTTTCTATCCATAATCTGAATTGGTCCCTCTTCAAATGTGACATCATCTTCTAGGTGTACGTCTGTAACCTATAGAATCTTAGTTATTTTTTGGTGACACTTCTTTAGTATTGATATGTGAAAAAAATAATGCAATTATTCTGGTCTTTTACTAGTTTATATCTACATACAACCTTGCCTATCTTCTAAATAATAGGACAAGGACTTGCATATATCTAGGTTTCAACTTACCTATCTTTCCAATCTAAGAATATCCTACCACGTAGAAACCTTTAGGAAATCTTGATCTCCAACTTTAAACTCCAAAGTTCTATATCAGTTATCAATATAACTCTTTTGTCTACTTGTGTAGCCTTTAACTACTCCTGGATGACCTCAATCTTTTTTGTAGTTTGTTGGATTAACTCAAGACCCATCAATTTTTTCTTGCCAACTTCATACCAACATATTTTTGATCTACACTTACTACCATATAATGCCTCATAAGGTGCCATCCTTATACAGGATTGCAAACTATTATTGTACAAACTCTATTAAGCTTATATGTACATCTGAACTGCCCAGATATTGTAAAATACACACTCTCTACATATCATCTAATGGTTGAATTGTTCTTTCTGACTGCCCATCACTCTACGGGAGAAAGACTATACTAAATTTAGTCTTCGTCCCCATATAATAATGTAGTTTATCCCAAAATCTTGATATTTAAACTCTATTTCTCGGTTGAACGCTATTGTCAAAAGAAATTCATGCATTTTGACTATTTCTTCTATACAATTTATGCTATTTGTTTTGCTGCATGGAAGTTTTTACTAGTATAAAATGAGTTAATTTGCTCAATCTATTAATGAACAACACTGGAAAAGGATCAAAACCTCATGGAGTATGTTCTCATGTTATCACAAGGTCCATTGGGATGTGGCCTATTTTCATTCTAGAATAGGTAAGGGTTTCAAAATCATTGCTGGTTTTTGATGTTCCGCCTAACTTGTTGACACACCTCACAACCTGCCACAAATTCAGCCACATCATTTTTCATCTCAGAACACCAATACAATTCTTTAAAATTATGGTACATCTTAGTAATTCCTAGACATATATAATACATAGTATTATATGCCTCTTATAGAAGTCTTTTGTCTAAGGTGAATCGGATATTCAAACAACATTATAATTTTTTCAAACAATCTAATCGCATTTTAGTTAAGATATAAGGACATATTCACCATAGGCTACATGCTATATATACTCTATGCTAAGGAGAAACCATCACTAGGGTTCTTTTAAATACAAATTATCATTCAATTTTAAGAGACAATGAGATTATATATATATATGCATTGTAAGTTCCAGATTATCATTAAGGAATTCACAATATCCAAATAGTCAAGTCACTCATGTTTAAAGGGAAGTCAATATAAGAAGGATCCCTTATATAATTCATAGTTAAAATTATGAGTGTATCATTTTACTTATTCAATAATTGTACAAAGCTTAATTATAATGTAGAAGCCTGTTAACCTTAATGATTCATTAATATGCAAGGTTTAATGTATCATCATCTATCATGATATGGATGAAATTCTGATATTAATGTTAATACGAATTAATCTTATCATAGGAAAGAGTCACTATATAAATTTGAAAGGTTAACACATAAGCTTCATATAGTTATTCCATCTTTCGGCATCCACATTCTAGTGTCTAAGGGATAAATATCAACACATGTGGTATTTATCACTTTTATATAAAGAAATATGATAATGACAAGATCAAGAAACTAATTATATAAATGTGTTCTAGAGGGAACTATATATGGTAACAATTGAAACAAAATTAGGGAAATCACTTGTGCTCATATAGTTCATCATTTATACAGTGAATGCCTTTAATCATTATCATGAGCACTTTTCTTTTTTCTATGGGGTTATCGTTTGGGTCACACTTTCCTTTAATGTCATAAAAAGACAAATTTTCATCTTAATACGGCATGAACATCATTCAATTCTCAAGCCATCCTTCTCTTTTTTTATTTCATATGACTAGCACACATGATGGTAGAACTTTCTCATTCTCTTAGACAGTTCCACATGTCATTCTTAAAACAAATCATACCCATATAAATATTTTCATTCCCACTTTCTCTTCTAGTTTATCTATTCCATACTTCAACATAAGAACTATATTTCAAACTCATCATCCTTATACTTCAATTTCGTTCAACCATATCCCTTCCAAAGTTTAGGACTAATATCATGGACCTTATACACTTACAAGTCATGTGCACTCATGTTTTCTCTATATCAAGCATTAAATATTTGAAACCATATATATTACAAATTATTTTAATGAAACATGTCTATATTGACAATAATGACACTTCAATCTACTGGGAATAACAACAATGGAGTTTTGAATTATGCACATATCATTTTCACGTCTAAAATCAAACATGTAAATTTTGTTTCATGAACAAACCTTCATGTGTTTTAATATTTTCATCCAAATCATTCCTATATTCATGCTCGCATTTAATTACTTTCATTCTTTAACTAACTATGTTTGTCATTAAACAAGGTATACCATTATTACAAGCACACGTTCAACATAAGGTAACAAATCAAGCTTGGCTTTCATCATTATTACTCCTTTTAGACATTATCCATTATTACACCACTTCACATTATGTCCAGTTCATCCTCATTTTTCCTTTAAACTTACTCATATACAATACTGCTTAAACATCACATAGAAAATGGGAATGGGGTCTCGCTCCCAACTCATTGAGGCTTCTTCAAATAATATGGTTGAGGTCTTGCTCCCTCTCTATAGGACTTCCTCTAACCTAGGTTCATAAGCATAGGTTGGGGTCTATCTCCCATCCTAGTGGGACTTTCCCCTAACCATAGCATACTATTTTAAAACATCACATTTTTATATACACCATAAGATATCACATTTCTTTATTTCATCGTCACATAATTTTTATCATATTTTTTGTATTCATGCTTAGATTTATATTATCTCATCATACAAATTACTCATTCACATCATGTAAGCCATAACATGTTCTAATTGTGTGTGTGCTTCACATGTATTCATGCAGACTCATTTTATGTACAAAGACATCCTTTTTTATTAAATTGCCTTCTTACTAATACATTCATCTTCATTGTCAGCAACATATTATGGAGGCTCATATTTCACCATAGAAAAGATACGATAAATCTTTAACATGTTATAAGGAAAGAGAGGAAAGACAACTCTCTTTTCATTTGCCATATATTTTTTAAAACATTATGAATTTTTGCAAACAATGGACATGTCCATAGGAAAACATGTAATCACATATTGCAAACATTCAATCATACATACATGCATTATTTATGCATTGTATCTCTCCTCCTTCATTTTCCACATGTACCAATAAAAGAGAGGTATTTACTCCATTGTTAAAGATTTATCGTGCCACCAAATTGTTTGATGGACATATGACTCGTGCTTGATGTATTCCATTATTGATTCTAATCATTGCCACCAAATTGTTTGATGAACATATGACTCGTTCTTTATTCATTATCTTGTCAGCTTTTTATAATTATATCCTTGACTTCTCTATATCTAGGTACCTGTCCAGGGAAAGTAGATCCAATTCAGCACAACCTTTTAATATTGAGATCCTCCACTACTCAAATACCTGGATAGGAGCAAGGATGGATCATTACTCCCGTTATTAAGTCATTCAATGATTATTTATCTGAGTCACAACTTTATTGCTAAAATTATCAATCAAATTGAACTAAATAACTTGTTTCTTATCAATTATCATTTTCATTCAAATGATAGTTTCTCCTTAACACACATACTACAATTATATATGAGATTGACGTATTTCTTTACTTTCTGTTCCAAATATCATTTTATTCCTTTTACTTTTACATGATTATAAATTCTATCGAGCATATTCTCTCTCATCTTCCTTCATCTTAAGGACTTATAAGAAAAGATCATATTCATATGTGGTTAGGAAGATAACCTAAACTTTTCCTATGTTCATGTACTAAGATAAATCTAAGATCTAATAACAATTTGTTGGGGTCAATCCCAATAATCATCCTTAACGTGATTTTTAAGGGTTGAACCTATAGTTTGAATCAAAGTAACCCTATAACAATCTCATCATTTAAGGAATAGTTGGAAAGCAAAAGATGATTGTTTAATAAAAATAATTGAACATATTGAATTTTCTGAACCAATGTAGTATTGATGATTCAAAATTTGATTATAAAAATTTCATTATATTCATAAGAATTATTTAGGGATTCATGATGGAGAAATTAACAAAACATAATCATGTTCACAAGAATCAATAATTACATGTCTTGATTCATTCCATCACTTGTTCTTGAACTCCCGCAAAGACCCCCAGCATAGGATCTCCTAGACACTACAAGACATGGACATCTTTCTTATAATGCTCTCTATATAGCTAAAGATGATTTATACTTATTAAAGTATATACCTAGAAATTTTTTTATTGGTTGAGTAGCCAATGACTAAGTGAGAAGATACATAAATGTGATATATTGTTGTAATGTTCTTATTCATAACAAGAGTTTAACAATTTATCATAGGATAGTATGATCAAGACAACTCTTGGGCATATTAAGTAGTATAATAGAAATGTGCAGAAAACATTAAGTTTTGGATGAAGTCTAGGATCCTCCCCCTTATGGAAAAACAAAAAAAGAGTCTAGGATCCTCCCCCCATTGGACAAATAAAAATAAGTCTAGGATCCTACCCCTCTCTGGAGAAACAAAAAATAAGTCCATGATCCTCCCCCTCCCCTCTAGAAAATTAAAAAATTAAAACAAGTGCATGATCCTCTATTCCTATAGACAAATAAAAACAAGTCCAATATCCTCTCCCCCTCTAAACAATGAAACACAAATGCAGGATTCTCCCCCATTGGACAACAAAAGTAAGTCCAAGATGCTCCTCCTATATGGACAAATAAAACAAGTTCAAAATCCTCCCCCTCTAGATAAATAAAAACAAGTCAATTATCCTCAACCCTTCTAGACAAATAAGTACTTCTTCCTTCATCACACACCCTTCCTCCATTTTCATCTCAAACCCAAGCTCCTCTTCCAAAGAATCTGATGCAAAGCATAGCATCATAAATAACTAGCAGTTCAAAAAGAAATAATTGAGTAGCATCAGTTGCATTCAAAACTTAACATGACATTATATTATGATATGAATATTTAGCCTTCTTCTATGGAATCAAATACTAAATTCAACCTTTATTTATCAAGGTCTTCACAAACTATTACTGCTACAACCATCATTTAAGTACATATTTACATTTAGCAAACTATATATTCTATTTCGTCTTTCCTAGGATTTCTTTTAGCAAAAAGATTCTCAAAAAATAAGAGATTAATTTCATGAACATCAATTATTTACTTATAACAAAAAATTAACAATCATCCCTGTCATGCTCTTATGTATTTCATTAGCTATATACTCTTCTAAAAGTCTTATTTTGAAGGTACATGGAAGATAAATTCATGCTATGGTCGTCTTTAGAAAATTTGACAAAAATCAATGTATATTTAGTTTAGAATTTCAAATTTCATTTATCTTTCATAATTTTAGAACTTATATTAAGCACATTCTAAGAGAAACAAACCATGAGAGGTCTGATTCATACTTCCCTTATGATCTATTTTCACTTATACTTGGACAACAAGTTATTTTAAGGAAATGTGGAAGAAGAAGAAAGGTGTAGCAAAAGTAGTATGCATATGTTCTACACCTTATTTTAGAAGAGACAAATTCAAAGTCTACCAAGAAAAGCACATCAAACTTTCTTCCAACATCATATTTTCTCAAATCAACCTTCTTTCATTCAGAAAATGATCGTGGAGAAAAGAATGAAGAAAAGGAAAATCAAATCAACATTTTGCTCCATAAAAGAACTAAATAGAGGGAAAGAGAAGTTAAATTAGTAGGTAACCAAAGATTTGGGTGGAACCAATGTTAAATCTAAAAAAGGGAGGAAGACCCAAAGTCTTCAGTTGAAATCCATAAGCAAACTAGTTTATTTAGCCTTATTTTCCAAGGTTCTTCCTTGGTCACCATAACAATCATCCTAAAAACGTCTAAATCTCCTATTCAGGGTCTGTTTGGAAAGAGGATCAAAACACAAATCCACAAAACCAAATTTCATTGATATCCATTGAGTATATCAAAAGTTATGCCATTTTTTGTGATTTGTCCTAAAAAATGACACTGTTTGCCACCTGTTGTTTTTATGTCAAATGTTTGCTATTATCTATAATACTTATTAAAAATATAATAGCTTTTTCACTTTAATTGTGATTTCATCCACCCATTTTTATTGGATTCTCTATAGGTATGCAATACTAGTTTAACAAAATATCAAAATTCATTTTCCTATAATTTAATTACTCAAGACTTTTGAGCATAGAAGCTTTTTATATTATGATTTGTTCTACTTATACCTCTCTTAAGGATCCAACTTTCAATTTTGACATAAGTCACATTCATTCCAAGTAAATGTTTAGTATTTACTCTATCATATCATAAGAGTATAAAAATTGAATTAACAGGATAAAAGGAGATTTAGACTAATCATGACAACTATCTAAGATTTAGAAGTAGCCTGATACTGGGTCATTACATTAGTGTTATTGAACTGTACTGAGACTTCTAGTACTATGGCTTGCCCAAAAAACCTTTATTCCTTGGATCCTCCTGAGAACCATGTCGGTGACTATTCTGAATTCCTCATGGCATCATTATCACATATGTTAGTCGATTTCCTCCCAACCCTCCTCACCAAATCCAAAAAAGGTGGATAACTTCTCATGTAACTTCAAAGTTGATGCCAAACTCATTAGTTATACATTTAATTCTTATCAAATCCCAAAATCTTCTCCACTTTGGTCGGTTTCATGTTGGGAAAACCCAAAACAACTTCAAAAAATGAGCAATACTCATTCACTATCATTGTCCTCTATTGGGTCACTTAAATTTTGTTGTCGTCTTATCCAGATTAGATAGAGGGAAGTATATATTCACAATCTCTCTCCTGAACTCCATCCAAAAATGACTTCCCCATGATTCTTCTCTTCCTTTATGGCTCACCAATGGCTAGCATTCTCCTTTCACATGTAGATCACATGCTTCACCTAATCCTCATTTGGTATTTTCAACAATCAGAAATCCTTGTAAAGATTTGGGAGCCAGTGATATGCATCCTCCAGGCTCGTAGTACCCAATTATTCCATATCCTCCACCACTTTATCCATTTGAACATCTTGCTAGAACTGGTCGACTTGACATTTGAATCTTGCACCCTTTCTGCATGGGTTGGGTTTGTGTCCAAAAACCCAATGAATGTGGTCATTATCTATTCAAAAATGCTCTGAAAGGTAGGATGGACATGTTGTGATAACATGGAACTTCACACTATGAATATGACTTCTAATTTCTGACCTTTCTCTTGTTCTCACCATCAATTTCATGTTTGTATATGTTTTAATGCCAAATTGGCCCATCTAGCATGGTTGCATCACCTTGATGATGCTCAATTTGATAAAAGTCAAAGTCTAAATTCATATCACCTATAATCACCTTTATCCTTTATTTTGATCTTTCCCATGTAAACTTTGGTACTTTTTCTTATGCTCTTGATGTAGAGGGTGTTCCCACATTTCTAATGCATCTACTTTTGCTCAAATCAGAGTTCGGATGGGAATGTTATGCCCATTTGAAGGCATGGTTCTCTATAACCCAATTTTAATACCTTTCCTGCCAATTTGGACCTTTGGTTGGTGGTTTTAGACCTGAGATAACTCTCCATCAGTCCAGACACACTCTTTCTTCCCCTTCCTTACTATCTTCACCTTTACTCCCTATCTGACCCGACCCAATGGGAGCTGATAGATATTGGTGAGCTGCGGATAGGGGATGGGATCCAATGGATTAGACGTGTAAACCATCTTGTGCCGGTTGAGCAGCTTTGCTGCTTACCTACTTCACTAGAAATGCACCTTGCACTCATCGTGGAGCATCCTCTCTACTTTGGCCTCACCTAACCCACACATGGTGCCTTCAGGATGCGTAGGACCCCTGAAAAGGGTAGGTGGAGAGTGAGCCCACCTGCTTGGTCTTCTCATGGACGTCAGTCATTCTTCAACCCTAGCTTGCACACCACCTATAAAACCTATAATCCTCTCTGTTAGCCCCTCATCTTTCTTCCCAAGCCACCACCCATGCCTCATTCCCTTTCATGCCCCCTCGGTTGAGCTTCTCATCCTGCACTAGGGTCTGCCAACCCTAGGTGCAAGGAGGGGGATGATGTGAGAAGCGTTAGATCGAGCGACTAAGGCCCAGATTCACTTGCTCCCACACAACGCCCCCCAGTCATGCAGTCTCTCACACTCTCCCTCTCTTACATGCTCTCTCTTTATACCATGAAGGTGTGAGTGGCCAATCCCTACGCGCCAGGCTACCGCAAGACTCCCAGCGCCACTCAGCAAATCCATAGTCACTGTGAGTCCCTCTGACCTACTCTCTCTACTCAACTAGAATCACCATCACTGCATTGCTCGCATCCGCATCGAGCCTCCCCAACCAGCTTATGGTCACCTTTAATCTCTTAAAATCGTCTCCTATTGTCGGCCATCACAGCATTTGGCCCACAGCCATCGTGAGCTACTCAAGGTGAATTCCTTGGGGTGAGCCACCATGCATGCCACTTTCAACCATAAACCAAACCCCCTACTACCCTCAGGGCTGTGTGGCACGCCCTCTTCCCTAGATCAAGAATCCATGGGTCCAAGATAATCAACATATGGTAAATCTTCCAAAAATCATTTCGCATGCAGCTCTAGCCCAAATTAGTCATGCAATATGTGGATTTCTATCAAAGAAATGTCGTCTTGCTAGTGATGCTATCATATTCTATTGTTTCTGCATCATATACTACTATTTTACTAAAAATGTGTCCTTTATGACCCTTTGAGTGTTAATCGCCCTCTACCATGTTTAACATGTGGGTATAATAATCTTTTGGCTACCATTCATGCGATCAATAGCCCTACTCTTTTATGTACATAATATAATGACTTGGACAATTTACATGCACCCTAATGCCATTTTGACCTACCATGACCTGGAAGTGATTCAAATGTGTATTTGATTGATGCAATTTGATCTTGTGTAAATCCTTGGACCTAATTATCCTTTTGAGATGATTTATACTTCGAAATCAGTAACCTTTGAAGTGCTTGGTATCTCTTTTAACCAAGGGTAGGCCCTTTCTCCTATGTTGGACTCATAGGATATTTTAACAAAGAATGCGCCTTGAAATGTGATGTTCATGTACTTATGTGGTTATACCCTTGATGCTTGTGCTAAATTGAATCATTAATTATTCAAACCTCTATGTTCACTTCCAAATCAGTCCTTTAATGACTTGTTTTACTAAATACCAAGTGGCATACTCATGTGATCCTATTGACAATATGTAATACCTAGTGTGATCTATATGCACATGTTGCTTGTTTAGAATCTAGCCTTGCTAAGAACATGCTCCAATGATGCACATGATATCTTAAAGACTCCAAACCAGTAGATTTACTCTACTTGTAGCACTAAAGACAAATTGATCTATCCTAGACTCTTTTATGCACCTTAGACTTGGAACTAAGACCCTATTACATGTAATGGATATAATGTGACTAGTTGTGATTTTGTGTTATTATCCATGATAATAACTTAGACCCCATGATTCTCCTACATATAAATCAGAACTTAACTTTATCATGCTATTACTCCTAATGTTGATGGTTCACCTATACCTAGCGCTAAATGTTGATCCTTGAACTATATTGGTTAATGGCATGCATGATGGGAAGTTTGGAACTATGTTGAACTATTTGAAACCTAGGACTAGGAGAACATCTACATGACATGTTTCATGATTCTATTAACCGACCTCTTTGAGTTAAGACACCGTGCTATATCTTTTCTTTGTGAGGTTCCCTTGGTTTGGATCATCTCTAGGAATCTTACTCAAGAATCATAACTCGTAAAGTACACTTACTCTCTTGACCCTACTATGTTATTGGATTGCTTGTATGTATTCTCATATGAATGCTTATCTAGGTAGTTACTTGTTTGATCTACTTGTTCCATATGATTAGTACATTCATTTTGTTTGAGATATGTTGAACAAACTTTGAACATAATTGAACTTGTCCATTATATGCGCCTTGTGTAACTTATTGTATTCTCAAAGTAAGGGCGTAAGGTTGGGCTTCTTACTTGAGATGTCAAGATAAGGCAAACCATGTCAATAAAAGGATTGGTTAATATTGAGCACCCTTACAGACCCTTCCGATGGGAAGTTGGTCATTGGCCATAATATGTTGTAAAATATAATGGAAATATACTTAACCACACTTTCTATAAAACAATGTCGTTAAGTGTTCTCGCATTGTTTCTGTTTCTTTCTTTATAGGATGTTTTTAGCCAAGAAACTTTTATAGTACTCTTAATCTGTGGTTACATGTTTTTTATAGCGTACTTAATGCTTTAGCATTAATATGTTTTGTTTATCGATTTTTAGCTGCCAAACATCTGTTGCACTCTAGAATCTAATGAAACACCAACGGGTTACTTTGGAATATAGAAATGGGTATATATCTCTTAAATCCAATTTTAGTATCTTTTTATATCGTGTTGTTACTGACATTTTGTGTATATACTTCCAATGTGTAATATTTGTGTCATTCTACAGATGGGCACCCAAGTCCACTCGCCTTTGACTTAGAAGCCATTAGGAGTGTGGACTTAGGGTAACAAAAGTTCTGTGACACATGCATTTTTAAGTCAGTAGGTTTCATCTCAAGATGCTTGAGATGGGCCACACACTCCTCATGGGTATGACATCTTTTAGAGCCTCCAGACTACACATAGCTACTTTTTGCATGCTCTTCACAATGTTCATGCATACCTTAATAACCTTAATTAACAGTATGATATCATAGACCTACAAGAACAGACATGATGTAACATTATAGATACTCAAAATTAATTTAAAACTTAGAATGTCGGTTTTTTAAATAAATATAGTTGAAGGGATTAATGTAAAAAGACAATATAAGGGTATTTCTTATAAGAAAATGAAGTTATAAAAATAAGCTGGGACTCAAAATAGATTTTCTATTCTTCTATGCATTATGTGCCGCAATTAACTCAATTTGATAAACATAAGTTCCTATTTTCTTTTTCTCTCCCTATTCTTGAAAATGTTTAAAATAAAAAAAAGAGAAAGACAAAAGAATAAGAATTCGAAATTAAGAATCAAATTACTTGAGAAAGAAGTTTTCCTTTTTCCTTTTTATGGATTTTGTTATAATGAAAAGTATCATTTATTGCCTTTTTCTCTGTCCTCCCCTTTGGAATGCTCTAAAGATATAAAGAAAGAGGCAATGAATGCACTTATGGACTCATTTAGGATGCATGGAAAAGAATTTTCACTCATCACATTATGTTGAGATTACCTTCCTTTCCCTATCGAGTAAATGTAACATTATCTTATCTCTTTTCTCTCTCCAATAAGATTTCTCCAAATGGCATAAAAACAAGGATGTAAAGAACAAATCTTGAATGGGTCACTATTATATCATTTATGGACTCAAAGGAATAAGTATGGAAAGATATATATCACATTATTTCATCCATTATGTACATAACCCAAGATGTTGTCTTTTAATGAGTTAATGCACATTATATGCCCAAAATGAGCTTGTTATAAGAAAATTGTGAATCATGAATACTACATTGGTTTTAGAAATTCAAAATGTCCACTTTATTTTTATCAAGCAATATCTTCCGCTTTTCGCTTATTCAATTAATCGATGAGATTTTTTTGGAGTTGGTTTGATCCAAACCTTGGGTTCAGAATAATCACATTGAGTATGATTATTGGGATTGGGTTCTAACAATCAAAGTTGAGGATTCAGTATTAGTAGCCTTGGTGGTCTCCAAGAAGATATTGGGGAAGGGTCCTATCATTGTCTAGGTGTATCGTTTTGGGTCTATCTCTATAAAGTGTTGTTAGGGGCGTAGGATTTGATGCAAAAGAAGTGCTTTACTATCATTAGTCGGGAATGTAAGGATGCTCTATGCCTAATGGAGCCAGGAGACATATGTGGCTTGGGAGCAGAATTAGTAGAGTATGCAGTAATATGGCAATAGTAGTAGCAAAGGCATGGACAAACTTCTTAGGTGTAATCATCTGGATCTACAAGGAGAGGTCAAGGAAGAAACAAACTGCATTTCATAACCTATATCCATGTGATGACATATTGAGGGTGTTTTCAACCCTCAAGTTGTTACATGTCAGCTGTATAATTTCATTTTGACTTGTATGCTTCTATGTTTGCATCTTTTATGTTTGATCCATGTATCACACACTTGTTTATCACCAGAAGGTGATAGTATATTCTAACCTACATGTTAATCACCGACCCAAACCTCTTTCCCCTTAGGATCCCTCTAGTTGGCTCCATAGTTGTTTGTGAGATTTGTCCATCCTCCATTCTCATCTTCTTTGGGTGCAGCATCCAAGTGAACCTATAGCCACTTTGGATGCATGGATTCCATGTGATCCTTGGAATGGAAACAATGTATAAGTATAGGGTAGTATTTGACTATATGTCTAAGGTTGTTGAGTTTTAGAAGGAAGTTGTCTCTTGGACCTTCCAAGGAAATTGAAAGATTCTTTCTATGTGTTTGGCATCTTCTACCATAGATGAGCTCTTATGAGGTAGGGCTATGAGGATTTTCTATCCCATGTGGTTGATACTAAGGTATTGAGTCCTAGTATCTCTATTTTACTCATAGATCAAGAGTTTGAAGATGTTTTTCTTGATGAGTTTATTTTCTTTCCACCTCCTAGAGAGATTGACTTAACATCAATCTTCTTCCTGGCATACAACCCATAGCACAAGCATTGTATAGAATGACACTGAAGGAGATGAAGGAATCAAAGAAGTAGTTGTAATAGTTGTCAGATAAGGGTTTTATCCATCCTAGCACTTCCCTATGGGGTGCACCTACTATGTTTTCCAAGTAAAAGGATGGCCCAATGAGGTTATGCATAAATTAACAATAGCTAAAATAGACTATAGTAAAGAACAATTATATGTTGTCAATGATTGATGAGTTGTTTGATCATGTAAAAGGCCTATAGTTTTTCCAAAGATAGGTGTATGGTTGGGATACCATCACCCAAGGATTAAGGAAAAATACATACCCAAAACATCCTTCAGGACTAGGTACAGGAACTACAAGCTTGTGGTTATCTTGTTTGAGATAACCAATATGCCTATGGATTTCATTCACCTAATGCACTGAGTGTTCAAACAGTATCTAGACTAGTTGTAGTGGTCTTCATAGATGACATCTTGATCTATTAAAAGGAAGTAGAACAACATAACCAATATCTTTGGTTGGCCTTAGAAATCTTGAGGAAACAGTGTTTGCATACTAAGTTTAGCATGTGTGAATTTTGGTTAATATAAGTGTTTTTGTCACATCATATCTGACTAAGGAATTTGTGTAGTTCCCAATATATTAGAGTTAATCTTGTTGTGGGAGAAGTCTAAAACATCTTTAGAAGTATAGAGCTTCCTTGGATTAGTAGGGCACTACATGCGGTTAATCAAGGACTTCAGTCAATATCCATGCTAGACCAAGCTGACAAATAAAGATGTGCCTTTTGTATGGACTGATAAATTCTAGTGAAACTTCTACCTATTGAAGAAGAAGTTGACATATGCACCAATGTTAGTGTTTCTAGATCCAGAAGTTTTCTATGACACCTTAAAGGGAGTTCTTGGGTTTGTGTTGATGCAAGAAAAACATGTGATCACATTTGTTTTAAGGTAGTTGAAGAAGCATGAGGAGAACTACCCTACTATCTAGATCTAGAAGCATCATTTCTAGCTCTCAAGATCTATATAGAATGTATATATAGGGGGAAAATGTAAGACTTTTATATACCATAATAATCTTCAATACCTTTTCTCAAAGCAGTAGTTGAACATGAGGTATTGAAGGTGGCTCGAATCAATAAGTGATTATGATTGCGAAGTATCATTTGAGAAAGGTAATAATGGTAGAGCTCATGGATTAAGAAGGAGGCCATTTCCATTGTGACACCTCGCTACACCAAACAAAATTACTCAAAACAAAACATGTGATCAACAGATAATCAAACCTTACCCCAAAAAAAGGGTAAATTAAAACTGATTTCAACATTACAATCATATACAATAAACATTACATAAGGGTCCAACGGCCTATATCTTATCACATACCATACCAGGTATTTAAATGCCTATCCAGTGGCATGAACCACAATCTATATACAAAAGAGAGATGTTCCACATATACATGCCATATAGAAACCACTACATACTGCCAAAACCACGTGTCGATGTACATATCATCTACAAAACAACCTATGCTTGGACCTGAGAGTACATGGATGACTCTAGGACTCTACAACTACAAAAACCTTCTACCCTTACTTTTCTTTAAGATACTCCTATTGAGCAGCATGATGTTGACCAGGCCAGTGACGACCACCTAAAAATATTTGGTGACCCATGAGGTGAGACCCATGTCCCAGTGAGATATATAACTCTCAACCAATTGTTATTTATTAATACAAGTATGATTGATAAACAAGATCAGAAGATTTAGCTAACTAAGCAAGTCAAGAAGATTAATAATAATAAATAAATTAAGTAGGCTAAGCAAGTTATGTAACTAAAAGAGGTAAATCATGACTAGCACAATATATAGGGAAACATGTAAGCCTACCACTTTTTGTATAATTGATTTCTCTTACCACATTATATAACAGCTAAACATTACATGAAAACAAGGAAACAATTAACATCCAATATGAAGCATGTTTAACCCTAAACATTTGTACTACATGGATGGATTACATCTTTTATTAAGCCTTGAGGGGTTGAGGTATACTACTCAACTCCAAATGAGCACTGCTAAGTCAAAATCAATTCCATACAAGATCTGTAGGTGAGACAAAATCCTAAGATCTCATATCCCTTGGTATATAGGTCATGACACTAGTGAACAACCTAGTTCATCCTTAAAAGTTTACGATAATACTAAAATCAGGGTATACAAAATCCAAAAATCCAAGGTACAACTGTAGCTATCCTTAATCACATCATATAAACTGAATCATAATCATCTGAGATACGGCCTCGACCTTTCCCCTACCAAGGTATGACCAAATCTATCCTTGTGAATATTCATATACTCAGTAGTATACAACTCGGAGCTTCTAGTAAAGGAGAAATCATTTCATCATCCAGAAAGTCCTGGCACTGAAATGGATCTATGTTTCTATTTAAATTGGCCATTCTATTCATCATGTGTCCTGGGCTTGATCCTGGGACCTCTTGCTAACAAACCGAGTGTCTAACCATCTTGGTGTCTTCCGTTAGACACTGAAATGGATCTATGGCACATGGTACTACATGATTAGGGTTTCACTTGATTAGTTAAGTTCATTCAGGTGTTTTAACATTGCATCAATCAAGTTACATACAAACCCTAAAGGAGTTATACAAAAAATGAGTAGATTGCAACTTCAAAAGATATATAAGACATATGAAGTATAAAGTTTGTCACATCACCATAGGGTACTATTTCACTTCCATACATGTAGCCATACTGATCATCATACCATCACAAGATTTCAATCATTGATGCATAATACAGAGGATAACACCTCTCATAGAGAACAAAGCCATATCCAAGGTCATAAGACCATTCATATAATTCCATGCAAGAACATCATTATCTTTCCACGCATCATCAAGGTTCATCATTCCATCACCACACATGTGATACATAAACTGATACAAGATTATATTCAAGGATGTTCATAAGATAGAAAATTAGGGTTAAAACAACATAGAGAGAGAAAGTAATCTATCATCATGATAACCACTCTAGAAATCTAAGCATTATCATCACTTACTTGGATTAGGGTTAGGTTCAACAAGGTAGGTGAATTTGGATTTCAAAACAACAATTAGAAGTAAACCCTAAATTATCTCATATCCTTCAATCATGAAAGAGACTAGGTCAAACATCAACATCAAAGACTCAAAAAAACATAACGACCATATAGATAAGAGTTTCTAACTGACCACTAACGGTCAGAGATGTCATCGACCACCAAATCTAGGGTCACCATCTTTGGCGACCGATGATACTACTCACCTTCAGTGACCACTAGGGCTATGAAACATTAGCGAGTGAAGAGGACATCGGACATTGGTGACCAAAGAGAACACTAAACCTTAGCAACCGAAGAGAACATAGATCATTGAAAACCAAAGAGAAAGTAAAATCCCATCAACCATCAAGGTTCAAGATCTCTTTGACTACATAAGGTCAAGAACTTAGCGACCACTCAAGGAGATCAATTCTTAGCAACCCACATAGAATCCAAACCTCATTGACAATATAGATCAAAACTTGGTGACCAAAAAAAGAGGTCAAACATGGCGACCACATAAGATACAAAACAACCACAAAGTCAAAGACATGAGTTGGCATAAGGAAGTCAAGTCAACTGAACCAAGACCAAACCATCAGGTATGATATCAAGGAGGAAAACCAAAAACCATAGAAATCCAAGAACAAAACCAATGGTTTCCACATGCGTGCAAGCACCAAAACTGCCATCATCAAAGAAGGATTCTTGCACAAGGGATTATGGTTCATCTTAAAAGAGTTATCTACTCAAGATTACCATGTAGATACAAACCATAAGAAAGGATATTATCTTTCTACTTAGAATAACATTATTAGGCAAGAATATTTGCATACAAGATAAAGGTAAGCAATAATCATGGAGAAAGTTATATAACTCACCTTAGAGTTGATTTCAAAAATTGAAACAGAAAGGCAATTTTGAAGAAGAAAAGTAGGAACCCTAGCTTGAGCACTCCTCTCATCCAAGCTAGCTCCACCTCTAAGAAAGAAGAAAACCCTAGTTCAAGGAAGAAAGAGAGAAAACCATAGGTATAAAGGCAAATAATAGATGTTCTTCAAGCTCTAACTCAAGCAATACCATAAGACATCATGGGTTCAGACAAGAAAAGAAAGAAGAGGGTATGAAAGCAAGGAAAGTGAAGATGAAGAAGGAGATCTCACTTACCAAGACCAAGAAGAAGAGCAAGGTAGCACCAAACTATCACAAGAAGGGTAGATCCAAACCCTAGCTCAACATGCAAGGAAGATCAACCTCCTTCTTCAACCTTGAGCTCCTCCTTCACCATGAAGAATGAGGGGATGAGCTCTAAGAGAAACCAAAGAAGAAGATAAAGATGTATCTAGGTGTGTAAAGAGCTTGTTTGAATGCAAAGAGAGGGGTTTATATAATATACAGTTAGAGAGAGAGAAAGGGGGTTAGGTGTCAAGATAAACATGCCATGTGTCCAAGAGATATCATCCATGCAAGAACCTGACTCATCCATGAAGCAAGGGTGATCAATACAAGAAAGGACAACGAGCACACTTGTCTAGGAAAAGAAAATGGTCAATGAGAATACATAGCGACCAAAGATGATCAAAACATAGCGACTGTAGAGAAATTCATTCACCCTCAACACATGAAAAAGTTGGTGACTGAAGAGAGATGCCAAATCTCATCGACCACCAACCCCAGCTAGCTCAAAAGAAAGTTCATCGACTGCCAAAATCAAGGACCGAAAAACTTGGTGATCACCAAACTAGGTCTCGACACCCAAGGTCAAACATCGACTTAGGGCATCCATGAAAACCCTAATCTCACATGTGAGGTGTCACCACTCAAACCAAGGTGTGACAAGGTGCCCCAAAGCTCAACCAAATACAACATGATGTTAACACATGTGAGGTACAAAAACCATGTGACAAACTACAAAATAAACTAGATATGGTAAAATGCAATTAGGCCCAAAACAAACACATATATGCATAACTAGCTCAAACAATGTCCAAACTAAACCAAACTTGAAACATAAGCTTGCCATATGATCTCAAAGCAATCATAAGGTTTGATTAAGGTTTGATGCATCTAATTATGATAAGAAACCATGTTCAACCCTCAAGGCAAGGTTTGGGGTCTTACAATCATAAACCCCTAACAAGGATTTTACCCCAGAAATCCTACGCAAACAAGGCTTAGTACTCCCTACCCATATCATCCTCTAACTCCCACGTGGCTTCTCCACACCATTGTGATGCCACAAAACCCTAACTAGAATTGTATCCTTATTCTTCAGCTTCTTCACCCTCCTAACTAAGATCAACACAAGACCCTCAACATACGACACATCCTCCTCCAACTCAACCTCCATAGACTGCAACATCTGCTCTATATTAGGGTGACATTTCCTCAACATGGGAACATGAAAGACATCATGCAACTTGTGCAACCCTAGTTGTAACTCCAACTCATATTCCACCTTTCCAACATGTTCCAAGATAGGGTATGATCCCATATACTTAGGATCCAACTTACCCTTCTTACCAAAAACTTAGCACACATTTCCAAGAAGAAACCTTAAGATAGACATGATCTCCTACTTGGAACTCAGGATGCCTATGATGGTTATCAGCATATGACTTTTTTCTATCCTGAGTTGCCTTCAACTGCTTCTACATCACCTTATTCTTCACGATTGTCTATTGTACTATCTTAGGGCCCAAAAGTTGATTCTCACATGTCTCATACCAACAAAGTGGTGACCGACAATGTATTCCATACAACGCTTCATACGGTGCCATGTCAATGCTCCTCTAATATCCATTATTATAGGAAAACTCTATCAAACTCATATGCACGTCCCAAATACCAAGAAACTACAAGACACGTGCCCTAAGAATATCTTCTAAGTCTGAATGGTCCTCTCAAACTGACCATCTGTCTAAGGATGAAAGGTTGTGTTGAACTTTAATTGTATCCCTATAGCTGCATGTAGATGCTCCCAAATATGACTCGTGAACTATGGACCTCTTTCAGGTACTATGGTAACTAGAATACAATGCAAACGGGTGACCTCATCAACATATATTTATGACAACTTATCTTTTGTATATGTCGTCTTGACTGGAAGGAAGTGAGATGACTTGGTCAACCTATCAACTATCATTCAGATAGAATCATGACCTTTTGTTGTCCTAGGAAGACTAACCACAAAGTCCATGTTAATATGATATCATTTCCATTGTGGTATTGGTAATGGTTGTAAAGTTCTTGTATGCTTCCGATGTTCAGCCTTGACCTATTAACAAACTAAACACTTGGTAGTGAACTCTATCACATAAATCTTTAGGCTAGGCTACCATTATAGATCCTTTAAATTGTGGCACATCTTGGTGCTGCAAGGATGCATCACGTACATCAAGGAATGAGCCTCCTCAAGTACCATCTTCCTCAAACTATATACATCTGGAACCATTGTCATGTTGTGAAAGAAAATTGTCCCATCCTCTGACTCATGAAACCATCATACTTTTTATAGTCAAACTCTTCCTGGATGTTCTATATCATGGTATTGTTCTATTATGCATCTCTAATTTGTTTCATCAACGTCAGCTTCACTTCAACTATGCTAACAAGCCTGCCAAAAGAGAAACCTCTAGTTGTACATTCATCTGTCGAAGCAATACCAACATATCCCCCTTGTAACACACACCAAAGCATGTGACTAAGCCTTGTCTACGGTCGATGATGAAGATGACTTTCTGCTCAATGCATCAACCACCATGTTAACCTTCCCTGGACGGTAGTCTTTCATGCAATCATAGTCTTTGATCAACACCATACATCTCCTCTACCTCATGTCTAGCTCTTACTTTGAGAAGATATACTGAAGGCTCGTGTATCTGGTGAAGATCTGGAACTTCTCTCCATACAGGTAGTGTCTTCAAATCTTCAAAGCATGGACCAACTTCAATCTTTAAGTCATGTGTCTGGTAGTTCTCTTGTGTTTCTTAAGATGTTATGAAGAAAAATAAATCATGTTCTTGTCCTTCATCAGCATGCATCCCAAACCATTCTTTGATGCATCATAGAAGATAATGTAGCATTTCCCTTATTCTGGAAGAACCAACACCAGGGCACTGGTCATCTTCTCTTTCTACAACTGGAAAGAACACTAATGCTTGTCATCCTAGTCAAAAGAAACACTTTTACTAGTCAACTTAGTTAGGGGTAACACTAACACACTGAAATTCTTTATGTATCTCCTATAGTAGCCTGCCAAGCCTAGGAAACTCCAAACATCGATCAGTGTCTTAAGTTGTTCCCACTCCAACACTGACTCTACCTTCTTTGGGTCCTCATACACACCTTTAGTAGATATGATGTGACCCAAAAAAGATACATGTCAACTAGAAATTGCACTTGGTGAACTTGGCATACAACTTGTGTTGCCTCAACAATGTCAATGCCTGGTGAAATTTTTACTCATGTTGCTGAATGCCTCTAGAGTACATCAAAATGCATCGATAAACACTACCGCAAACTGATCAAGGTATGTCCTAAACACCATGTTAATCATAATCATAAATTTTGTCAGCATGTTAGTTAGCCCAAACGGCATAACCATAAACTCATAGTGACCATACCTAGTTCTGACCATACCTCGGTCTGATAAAACACTTCTCCAACAACTCCTACAATTGTTTCTTCAACTCTTGCATCTCTGTTGGTGCCATTCTATAGGGTGACTGCACTATGAGTTGTGTTCCATGAACAAGATTGATCTCAAAGTCAATCTCTGTAAGAGTGGGAACACCATGAAACTCTTCAGGAAACACATCCTTGGAACTCTCGCACTACTAGCACCTCCTACAGACTAGGATTCCTCACCTTGGTACCTACAACATGTGCCAAGAAAGCCTCACACACCTGTCTCATCATCCTCTCCACTATCATAGCTAACACCAAACACGTAGGAAGAATATTCTTATCTCCTAGGAAGATCCACGAAATATCTCCATCATGAAACGTCGCCTCCATAGAACTACAGTCCAAAACAACCTTGTACTTCTTCAAGGTATCCATCCCCAAGATCACATCAAATCCATGCATGTCAAGTGGAATAAGATCCACTTGAATGTTGCATCCTGAGAAAGAAAGAACACAAGATGGACACACCTCCTACAACTCGGCAAAACCAACAAGAGGGTTTTTAGCCAAAGACTACTAGATCTACTACAAATAGGTAGATAACAACTACTTATCACTTCTCTAGTGATAAAAGAGTGTATTGCACTCGGGTTAGCCAAAACAGATACAAAAGAAGAAGCAAATAAGTTAGAATAAAAAAAGTTCCATCTGACTTGTCACAACCTGCGGATTGACCACTCCCTTTGGTTGACTCATAGCATAGAATCCAGTCATTGCTTGTTGTCATCTACACCCTCTGCTTGTTGGCCCATAAGATCCTTCTTGTGATTCTTGACTGTGTCCTCTACCACCACCATGATTTAACAGTTTCTTCTAGGAACCTCGTTGACTCTATCTTAATAATTGTGTTACTTCTTCATCCTTCATAGGGCACGCCCACCTGATATGCCCTACTTGTCTACACTTGTGACAAGTCCTCAAATAATACTACAACCCAGATGGCCCTGTCACTGACACAGACGGCGCACTGTGTGCTCCAGCTGGTGGAAAACTATGACCTCTACCCTTACTCAAGGACCACTATCATGGCACTCCTGATCTCGGCTTAGAACAATTTGATCTATGTTGTGACTGAGGTGAAGAAAACCTCAGTTTCTTAAATCCCCCAGACAACTACCCCTGAAAATGAGTTGGACTCTTCTTAGCATTGGCTTCACGCTTCTTGATAGAGGACATCACTATCCTCCTCACTAAGTCCACAAAGGTAGATAACCGCTCTCTGTTCTACAAAGAAGGCATTGCCCTTGACAACTTTGAGCTCAAACCCTTCTAGACTCCTTCTTTGTTGCCACCATGTGAGGATAGAACTTCAAAAGCTCCATAAACTTCACTTCATACTCATTGATGGTCATCAATCCCTAAAGGATCTTCTCAAACTACACTATCTTCTCATACATAAATGTATCAGGGAAGTAGCGACCCACAAACTCCCGCTAAAACTCTTCCCAGCCAACCACAACTCCATGTCTCTTCTCCTCCTCAATGTCTCACCAATGGCTAGCACTGCCCATCAACATCTAAATAGTGTGCTTCACCTTGTCCTCTTCTGGGATATTGATGAATGTATATTCATCATGAAATTCAATTATCACTTTGGGACAAATTCAACTATATATATATAATTTCACTCATTAAATGTCAAAATGCATCATAATGTGCAAAATTACTTAATTGACTCGATTATCAAGGTTTTAACTGAATTTATGTTGATTTAATGCAGGTCTTGATAAAGTTGAACAGTCAATTGGGACCCACCTTCACTCACCCTTGGTTCTGACCAATCTATCTGATCAAAAGGTTTCAACCATTCGGTCTCGCCAAACGGTTTCCACCATTCGGTTTCAAGACCGAATGGACATATTTATCTCAAGACCGTTTGAGCCCATGAGGTCTCAAGATCGTTTGAGCCCATGCGGTCTCAAGACCATTTGAGCCCATGCGGTCCCAAGACCATTTGAGCCCATGCGGTCCCAAGACTGTTTGAGCCCATGCGGTCTCAAGACCGTTTGGGCGCCAAGGTCGCAAGAACATTTGGCCACGAAAACCATTTAGCTACGAGACTGGTTGGAGCCAGACTTCAGAACCGTTTGTAGCCGGACTGCGGGACCGCATGGAAACCATGCACCAAGACCGTTTGGTCTTTTTCACAAGACCGCATGGACATGCAGCACAATACGAGACCGAATGGACATGCACGTAGACCGATTTGCTGCTCTAAAGCATGAAGACCGTTTGGCCGCAGCTAGGAAACTGTTTGGATTAGTTGTTCACGTGAAGAACGAGAAGGTGTATGTATGTAGCGAAACCGTTTGGTGAAGAAAACACCAAGACCGTTTGATGTTGTATGCATACAAACCGTATGAAGAAGGTATGTATACGCAGACCGTTTGGAAAAGTGCTAGCTGCGAAGAACTCCTAGCTGATAGCTAAAACCGTATGGAGGCTGACTGGAAAACCGTTTGGAAAAGTTAACATCCGAGACAGTTTGTCGGTGCCAGGTTCTCCAAGACCGAATGGCGTAAAGCTACCAAAACCGTTTGCTTCTCAATACTATCAAGACTGTTTGGTTATTTACACTCAAAGACCGAATGAAGGATATTATGTGGAGACTTTTTGCTACACATGAAGCATGAAGACCGAATGCCGAATAAAACCGAATGAGCTGATCTCACATGCATGACTGTACCATGCATGCAAACCGGTTAATAAAGTATACACGCAAACCGTTTGCTACTCTAGAAAATGGAGGACCGTGTGATAAGAATACTTGCTGAAATACGAAGACCGATTGGATGAGAGTATCATGCAAAGACCATTTGATGTACACTCCCACGTGAAGACTTTTCTTTTGGATAAGCACCAAGACCGAACGGCCAATTGCCATTCCAAAACCGAATGGCCATTTGTTAATTCAAGATCGAATGGTGCTGAACGACCGAATGAGCCATCATGAGAAGACCGTGTAAGCTGTACACGTGAGGGACCATTTGCTTTTCCCAACATGCAAACCGAATGAAGGGGCAGACTGAATGAGCTCGATATTTTGAATGAAAAGCAGCACAATACCCAAACCGAGAGAGCAAGACCGTTTGGTCAGTTCTTACCAAACCATTTGAGCAAAACAAATATCTCCTTTAACCCAAGACCATTTGGGGTCAGTGCGGTGCCTATAAATAGGACCCCAAGGGTCCTCACTTGGCACGAGATCCAGACGCCGCCAAGTTACCCGAACACAATTCCGATCCAATTCCAGTCCAGTTTACGCCAGTTCCATTTCACCTACTGCCTGTGCTGCAACCAAGGAGGCTGAGGGGAGAAGGAAGACAGAGCGAGGGAGACTGTCCGATTTGTCTTGGCAACTCCCATTCGCGTCCATATCTACTCCGACACGACTTAGGAGGGTGTATCTTCTTCACCGAGCTTCGACTACCTCCTGCACCGTGTTCATGGAGGATTTCTCTATCTTTCTCATTCTTCTTGTTTCTCGCATCATGAGTGAGTAGTTCCTTTTCGCTGGGGTGCGGGGACTAGCCCCACTGTCCATGCAAACCATGTTCTTTTGTTAAACTTTACATGGCAATGTATATAACTCTTCATCTCGTTGTTAACCGTTATGTTGGTAGTTTGATTAATTTCTTTCTTTCATCTCTATTTTACCTATATTGCGAGAACATCTATATGTAGGATAGAATGCCGTTTAACAAGTTGACGCGTTGACGAGATCTTTTGAAAGGATTCCTTAAGGTCGTAAGTGTATGATCCACGAGGGGACGAGCCATCTAGCCTTCGGTGACGCTTCTGTGTGCCTAACGCCTTTATAGGGGGTTCACAACCTTAGTTGGATTTTGTATCTTCTTGTTAATCGTCGATGTTTGGTCGTACATTAATCGTCTACTCGCTTATCGGTTAATACGGCTGACTCCCAAACTAGAAATAGGATGTGATTTCTTCAGAGCCATAAGTAAGTGATCTGAATGGTGACAAGACATCTGATTTCTAAGGTGATGCTTACGCGAACCTAACGCCCTCATGGGGGGTTCTACAACAGCTCTATTTGGATTGATATATCTTGCCTGGTTTATTTGTGATTGAATGTGTTTGCGCATGTAGCGGTGGTGAAACCCGGTACCATCCCAGCGATTCCATACCATTAATCTAAATCCAACTTTAATTCAGCTTTTACTTTCTTGCAATTCGTTTAATCAACCTCAAATCAACCAATCATTCTAAATATTAGTTTTACTTGAGCTAGATTCGACTGACAAGGATTCTTAAAAATGTTGTCCATTGGGTTCGATCCTAAACTATATTGTGATAAGACTCGTCCGCTTGTGGGTGGTATTATTGCACTTTGGTTTTGGTAAAATCTCGGGGATTTCAACCCCAAGTGAGTTTGTTAGTGCGTTTCAAAATACCACGTCAAATTCTGGCATCGTTGCCAGGGACAACAGAATCAGTCAGTCAAATCTAGTTCTTTTAAGACTAATCTAGGATTTTGCTTTTTCTTTTGAAACAATCGATCATCTACTTAAATTTGACTCTATTTTGTGTGGATCTCATTTTCAAAATCTTTCTATTTTCAGGTACAACCCCAAGGCATAGTGTATGCACCGTTCGGACAGCCCCAGACTCACAGCAAGCTTTGATCCTGAGATAGATAGAATTTTCCATCGTCAGATCAGAGAAAATCAAGCAAGGATGGCTCAAGAAGAAGAGGTAGCCCGAAGGGTGGCTCAAGCCGGCAATTCACAAAGAGAGAGGCTCATGCAAGAAGTCAGGGCTGCGGTTCAGTAGGAAATCCTAGCAGCACAAGCAGCAGTGCAAGGAGATGAACTACAAAAGGATCTTAGAGAATTCTCAATCTCGAAAGCTGCGAATGTTCATCATCCAGTACAACCTCCTCGCATCAATGTTGCCAATTTTAAGATTAGGGCACATTGGATCACATTGCTTCAAAACAACCCTTTCTATGGCAAACAAGCAGAGGACAACCAAGGACATCTTTTGAGATTCATCGATCTATGTGCTATGACAAAGAAGAATGGAGTCACTGATGATGCCATTCGATTATGTCTTTTCAAGTATTCCCTTGCTAATAGAGCCATAAGTTGGTACAATTCATTGCAAAGTGAAATACCCATCACCACCTAGGAACAACTCCAAAATGTGTTTCTGGAAAAATTCTATCCTCCATCTCTCACATATGAAATTAGAGGCCAGATAACAAATTTCACTCAAGTCCCTAGAGAAACTCTTGCTGAAGCTTAGGATAGATACAAAGAGCTTCTACGCAAATGTCCACACCATGGAATTCCAAAGAATCAACTCATTGAGATATTCTATAGGGGTCTAGATGATGATATTAAGATATTTCTAGATTCCTCATCTGGAGGAAACTTCATGCGTCAAAGTTATGATAGCGCATGGAGAGTCGTCACCCTGGGAGCAGAAAATCAAGCCAATTGGGGTAGATCTGTAGGAAAAGGAGTCTTGAAGGTAGCTATGGCCGAAGCTATTCCCGAGTACAAGTCTATCGCTAAAACCTTGAAAGTCTTAGTTGCCAAGCAAGACCATATTGAATCATCTTTAGCTGCTATTGGAAGAGGACGTTCACCCACTCGACAACCGAAATAGGTCAAGTCCACTTCCTTGTTCTGTGAAGCATGTAAGAGCACCGATCATTCCACTTTATCATGCAATGTTCTCTATGACGTTGTGTTGAGCAATGTATGTGGACAAGGAGATAATGGCCAGATGGAAAATCTTAATGCTATCAACACTATTCCTGGGCAAAGTTATTACAATCCGAATCAGAATAGGAATCACCCAGGTTTTCAATATGGAAACCCCTTTGGAGCAGTAAACTCGCATCAATTTGGTTCAAACAATCAATTAAGAGGCCCACCAGGATTCCAGTATAATCAACAACAGAATTTTGGGAATCAAGGAAATTTCAAGGGGAACTTTCAGAATAGGAACTACAACAATTATCAAAACAACTCTCAGTATCAGAATCTTAATCAACAACAAGGACATCAAGCAGGACACGTATCTTCTGATGACAAGCTATCAGCCATTGAAAAGATGTTGCAAACTCAGCAAACTATGATAGCCAACCAACAAGCTCAGCAGAAGGCTATTGAATCTCAACTAGCTCAACTTGCAGCTAGCATAAAGGCACCCGCTGGAGTCTTTGCTGGCCAACCCGAGAATAATCCTAAGCATCCTGAACAGTTGAAGGCAGTTACCACCAGGTCATGAAAAGACTATTCGGATCCCCCAGTAAAGACACTTGTGGTTATTACAGACGAAGATGAACCTGTGATTGTCCAAAACTCAACAACACTAGAGTCTGAACCAAAAGATGATAAGACAAATAAAGGAAGTCCTGAGAAAACTATTGATGAAGAAACTGAAACATCAGAACCTGATATTCCTGTATATAAGCCTCGTATACCCTTCCCAGCCCATCTAAGGCAAACCGAGCTCGATACTAGATTCAATAAGTTTAAAGAGGCTATGAAGAAACTTCATGTTGATATACCCTTTTTGGATGCTCTGGCTGAGATACCAGCCTAGACTAAGTACCTAAAGTCACTCCTCACCAGGAAGTATATAACTGAAGAGTATGAGACAGTAAAACTGGCAATAACTACATCTGATATCATACTGAGCAAAATGCCCAAGAAACAAAAAGACCCGGGATCCTTTGGAATCTCATGTCATATTGGCGATTCATCATGCAAGAAAGGATTGGCAGATCTTGTTGCAAGCATCTCTATTATGCCACTTAGCCTGTGCAAAAGACTAGGGTTTGCAGAATTACTTCTTACTGGGATGACTATACAACTTGCAAACAATTCGATAAAACGTCCATTAGGAATCCTCGAAGATGTCCCGGTCAAGGTAGGAAAGGTGTACTATATGGAAAGTGTAATATGTCACACTTGCATGGACCAAAATTTTTATTATAATGATATTTTTTCTATTTGGTAGAATTTTTTATCTGTGGTCTCTAGGGTGTCAATTATTTTTCCCCTCTCTATACAAAGTTTTGTGAAGTATGAATGAGAACCACAAGCATGACTCAAGTATCACTGCACTTTTAGTTATGAAAGGTCAAAATACGAGACTCGCCATGATATATTTTAATGAGCGTGAGTCTTGATATAGAATATTGGATTGAAGCCTAGTACATGATTCTAAAAGGATATTATTCTCTCTAAAACCAAGTGACTAAGTTATTGAGTTCATTAAGTCAATCACGAAGTCTAGTTTGATTGTGTGACACGGTGATGGTCTAATTTAAGGCTACTTATAACTAAAAAAAGGTTAAACATATCATTTAAAGATCATGATCACATTTTATTTTGTCCTACTTACTATTTGTATTCAAACCTTAAGTCTCCCCATGCAAGGTCTTTGTTTTGACCATGAGTCACCCCATCATAGGTCTAGATTTAGACCATAAGTTTCCACATTTAAGGTCTGATTTTAAACTACAAGTCACCACATTTAAGGTCTTTACTTAGACCTAACTTGCATATTTTACAATCTAGATTTAGATCGTAAGTCTCCTCATTTCACATTTAGGTTCAAATTGTAATTTTCATGTTTTACATCCAGATATGATTATAAGAGAGTGATAGTTTTACAATTTAAGGTCAAGATCCATGTTGAAGTTCCTATCATAATCGGGTTGAGCATTTTAGGTATGTAGTCACAATGGGTCTTGATAAGATGATATGCCTATTTAGGAAAGAGATTAACAATCAAATCACATGGTCAAATTTAAGGTCTAGATCTAGAATTTGATTGATCACATACCCATTCAATTTAGGGGTTAATAAGAAAAGGTCTCATGGTCTAGTCTAAGGTCAAAGTCTGGAATTTTTTTGGAGAAATGTATCTATTTAGATTAGGGCTTGAATATCAAAACTAGGGGTAATCTTTTCATGGTGTTTTGGTTCTAAAATTTGAGTAGATTCATACATTTAATCCTTGTCGAGGTCAACTAATTTTTGAAGTTGAGAAGTATGGTCAAAGTCCTAGGGTTTATGATTTAAGAGAAGAGTTTGCCTCACGGGAGATATTAATCAGTTATTTGAATGTTGTCTTCTAAGGAAAAGTAATTCATTTATTTCAAAGGTAGCTCTAGTAAATTTTGTACATTTTTATAGTATTTGATTTCTCATTGTGGATTTTTCTTCAAATTTTGACGAAGTTATAAGGTTTATGGAAATTTGGATCAAAATATAGGACATATTTGTAAAATTTAATTTATTTTATAGAAGGGGGAAATGAATAAAAATAAAGCTTGTCTTCTTCCTTCAGATTCACTGTTATGACCGCATTTGTGCTTAATTGGTAAATTAGGGTTTACCTGAATGATTACATGTTTTATTAGATTGAACATCATTTGGAATTGATTCATGATAGTAGCTCAATTGTGATGTTTCAAACCTAATAATAAACTCTAATTATGATTTTATTTTGAAGAATTAAGGTTTGAGAAATGTAAACCCTAATTGGTAAAATTAGGGTTTTGATAGTACATGAATATGGAATTTGATCAGGATAGTAGTGTGGTAAATTATTTGTCATATTTTCTACGTATTTTACATTTAATTTAATTTTGTATATGATATGTATAACTCAATCATTCATACTAGAGAAAAAATTCAGAATATTTGGATGTTCTTTGAATGTGGTTCTCGGTGGAACTGTACTTCGACCGACCATGCTGACAGAGTGTTGTTCAACAGTGTAGTGTTTGATTTTTAATTATTTATTGGTTGTTAAGAATGATTTGAAATTTATAATGGAGATTACATCTCAGGCATCATTATAAATTTTCATAATTTTTGGAGGATGTTTAACCTCTGAAATAAATGAATTATAGTAACTTTTTAATAATAGAAAAATTTGTTGAAATAAAAAAGTATAATGAGGGCTTAATGAGTAAATTACTCAAGCACCTCAATTTCTCTATATGAGAAAGCTAGAACCCAAGGCTCTCTCATATTTCTTGTGTCATTCCAGAGAAACAAAATTCTAGATAGAGAGAGAGAGGAGAGCTAGGGTTTTGAGAGGAGAAAGTAGTGGAGATGTTGACCTAGGGTTTCTCTATCTGAGATATGATGAAATCAAGTAAGTTTAGCTTCTTTGCATAGCCTTTCATGGTGAATCTTTTGTGACAAAGTGAAATTTAGAATTAAATTGAACTAATTCCAATTTCACCCTCCTTATGCTCACTTATGGTGCCAAATCATTTTTTTCTTAGCTTCATAATCTATTTTGAGACTCAAATCTAAAATATGGTGATCAATGTAGTTTTTATACACATTATAACACCTCAAATTAGATCCAATCATCACTTTGTCCAAATAATCAAATTGACCCATCAAACTTCATAATTTGGCTCTCAAACTTTTTCTAGATATTCTCTATAGTTTTGTGAAGCTATGGCCCAAATTTCATGTCATTTGGACATTTATACTATTTTCTATGAATTTTGGAAGTTATGTGCTCAAAATCCCCCTTCTATTTGCCTTTTTATTGACAAATTCCATGTCAGCGATCTAAGGCAAGGATCCAAGGGCCCTTGGATCTGTCTCTCATGGTTCCCAACCTGATCCAGTGGCTACAGACTCATCTTCTACCTCCCGCAATCAGTGGGGAGGAGTAATGATGATCGAAAGCGACAATCATCCCTTATACTACCCGGTTTGAAATTCTAATCGAGAGGGAATGCTCGTCTCACGAATTCAAACTGATTGAATCCTAGTTTGACCCACATTTGTACACCATAGTGCCACCAAAATGAGCTCCTTGCCTCCTCTTCTCACTTCAGCGGCCATGGCTGCCACCAAGGAGTCCCCTAGCCCTAACCCTAGCTCAAAACGCTATAAAACCCTCCATAATGGACTCCCCTCATCACTCCATAGGAGGTACCCTTGTTTCTGTGACCTCAAATAGACTCGAAACTCCCTATTCCCTCCCCCGACCACCTGCTGCACCAAGTAGCATCGCCGCAGGTGCTTTTTGGGTGTCTCCTCCTCGCAGCGTCTTACCACCGTCTGTGACCACCGCCAAGCTCACGAGATCATGGAGACGTTGGACGGCCACCTCACCTCCTCCATCGAATGCTTGTACCCCAGATCTCCCTTACGCCGATGATCCCTCCTCCTCATTTTTGGGCTCACAAGGAACTGGAACGAAGAGAACAGACTCATGAACCATTGGGTCCAGAGAGGGAAACCAACCGGTCCAAGGGGCCTAGTACACCAGGCTATTTGAACATGTGAACCAACCTTGAACCGGCCATGTGAGCTAACAAGGTTGCAAGGATCTGGGCCATTGATTGCACATCCAACGGCCCTGGTTTTTCACAAATAAGGTATTATACCTCCTCTTTATTCAGAAATTCATATAAATGTTTAGATCTTGTTTTAATTGTAGAAAATGCATCCTATCTCTAAATATTATGAAAAAATAGTCAATCTTGATCAGAAAAATCTAGTGAACCTTTTAAAAATATTTTTGAAACCTGATTCTAAACAATGCTCACTGATATCCCTAAATCTTAAACTCTTGATCATTTAATTTGACTAAGGATTCAACAATGATGTTTAAACTTTGAAAACCCTATATTTGGACTCTAATTATTATCTTGTAACCCAGATCTAATCTTGTTGAATCATCTACTCTTAAAAATGAATCATTAGTGATTTTAATATATTTACTTGATTCAATCTTGATTATAATGAATATGAGTAATCTTGATATTGATCTTAATCTTGCAAAACACTTGATATAGTGTTGACCCAACAATCTGATCTTGATTTCCAGTTATACTAAGTGTCACGATGATGAACTAGAAATTGATGATGACTTGGATAATGATCATTTACACATATGATCCTAGAAAACCTAGGTAAGCCATTCACGCTAAAAAATACTGGACACTTGAATTAATGTTGGACATATTGAAATATTGATTATAAGTGAATGACCCAACCCTAAGGTTAACATAGGAAAAGTGTAACCCTAATCTCGAATACTAAAACATGATATTGTGAACATCATGATCTTGACCCTTGATCCAATCTTGATGGTTTAGGATCTAACTCGAAGGGTTGACTTATTGATTCAGATATTGATTATATTCAAAAATTTTGGTGAAAGGTACGCTATTATATAACTCCTCCTTGATTGTATTGAAGATACTTTTATGTATCTCTTGACTGTATACTTGGCTATTTATTTGGATGATCTATTGTTCCCTATGATTAGTCTTTTGTTTTTTTATATACTATATTTTGAAAAACATGAAAACATAAATTGCATGCCCATTATGACTGCCCGTATATTGATAATGATGATGATATTGAGTACAAAAACCCCCTCATTGGAGGTGGGACTTGTACATTGGCTTCCTATGTTACTATGGTGAGAAGGAGCCTAGTGACCTTCCCCATCGCGTTGGAGTAATAGAGTCACACAAAATATATAAGCATGCTTCTTGAAATACAGCATAATGGGAACTCGTAATAAAAGTTGAATTGCTTGAAAAACTTGTCAAATAAATGTTAGTTTTGCAAATTATTTCTTTTGAATATAAGTCCTACCAAGTATACATATTTTGTTATAAATTGCTTTGATTGATTTTGATAGTGTACCGTGCAATTGCATGATTGTGTCTCGATTTTCTTGATTTTAGGAAATACAAGTGGAATATTAAAATGAGATCGCTTCCGCACTCATACACTCTGATGATAAAGATAAATCGGATATATCTCCATATTGGGTTAGTTTGTTCTTTATTTATCCAGTTTTTGAGTTACTTATTTCTTATTGTATATGCCAGTGTGATTGATCCTATTGGGCCACTCAGGGATGGGAACTTCAATACATTTTCTACTGTCTATGCAGTGGGATTGGGATTGGGGTAAGAACAGTTCCGTGGCATCTTCTCTCACATGCCATGATTCTGTCCCTCCTCTGATTTGATTCAAAATTGTATCAAATCTTCCCCTTTTCTCACTCTTTCTTCATAATCCCTCATTTTTAGGGTTTTCGAGCGATAATTTTCTAGGGTTTTGATATGGATTAAAGATTTTTTGAGACGAGATACATTTTTAAGGTGTTTCACACCTTAGGGTGAGTGGGTACTTCCTTTAAATAGTATATTGTACAAAAATGAGTTAAATCATCAATAATCTTCAGTTGCTTAGTATGTGAGTATAAACCCTAAATTATCTTTTTTATCTATTTTTACAAAATGATATGAAATAGATTCTTCTTTTAGTTTGATGAATTTAAGATGATAAAAGCATATTATACATGGATACAATCTATCTTAATGATATTTCCCTAAGTATTTGTAGAGGTTATAAGAGTAAACTGAAATTTAGGGTTTTCGACTATGATTGAAATTGTTGTATAATCAAATAGAGAAATTTATATATCTGAATCTAATTGATTATGAATGATTGTTTATCAAAATGTGTAGTACATATATGTCAGATACTATGTTGGATTTTGTGTGATGTGAATAGTGTTTGCTAGATATCTCAGTAAAGAGGGTGAAACCCTAGATGAGTGGAAAGTTAGAAATTTGTGAATAGATATTGTGAAATCTATTTGAAGAGCTTCCCTTGACAACATAGAATTTATTTATTCAATGTTATTCTTGATGCATGGTATCTCAAGGAATGGTATGGAAACCCAAATTTAGCTCAGTTTTAGGGTTTCATACATATGTTGATTGTATATGATTTGTTGAAAGTAGTCTTTATTCAATGAATGTTTATGACACATTAAAACCTTATGAGAGTTGTGTGATAAGTGAATAAGGTAAATGAAACCTTAAGGATAGAGTTTTCAGTGAATCAAGTATTGTGATGTCAATGTTTCTCAATATGGGATGTGGTGATGATTAAAAATTTTGTTTGTGGTAAATATTATCAGATGACCAATGAAATGAATGGTTTACAAAGTTAAACTAAGATATGTTGATGTGATGATTGAATTGTGAACTTAAAGAGTGAATTAGAAATTTAGATGCCCTGAATACTATAGAATCCTCACAGGATGAGGCATGCGTTGTAGGGAGGAAATGGTTTCCTGACTGGAGGTAGTCCAAATCGAGGTAATTCAGAGCACAACACTAGGGTGCGACGGTCATGACCAGTAGGGAAGACTCCTTATAGTTGTGTGGTACCAAACACAAAACTGGGATGCCTGTGGTACCTATTTTACATGTTGTAGTGATCAGTGGTCAGTAGATCCACTGATGTATAGTAAGTCTTGAGGGCTTTGACTCACCACCTGAGTACCCAAGTTGAGAGATGGAGTTTGAGATATCTAGCCGCTCCCATTAGCCTTTGAGAGGCAGACATGCCATGGCCCTCTACATACGGGGTATTACTCAAGATATAGGCTTAGGAATTCGGGCCTGCTTCTAAGCCTTGTACAATGAGATTGTAGCTTGATGCAATTATTCCATATGTTGTGGTACACCTCATGTGCGTTCAAGGCATAATAAGATGAATGAGAGATTAACCAAGTGTGTGCAGTTATTCAATTATTCATTATATGTTTATGAATTATTAGTTTTCTTTGTGATTAATCAAGCATGTTCATCTATTGATTCACTCTTGTAGATATCTAGACTATCCTACCATATTTATGTTTGCGAATGATTAGTCTATAAAGCTTAATGTTGTTATAATTGATATAAGTTGCTCAACAATATATCTATAGTTATATCAGTGCTTTAGACTGTTTCTTTGAAGTACTCATTCACTGAGCAAGTAGAATCACCCATCTACTCTCATTTTTTAGGGATAACTTTTGGATTTAGGATGTCAATGTATCAGAGTAGATCTACCACAAGAGTTATTTATGGGATTAGTTAAGTTTAGTCGGTCCCTGTCACTCTAGGTCCTTGTATAGAGTTGAGAGATAGTTGTAAATGATAATGTGTAACTCTGTTTCTTTAATAATAGAGTATATATCTGTTTATCATGTTGTATGTACATGGAAGTGTGACAAACAGAATAAATGGTTGGATGTGTATCATTAATGTTGAGATCATATTAGAGTAATAAAGGTTTAAATCTCTTATAAAGTTTGGTTATGTGATTGAATGTGAGAAAACAAAGAGTTTTAAATAAAATAAAAATGTTGGGAGTGAACTTAGTATTAAGTATAATCCTCAAACTTATACCCTAATCTCATGATTAGTGGTAATCGTAGGATGTGTATGTAACATTCACTATAGAAGAAACCATTTGTTTTATGGCATACCCAGAGACTACCTTGGACTAGAATTCACAAGATGATGTGTTTTGCGGTTTAGTATACCCCACAGGATATGTCATTTCACATATGACAATCGCCATCAATTATAGTGAGGAGCTCATGTTGTGGAACGAAATCTGATCCCTCGATGACTATGAGAGATTTTGGACAATTTTCATGCACAGGTTGACTTTAGAAAGGTATAATCTTCCTATTTTAACCTTTATCTTTTACTTTTGTCACTTTGTAGTGATTTTAGGATTTTGGCTTCTTTCTATTCTTAACATTCTGGAGGTTGAAGATGAACATTACTGAAACGACCATCACCAAATCGACAAATAAATCATTTCAATTAAGTAGAATTAAACATAAATAGCGGATTAACAAAAATCACTAAAAATTAAAACCATTTTACAAAGAGATCCATTTCTAGGAAAAACTCTAACTGAAGGTCCAAAACCTTATATACTTCATTGTTCATATTGTACGTACACTATATCATCTCTTCTCGAGGATAACATATAATAGTTTCTTTGTCAACACATATACTAAAGCAGCATAAAACCTCGAGATACATTAGCCAAAACCTCAGATTGTTAATAAAACAAACATGTACTAAATCCAAGGACCTGAGAGTACAGAGACAATACATAGGACTTCTATCTACAAGATACGACACACAGTACACTCAGCCTGAGTTGTCACTACTGCCTCAACTGTTGTTTCTCCTCTACAGCAAAGTCTCCATCGCCTCATGCACGTCCACCTAAAAAAATGTGGATCCCACGGGATGAGACAATTGTCCTAGAGAGAGATATAAATCTCCACCGACCATATTATTATCATATATTAAGCATTTATAAATTGAGCAGATGTTCTTTTTATATTAGCAGGCATGATAAATCATTGTATGAATAGTATGAAGTAATCTCCTTTATTAAGGAGAACATTGCATCTACCCATGGTAGATTTATCAATCATCTATCTACTTTGCAAGGAATGTAAAGAGTATAAATAACATCTATCAACTAAGATGTATAACTGAAGTACGCATCAATCAATGTTTTCCATATTCGATCCTTAAGCAGATATGCCACTCAGCTGATTACATTTTACAATCACACTTATGCCCTGAGGAGATGAGGTATACCGCTCATACTCAAACCTTCGGTTGCGAAACCCAAAGCCGGTGCCATACAAGGTCATCTAACAGAGCCGGCTGCTATGACCTCCCTTATCTCGGTCAGTGTGAGGCCACATGCAGGACATCTTGTGTCACTGCGAAATAGCTTTCTAGGGTATACTGGCAACTTCTCTATAGAGTTGTAGGGGCAGATGCACTCTCTTCAGAATCAAGAGATTTTATGTTTACCTCCACATCATCCGACATTCATCATCATCAGGAGATTCGTGATACATCCATCCCGGCCTTTATAATGAAGGATTGAGAGATATCATATTTATCTCACATCAATTCCTCCATTACGGCGTAAGGTATTCACGCCCATCACCCACACTTATTAAAAAATATGTGTTCATTAGGAGATCCCGTTGGAAAACCTATATCGCAATCACCATCTACTGACAATGATGGATCTATGGCCAGGGCACTACATGATAAGATTCCACTTGATTAATTAAGTGCATTACCGTATCTTTTAGCATCAGTCAAGTTTCAAACATGAATTATTATGACAAATGTGTTGGTATGTATGCCCTGAGAGCCAATCATGGGATGATTGGTGGGATACATTAAGATTGATTTGATAAACATCAAAGGCAAGCTTCCAATTCTTTCTGGTTCAGTCATATGAGATAGTGATAGAACAGATTGAATGTCTAGAGAATGATAGTACTCAATGACGTATGCCTTAAGGTTCAGGACCTGAACGATGAGATCATACGGATGCTAAGAGTTTGTACATTCTTGTTATGTACCTAGTCGTATGTCATTGTGGAAGGTAGATAGATAGCAATGACACACAAGACTAGATTTTGGTGTTGGTTGATGACAGAATCTCATTAGTCATGATATAGAGATATCAAACCAAACACATAGGTACTTGTTAGAGAATAAGTGTACCAGACAGACCCACTGTGAGTTTAACACATGGAACCATGACATGGTAGTCACAGTCAGTACTCACAGTGATGGTGGTGAGTGTGATTCTTTGACTTGAAATCACTACACTCAACACATGTCGTTGGGCACACTTTGACATCATCAAACACAGTCCTGAAACATGGGTTGTTATAAAGGTGATGATTGGGTGGCTTTGACACATGGGGCTTTTGAGGGGTGAGTGATAGATATGGGATTTGTCCCTCCTGAGGGAGCTTGATGTCCATGGCCACTTGATGAGTAGGATTGAGAAAGGCGTGCATGCATGTGTGAATCAGTATGTGATATTGATGTCGTACATATCTCTTCCAATCTACTCTGAGATCAAGAAAGTGAATGAACGTTGACAGGATGACTGTTCCATGCCTCGAGTTCATTCGAGATATCAGTGACAAAGGAATTATACATTCACTGTAACACCATTCAAATATTGTAGGATTGAAAGTTGTTCTCCAACTTTCTATTTCACTTGGGTAGCACTGATGTGTGACTAGGCACCACTCTTTGCTTGTGAAGTCATAAGTGTTATGGACTTTCACTGCCAACGTGAAAAAGGACCTGCAGGGTCACACACATAGGATTTAACCTGGAAAAGGAGTTTTATCCACAAACAATGTTTAGATTGATTACTAAAGGAGTTTAGTAGTTCAATTAAACACTCAATCAATTGATAGCTCAGTATCATAATGTTCAAGGAGTTGGACTGATTGATTAGAGTATCAGATTGATTGGAACTACAATTGAATGATTCTGCACAATCTGCACTCCCAACCGATTGGCTCATGTGATGAACCGATCGGCTCAGCTTGGTGAACCGATCGGCTCAGCTGGTGAGTCGATCGGCTCATGGACAGGGTGAAATGATTGCTTCAAGTGTTGAAACGATCGGTTCAACTGGTGCAACCGAGCAAGTTGGGAAAGTAGGATTGGTGAGAAATTTATTTTCATTTCACTTGCCCAATTTGATTGGGAAAGGGATTGATATTTGATACCAATTAGAAACAAAAGATGAAAAGTCAATCAGGAACTGATCAGGACCATGAACCGACCGGTTCAAAAGTGAACCGACCATTTCATGGGTCCCAACCGATCGATTGAGGTGTCAACCGACTGGCTCAGGTGCCCAACCGACTGTTTCAGAAATGAAACGATCGGTTCAGGTTGCGAGTTGGTTGTTTTTGTGGAAAAATCTCGAACCCTTCTACTCCTGCTTTAGTCCCGCATTGCCCGGGATGGAGAACCATGTCCCATGACCCTCCTATATATATAGGGGTATTGGGGGCTTCTCAAAGTACAACACAGTGCAACCAATTGCTCTATAAAGTTTTTATTCTCTCTGGTTTTGGTAACTAAGAGAGCCCGAGCAAGTGCTACCCGATAAGGGAGGCACAGCAAGGGAAAGACAACTGTAGAAAGCGACTGGTGGCAAGAGAGTGTGACAGTGACTAGTACGCTGACAGGAGGGTGCGACTCCTTCCAATTCCTTGTGGGACAAGGAGATTGGAGTTCCAGGCGGTCCGTGTGGACTACTTCATAGGCGGGAGATTTCTGCCGCTCGGAGGACAGCTGTCAATGCCGACAATCCCAGTGAGACCAGGAGTCGTTAGTCCCGGTGCGACCAGGAGAAGTACAGACACCATCCAAGACCGAAGGTGAAGACCGCGCAAGCCGCGAGGTATTGTCTCCGAGCAAGCCTCGGGACAAGGTATGATTCCACAAACCATCCCTTCCTATTGTATAGACGTTGACGCATTTCCTTGTTCTGGGTTTGGGGAGGAGAAAATTTTTGTTTCCGATGCCTTCTCTGCCTCCCCTAAAACCCAACAGTGGTATCAGAGCCACGTCAACTACTCTATACTTTAGGATTATCGATATGATCGATTGTGGTTTGTCGCCTTTATTTATTGCATACAATGCGAATAAAATTGTCTTTATGAATGTCCAATCCTAAATCCACAAATCCCAATTTACATATATGATATGTATTATTAATGCACTCGATACGCATCGCCCTTAAATGAGTTTTATGGTGGATGTATAGTGTGGTTATGGCCTATAAACCCTATATGTGTATGGTTGTATGTGGTTGCTTGCATCTCGGTCTGCGCACCGATCTTCCTTCTCCTATTCCTGATGTAACTCGAAATAATTCGAGATTTCTTTCCTACCTTTTCTCCCCTCGAATGTAACTCGAGGTTTCTCTTTTTACAATGTAAAATAGGATAGAATTTTATTTCTTGTTATGTCAAAGAATGGAGGACATCCTGACGACAACTGAGACGATCGGTTCAAGGCGTGAACCGATCGGTTGACGTTCGAGACGATTGGTTCAAGGAGTGAGCCGATCGGTTGATGACCGGTTCGAGGAACGAAACGAGCGGGTGGCGGCCATGATGAGATGAACGACGACCAGACGAACCAATCAGTTGGAGGAGCCAACCAATCGACTGGTGGCACCCAGACGACCGGGCCAGAACGAGCAACTCATTCATGAGATGAGTTGATCTAAAGCACAGAGTTCATCTTGTACAGGTTGCATGTGATGTAGACCTAGATGACTGTGATTGCTCTTGGCTCGAGGAATCACATTAGGATGGCCATAATCATCGCTTTTATCATTTTGCATGTTTCTGTGGGATATAGCATGTATATGATACGTACTATGTATTGTTGTGATTGGATATGTATATGTATATAAAAACCAAATCCCTCATTAAAATATTAAGTTTTAGATGCCTTCCAAATGCAACACACGTGAAAAGCTTGATCGACCAAGTGTGGGCATGCCCTAGCGTGGTGCACCGTCTATCTCGTGGAAGCGTGAAGGATGAATGTGTGGGTCTGTCCTAGCAGGGTGCATATTCATCGTGTTTGCTTTGGGTCGGAATTAACAAGGTGATCTAGATAGGATCTAGCACCTTGAGGCATGGAGATGATCATGGCAAGGAGTTGCATATGACATCTTATCAAGAGTTGCATATGATGCAATTGGTAAGAGTTGCCTACCTGAGAGATCTAAGTTGTGGGTGACAGCCCTAGTTGGTTCATGACTTGGAGGATTTCAGGATCTTTCCCACTAGAAGGTTGTACGCTGCAATCTTCTGAATTGATAGTGAGGGCTATCAATTTAAAGTAAAATAGTGGGAGCGATGATTAATTAAAGGCCTAATTTTTATCGTCAACTTTTCAAATCAATCAAATAAGTCAAAAGAGTTTTGGACTAAAATTGCATATATTTCCTTTTGTTAAAATAAATGGTTAATCAACAATAATCACTTTATTTGTGATCGGTCTTTGAGACCAAAAAATTAAATGGGAATAATTCCACAACTGGTTAGGATGATGAGAAGTGTTCTCAATCAAAGAGTGAAAGCTCTAAGTCCTAGTTATACCAAGACCAGATAAACTCGATCCCACCACATCAATGGCTGAAAGTATGCTTATGGAAGCATACTGAGGATGACATTGATGAGGAGTGCTTGATGTTGTGTTCTCTGAACTGTGAGTTGCAGAGACAACATGAGACATATGATGTCTCAAGGACACTGTCCTAGTATGTCATGACAGAAGGAGATTCAGTAAGGTATTCACACACTCAATATGGTTGGGTATATGGAAAAACCTGACTAAGATGGATTCCCTCTGAGCCAAGAGTTGGTTATTGGTATGATACTACAAATGTTGCGAGAATCATACAGTTCATGATGAACTATGACATGGACAACTTTGACAAGCGTTGACAAAGTTGTTGGACATGTTGAGGATAGTAGAGGCAAAGATGAAGAAAGACAAAGCATAATCTTTGATGAGATCAATGAAAGGTAAGTCTTAAGGGCAAGGGGAAGGGCAAAGCAAAGAAGTGTTCTGATGCTAGCCAGTAGCCCAAGCCGTCTTCAACCTCAAGGCACATGGAGAAAGGGTGTATGAGAGAATTGCCATCTATATCTGGAAGAACAAAAGAAGATGAAGGAGGGGATGGAGATCTCCACCTAAGGTATCATGAAATGAACCACTTCTTTATCTGAGGTATATGATACCAAGATATGGATATGTAATATATGATATGCAATATCCACAAAGAAGTGATGGCCTTTGTGAAAGGACCAAGAAAGGAGTACCCATCATTGGAGCAAGTGGTGCTACCATAGAGAGGAGTACCTTTCAGTTTATTTCAGCCTAAAGGACATGAAATAGAGTTGAGAACTGTTATTTCATATTTTCCAATAGATAGAAACACTTTATTTTTGCATATTGTATGACAATGATGGCAATCAATAAAGAGATGTTTCAATTTCTAAAGATATGATCTTTGTGGCAATGCCTTGTTTATCTTGTGGTATTTGATATGCATAAGATAAAATGATACCTAAAAGTTATAGATAACTCAAACAATCAAATTAGCATCAATCATGAGAAATTCATTTCTAGTTTCCATGTGATGGATAAATCTAGACTCTTTTGGTTAGAGAACCAGTAAGAGACATGAATATCTTGGACATGATTAATCAATCTTCACTAAAGGTAGTGGAAGAATGATTATCCTATTAGGTATGATACATGTGATGTATTTACATACCTATTGGAACAAATGCTAATACTTCAAATGGTGTTTAGAGATATACCAATATGAATATCTTGAAGTGTTCAAGATTATCATAGATGAAGTGCAAATTTGGTAAAGTGTTAATTCTTGATGAGATCAATGAATGAAATACTTGGACCAAATGTTTGAGATCCTTATGAGTGATTATGATAGTGTATCATAGTGAACTCATGATTAAGGCATGGTGATGTCTAAATCAAGAAGGAATCATACTCTAAGGAGTTAGAGAATGATTATCAAATAACTGAATTCTTCTTAATAAAAGAATACCCCTCACTAATAAAAGAAATTAAGAACCACAAGGGTTGTGAATTCTTATATCCTTACACCTCAATTATCTATGTGATGAGTTGTTCATATGATGAGTCAACTATCTAGATGAATATGAGGAACCGAATTTTGAGTTATTGTTTATGACCATTACATCCTAAATGACATCCATGTGAACCATAAGGTATGACCTTGATGGTAGCACCGATTGGATGAAATCCATAAGTGCAAATGAATCTTAAGTGTTAAGACACATGGATAACATTTTGAGAAGGATGATGCTTGTTGATTGCAACTTAATGACTAAGGCATTTGGCATATGGATACTAAAAACCACATTCCTATGAGGAATAAAACAAGGATGTGTACGTGACACAACCTATAAGGTTTATGAATCCACTAATGCAAATGAAGTCTATAAGTTACAATGGACTAATCAATGTGATTGATTGAGTACAAGCAACTCAGAATTGGATCTTTACTTTGATGATATAGTCAAAGGGTTTGACTGATATGTCAAAGATAAAGAAGGGATATGTGATTTAGTGGGAGTGTGTTCACATTCCACATGTTGATGTGAAATGGAAATGTTCTAGAATGAAAATCCAAAAGTGGAAATTATATTTAAGGAAGATAGAGATGTTTCCTATGTGATAGGAATAGAGATCTATAGAGATAGTTCTCGAAAACCTCTTGACCTAAAAGGAGAAAGCATACATTGGCAATCTGTACTGAAGGGTTCAGTATGCACAGATTCAGTGGGAGAAAATCTGTCCATGTTACATGGAGTTAGTCTCCCAAGGCCAAGTGTCCAATTCTTATGAAGAATGGGAACACTAAGAATAGATATGGATCTATCATGTATGTAATCATCCCATTATCTTGCATGTATCGACATGGCAAGAACAAAATGCATTCATCATCTTGTATGTGGGACATGAAAATATGATGTGCTCGTCCTAATAACTCGTATGTAAGACATGACGAGTGGATGTCTATCTACTTCCAGTAAGGGTTACTGGAATACCATGAGAACTTGATAAGTACTTGAGAAGTACTAGTTCTATGGAGATAAGGACGAGTTCAATGTAAAGAGTTACACTGATCCGAACTTCCAAAAGGATAGAAAATTAATCGCAATATATATATATATATAGGATATATAAAAGTGAAAGTTTGTTGATAATTGGAAGTGTTCCAATAAAACCATTTAAAAGGATATGTCGAGTATCTATGTGTTAGAGAACAGCAGTGGATACTATATGGATCTAGAAGTTCATGAGATGAACTTATAGATATTCCGGTCATTGATGACAAGTATGGAATCCTTGATCATGCAATGTGGCTAAAAGTTAGCAAAGGAATACTAGATCAGATATTACGACAACTCCATCTCATACGTGTGACGTACAGCGAAGAGATGTGAGACATGCAATTTATACTAACTTTGGCAAAGTGTTTCCATTACTCACTATGATCGCACTAGAGTAGAGTAACATGTGGGACATGTTTGAAGATCACTATGAATATGATTCAAGGGTGATTGGCTCGCAGTGCAAGTGGGAGTCTGTTGGTATGTATTCCCTGAGAGCCAATCATGGGATGATTGGTGGGATACATTAAGATTGATTTGATAAACATCAAAGGCAAGCTTCCAATTCTTTCTGGTTCAGTCATATGAGATAGTGATAGAAAAGATTGAATGTCTAGAGAATGACAGTACTCAATGACGTATGTCTTCAGGTTCAGGACCTAAACGATGAGATCATACAGATGCTCAGAGTTTGTACATTCTTGTTATGTCCCTAGTCAGATGTCATTGTGGAAGGTAGATAGACAGCAATGACACACAAGACTAGATTGTGGTGTTGGTTGATGATTGAATCCCATTAGTCATGATATAGATATATCAAACCAAACACATAGGTACTTGTTAGAGAACAAGTGTACCGGACAGACCCACTGTGAGTTTGACACATGGAACCATGACATGGTAGTCACAGTCAGTACTCACAGTGATGGTGGTGAGTGTGATTCTTTGACCTAAAATCACTACACTCAACACATGTCGTTGGGCACACTTTGACATCATCAAACGCAGTCCTGAAACATGGGTTGTTATAAAGGTGATGATTGGGTGGCTTTGACACATGGGGCTTTTGAGGGGTGAGTGATAGATATGGGATTTGTCCCTCCTGAGGGAGCTTGATGTCCATGGCCACTTGATGAGTAGGATTGAGAAAGGCGTGCACGCATGTGTGAATCAGTATGTGATATTGATTTCATACATATCTCTTCCAATCTACTCTGAGATCAAGAAAGTGAATGAACGTTGACAGGATGACTGTTCCATGCCTTGAGTTCATTCGAGATATCAGTGACAAAGGAATTATACATTCACTGTAACACCATTCACGGATTGTAGGATTGAAAGTTGTTCTCCAACTTTTTATTTCACTTGGGTAGCACCGATGTGTGACTAGGCACCGCTCTTTGCTTGTGAAGTCATAAGTGTTATGGACATTCACTGCCAATGTGAAAAAGGACCTGCAGGGTCACACACATAGGATTTAACTTCGAAAAGGAGTTTTATCCACAAACAATGTTTAGATTGATTACTAAAGGAGTTTAGTAGTTCAATTAAACACTCAATCAATTGATAGCTCAGTATCATAATGTTCAAGGTGTTGGACTGATTGATTAGAGTATCAGATTGATTGGAACTGCAATTGACAGATTCTGCACAATTTGCACTCCCAACCGATCGGCTCATGTGATGAACCGACCGACTTAGCTTGGTGAACCGATCGGCTCAGTTGGTGAGTCGATCGGCTCATGGACAGGGTGAAACGATTGCTTCAAGTGTTGAAACGATCGGTTCAACTGGTGCAACCGAGCAAGTTGGGAAAGTAGGATTGGTGAGAAATTTATTTTTGTTTCACTTGCCCAATTTGATTGGGAAAGGGATTGGTATTTGATACCAATTAGAAACAAAAGATGACAAGTCAATCGGGAACTGATCAGGACCACGAACCGACCAGTTCAGAAGTGAACCGACCGTTTCATGGGTCCCAACTGATCGGTTGAGGTGTCAACCGACCGTCTCAGGTCGCCAACCGACCGTTTCAGAAATGAAACGATCGGTTCAGGTTGTGTGTTGGTTGTTTTTGTGGAAAAATCTCGAACCCTTCTACTCCTGCTTTAGTCCTGCATTGCCCGGGATGGAGAACCCTGTCCCATGACCCTCCTATATATAGGGGTATTGGGGGCTTCTCAAAGTACAACACAGTGCAACCAGTTGCTCTGTAAAGTTTTCGTTCTCTGTGGTTTTGGTAACCGAGAGAGCCCGAGCAAGTGCTACCCGATAAGGGAGGCACAGCAAGGGAAAGACAACTGCAGAAAGCGACTCGTGGTAGGAGAGTGTGTCAGTGACTAGTACACTGACAGGAGGGTGCAACTCCTTCCAATTCCTTGTGGGACAAGGAGATTGGAGTTCCAGGTGGTCCATGTGGACTACTTCAGAGGCGGGAGATTTCTGCCACTCGGAGGACAGTTGTCAATCCCGATAGTCCCGGTGAGACCAGGAGTCGTCAGTCCCGGTGCAACCAAGAGCTGCACAGACACCGTCCAAGACCGGAGGTGAAGACCGCGCAAGCCGCGAGGTATTGTCTCCGAGCAAGCCTCGGGACAAGGTATGATTCCACAAACCATCCTTTCCGATTGTATAGACGTTGACGCGTTTCCTTATTCTGGGTTTGGGAGGAGAAATGTTTTTGTTTCCTCTGCCTTCTCTACCTCCGTAAAACCCAACAAAATGCTACAAAAAAGGTATAATACATCTATCAAGTATTTTTAAATCTTTAAAACACATGATACTTGGGATCTCAGTCCCTTATCATATTACTGGGAATTCTCATCCCTTCACATCATCATTATAATGATTACTGGATTTGGGTATTCAAACCCTTAGATCATCACATAGCATTGTTACCTCTTTAACAGGTAATGATTACCTCTAGGTCCTCAGACCAAGGTATTCATTTCACTTGTTGTACAAATAGTTTCATGGCTCACAAGACCATCACATATCTTGTCACCTCTTACTAGGGAACAACTTATTCATATGGCTCACAAGGCCATTAATCATTATACTTGTTATACAAGTATTTAATGTGCCTTACAAGGCTTATGCAATAAGAGAAATGCAACCTTCCCATAATTAGGGTTAGGGTTTCCCTTTATAGACGAATAGGGTTTCACGTTCATACTATTAATCCAAACCCTAATGCATTACTCCACACATCTAGGAACATACATTGATATCATAAGTATTCAATCATACTTGTTTATTCTCATTATTATCATTAAATGATTATCAACACAAAGTATGAGTTTCTCTCTCATCCTCACTAGGATATTGATTACATCATACTCCATTCACTTGGCTTAACCCTTTCTCAAGGCATATAAGCCTACATTTATCAAAGTGGATTAATCTCATTACATCTCAATGTAACAATTGACATGACACACTTCATGTGTTACTCATCCATGTATATTGGATTTAAGGTGCATCAAGGTGTATCAACCTTGAAGTGCTGGATGTGATATTTATCATGCCTTGATGTATCACTTCCCTCGTCACTTTTAACTTACTTAAGTTCATCAACTTATCCTGTATTAGGGTATTTCTTATCCTAATACTTTATGCACTAGCTCATCACATTTATCATGTAGTGTATTGGTCATAAGTCACACATTTGAATTGTCCATCCATCATCAATTGATATGGACTCATCTCTAGTTGAGGCATTATTGATATAAGGTTGTCCATTATTAATCACTTTAAGTGTTTCACCTATCAAGGTATTAGCCACACCATTACTTGGTGTTACACTCATCACTCCTAAGAGTGTCTTGCCCTCACCTTTACAAGGTGTCTCAGGTTAGAGGTATGCATATGTTCACCATATCAGGTTGTAGGTGTATAGACACCACCATATCGGGTTGGAGGTGTATGAGCACTCACCATATCGGGTAGAAGTATATGAACACCATTCATATCAAGCTAGAGGTGTTTGTATGTGTTACCCATGTTGTGCATGAGGTATTAAGGCATTACCATGTCAGGCTAAAGCTATATTCAATCACCATATCGGGTGGCTCACCATCTAGGGTTGGTCATGACGGGTTAGGGTTTTCCAAATCGGGCTCAACCCAATATACTAGTCGATAGGAGTGAAGGGTACCAAGCCATGTCGGGCTACACCATCCAATGTTAGATTGCAACACCCATGTCAGGTTAGGGTTGGTTGTGATGGGCACATGGTACATGTATGTATCGCCCATGTTGTTTAAGAGGTATCAACTCATCACCATGTCGGGCTAGACATCAACTAGGGTTGTGTATCGGGCTACCATATCATGTTACATCTTATTCTTGATTCCTAATTACCTCATATTGTGCAATAGGGTTTTCTTAAATGTTCATATCATACACCAGATGTGTGTGCTTCATGATACCAAATACCAATGATATATTATATGATCATATTGTGCAATAGCACTTGCTATTCTTTACTCATATCCAGTTATCCAAATTTGGGCTTCATATCAACTTACAAGAATACATTTAACCTTGTATCATGCATGGAATCTATACTTGACTTCCTATCATGCAAGCATATCATGCAAACATCTTGTGCAAGCATATCGTGCAAACCATATCGTGCAATCCATACCCATATCGGGTTAGATCTACTTGTGTATCTGCTTGAACCCGATATCACTTTTACAAAGTGATACCATCTTATTCAAGCTCTAGACCTCCATTCTAAAAGTTATAGTTCATGGAAGTAGGTCTAAGAAACTACTAGAACTCATAATTTCATCAACTATTTCAGGATATTTTAGAATTAAAAGTAATTCATTAAGTATAGCAATTTAGGTGATGAATAATGACATGGTTGAGTTCAAGTTATATGACCCGCCTTAAGAACAACTTCAAAGATCCAAGATCTAAAGCTTCTCATTCCTAAGGTTGAAGATGAATTTATCAAAATTTCAAGGCTCGTTCACAACTCCTTCATATACAAGGAATCACCATGGATAAGCAATTGGTGAAGAAGAAAAGAAAGGAAGATCAAAACCCTAAAATCATGCTTCAATCTAAGGTTGAAGATGATCATGACCTCACCTTAGGGTTAAGTATTGATTTCCTTCTTTTTTATCACCTTATCACGATACCTCACAACCCTTACACGATATTCCACCACTTGTGGCCGATATCCCCCTCACTTGTGGCCAAAAACACTTCACTATGGCTGATATCACCCTTCTTGGCTGATATCACCCTACTTGGGCAATACCCAAGGCCCATGCATGATACCACATCACTCCTACACGATACAAGAGCTCTATGCATGATACCTTAGGAAAGGAGGGTGGTAAGGGTCAAAAAGTTTCACTAAGGGGTGAAACTAGGGGTATATATATTCGTTGTTCATGAAGGAGGGTGAAAATGAGGTGTCATCAATTTGAGCTAGTAGGTTCCATGTGTCCATGCATGGATGACACATGTACATGCATGCATAAACATTTATATTGACATGAAAAACAGTTGAGGTTGATCTAGGGATAAATATTCGTCCATTACTTATCTCTTTGAATAAGATATATCAACAAAATCACCACTTTATTCACAATCTGTCACAACTTTACTAAGGAAGTTGTAACCCGACACAACTCCCCTCCTTGAGGTTCTTTGCACGACATGGCCTTTTCCAAGAGTTAACCAAACGATATGAGGCTTTTCCTATGTCTCTTTGGCGAATAGGCACTCATATATAAGCTTTTCAACTTGATAAAACTCAAGTTAGTGTTTCATATTCAACCCTTTTCTTGGTCATTTCATCACCAAGATTACCATCACTCATCTTTGATTCAAAAATGGTGTATCCTTCTTTATATATCCTCTACATGATTCTAGGAAGGAGTAGGGACACTCTGGAAATGGTAATTTGCATATTAACCTTACATTTTGGGTAAATTACAATTGGTACCAAAATTGGTGCACAAGGTACCAACATTGTTCAAATGAGTTCAAACATGGAATTTAGGCTTTCCACAAGCCATAAACTTGCGTCATTCTCTATCTTATGATGCTAAAATATATAAGGTACGTTCAACATGTGACATATTGCAATATAACCCCTCAACTTGTGTAAATTGCACTTTGGTCCAAAACAAAGGAACATTGCTCAAACAACATTCAATCAGGACCAAACTTGAAACATAAGTGTGTCACATAATAACAAAACTCCTTAGAGGATTTTATTAGAGTTCTAAGCAAATTACTTAGCCAAAACAAATTGGGTTACCTCATAACCCAGGTTAGGGTCGGTACAAGTTATAAACCCCTAACAAGGATTTTGTTCCTGAAACCCTAGGTAAAGGGAGACAGATATTATTCATTCATCATGTCATAAAGTCTCCACATAACATATTAATGTCATGGAGATACCATAGAACTTTGATCAACACAAAGTTCTTCCACACAGGGTTATCATAGAACCTATCACACATGACACACACTCCACTGTCTTTTTCATTATTGACTGTAGAGTCAACTCTATGTCAGGTAACACTTTTCTTAGTTGGAGAAGCATTATACATACCTTATTTAACTCAGGTGTCAAACCACACTAATTTTTCACCTTTCTCAACTTAAAACTTTTTGTGACAAGAATCTTGATTATGGGGAGTCTCCCATACTCCTCATTCAGTTTAGCATTTCACTTTCAAGGAAATATCAGAGTTATGTTATTTCACCCACTTGGGACTGCAAGTCTTATCATACATCTACTGTGCCATCTAATCTGCTGACATAACACTAAACTTTCTTACTAATTTTACCAACTATCTCATTAGTTGTACATTCTCTTATCATAAGGGGAGGTTACTTATCAATTAAGAACTTATCTTAGAGGTATCTTTTGATTTTATGTATAAGTTGCCTAACAGATTTAGATAGGGGTATTCTAAGGAATTATTTTTAGCTTGATAAGCTTTTCCCACAATGATTCTACAGTTGTTCCTTCAATTAGTACATCCTTATCGATGTTATGTTTAGGCAGAGCATAAACCCCTAACATATGATGTCCATACCATTTTATGTAACTAGACTAATTTCATAGTTGGCCATTCCAGGTAACCAACATAAATCATCTAATTAGGAGTTATGTTTTTATTTTGTCATATCACCTGATACTTCTTAGATACCAGAATTCCTTATCTTGGCATCTGTAATGACTCCGTCTCCCGATAACCCCCACTTAAGGGAGACCAAGAGATCAGAGTCGTTATCTAATAACCCAAATCAAAGGTTCGACAAATAATCAATAATAATTATGAAATTCTACTACTAAATTGAAAACTGGTATAAAATAAAAACTTTACTTACCTTTTGAAAGCTGGGATTTCTAAACTTCTATCCATGAAGATAGTAATCTAACTAATCCTCCTGTGTACATTATTTATCATTTAATTCCACATATGCCACTTTACTGTTTGTTCTTTTCATTGTACCTAAAACGCCGACAAACAAAACGTCAGTCAGCAAGAAGCTGGTATGTGGGGGAAACAATAATCATGCAAATATGTTAACAACGTAATCATTCAATTAATCATTTAACAACCAAGATTATGTTTTAAGCCAAACTACTCAATCCTTACATATCCCCTAACTCTGTGCTATCCCTTATATGCCACCTCTCTTTAGGTAGCTTCTTACCCCCATGGACCTACCTTACAGGTAGACAATACCTAGGGTAATAGAGTTGCATGGCACTACCCGTAGGTAGCCCAATATCTAACTCATGATGACTTGATGGTCCTACCCCATTGGTAGCCATTTACTAAGTCATCTAATGACCTGATGGACCTACTCCATTGGTAGCCATTTACTAGGTCAATTATTAAGCCACAGGGGGGACCAGGACCTGAGCTAGTAGGCACATATCTTATGTGATAGTCATAGCCACATTATAGTTTGTATGAATTAAAATCATCCAACAATTAATTCTTGACATCGATGAAAACTTCGGTAAATCTCGGAAAACTAACTCGAGATATTCATAAGCGTAACCACATACATGTATTGCAAATTCAGATACAGAATTAATTTGTAGAGATAGAAAATCCAATCAATCAAGCAAATTGCACAGAAACCCTGAAATAAAAGTACAAGTTTCCTTTTATTAATATTTACCCAATTTCATCATATTCCTTAGGGTTTCTATTCCAATTTTAGGATTTCTTAGAAACTAGGGTTTCGCCTTCATTCTTAGTTATTATGAACCCTAATTCCTCAAATCCACTTAAAACGTTTAAATTCTCTCCTTTTAATATTCCTAACTATTTTAGACACATTATTCCTTAATCCAAAATAACATGGTTTTCTTCTTCTTTTACCCTAAATTAGGGTTTCCATATACATTACCTTTTCATTTATAGACACAAACCCTAAATTAACCATCTTTGTATTCAAAACAGATGAAAACTCCATATTATTATTTAACAGGTTGCTAATTCTCAATTTAACCTATTAAGTTACAAAGAATCATCCTTTATATGCAAACAAGGTTTCTAATTACTTTTCAATACACTTTTCTACCCAATTAAAGAACTTTTGCCAAACTAGATATAACTAGATTCTCAAAGTATTTTTATCATGTTCATCGTATTTTTCTACACAACTTTCATATATAAAGTTTCTTCCTTAGACATTCCTAGCACTTTCTATCAATTTTGCAAGGCAAAGCAATTTTGTGGATTATTCGATAAGAGAGGGGATTTTACCGAATTTATGTGATCGTTGGATTGGTGTACCAATGGACCGTGTCTCGATCTGACACTCCGCGTCACTGATATCCACTAACTCAGTGGCGTGCGCGATCCTTAGCTGTCGTTCGTCGGATGCTTCTGAGTTTAGGGTGGATTTTGATCTAACGCTCCTCGCCAACCGGCTCCACTCAACAATCTAACTAAACATACAGTGGCTGCGATCGTCGGATTCCCCTGTGGATTCATCATGGACCTCGATCCCAGGGTTCTCGCTCGTTGTCCTCCTCTCTGTCTTAACTCGATCTCGCGGCAGTGCCGCTACAGGTCCTGTCGGAGCTGGTTCAGAAAAACGGGAGGGATGATGCAAGAGCTCATGGAGTAGCCGCTTGAGATTGCTAGGATGTGGGAACTTGTGCGAGGGTCCTTATACAGGACTAGGGGGCTCCTCTAGGGTTTTCTCAACCCCACCGCCAACTGTTCTCTAGACCAATTGGGCGTTTTGCGAAGGTAGGATAAAAACCCAACAAACTAGGGTCCGGAATCTTCCCTACTTCATCCTGAACTCAATGGGACTCTTCCCATGAGTTCACACACATCATGTTGATCGGAAATAGAGGGAGAAGTTTCCCTTGTTACGGCTGGAGTACTTGTCCCACTGGGACCTGGACGATGAGCAGTGCCCGTTGGATTTCAATCCAATGGCTCTCATCACATGCGCTAGATCAAAAGGAAAGTAATTTCCTATTATTCGAATTATATTCCAAATTCAAAGCTAATTTGGAAAATTCATAACTCCCAACTCGTAATTCCTTTTCAATTCAAATTTAAGGGAACCTTTTTTATGCTTTTATCTTTCATCCCACAAAATTTGGGATTATTATCTAAAGAAAATGATTCCTTTTCTTTGATTGCAAGTTATCATCTAATTATTCATATTTTCCACATCTTTTCTATTTCTCTTATCATTATTTTATTATCCTGAGTTCCTTGAACCCCAAGGAACCTTTATAACTCGAAATCTTATTTTGGGAAAATATGTTTTAGCCTTTTAATCATCTTTTATTCATTTTCTTATGTATTCCATTATCCAATTGAATTCCTTTTTCATTTCTTTTTCTTTTTCTTTCAATGGGGCGTAATGGCCAATAAGGCCCATTAAGAAAACACATAAGGTTGTCTTACATGGAATTCATTCAAATCAACTCATCAAATCAATCATGGATTTCATTTATCTTTTAAAAAGAGATTTACAAATCTCATTACATGCTTTAGAAAATGGGGTTATAACATCCTCCCCTCCTTATAGGAAGTTTGCCCTCAAAATTCATCAATCAAACAAAAAAATTTCGAAAGAAACATATTTCTCATCATCTTGTTCATTTCTTATTTTCATTGTTTTCAATTTCTTTCTTAATAAAGAAATACTTAATTAATCTTTTCTTTTCTTATTGTCTTTTCTTTGCAACTTTGGACTCCTTGGAACCCAAGGAACCCAAGAGGCACGAAATCCCTCTTTGGATTTGCCTTCTAGAGGTTTCCACATTTTTCTTTTCTTAAAAATTCAATTATTCATTTACTAATTGATTTTCTATGTTATTGGGCCCAATAGCCAATAAGGCCCACAAAACAATCATCAAGACTATTGTAAATGAAACCCATGTATTCAAGACAAATTATATCATTATTTGTTCAAATATCTTTAATATGAGAAATTACATTTCTCACCAAAAGAACCCAAAATCAGGGTTGTAACAACATCCGTCACATGTGCCTAAAAACATCACATCCTCATCTTTCTTTCATCTTGGGACATTACTTATTACACATATCGTTATCTTGGAACCATGGTCCAAGATGAACTGATACTTTTCTAAGTATCCATCAATTGGACACTTTTAACTCATGCACATCAAGTGTCATAAGACCCACTTGATTTCCATGTCCCTGAAAGGAAAGAACACCAAGAAAAATATTCCTCTTATCACCCCATCATTACCCATGGTTGTTTATCAAAGAGAAGATATTATCATCTCCTCTAATTATTACTTGAACTTTCAAATGTTCATGAGTCATTTTCATTTACTATGGTTTCATCCTAGGTTCCTGGCCATCAGCATTGGATTTATAAGGATGATTACATGTCATCACTCCTTTCTTTGTTATTGTCTAACATGTTCATGAACATTTTGGGATTTTATCACATTTCCCATTTCCACATTATGGAAAGGATCTTTACTATTCATACAGGCTTTATCAAACATGGATAATCTCCCTTGTTCTCATTCTCTTATCATGAGGATTATATTCTTATACTTCCTCATACACACAGATTGATCTGAGATCATCTCAGATTCCATTTATTTCACTTAGGATGTGATAAAAATATCCATATCATATTTTCAATTTCGTTATACTCAATAGATTGTCTCAGAATGACTACTTGATCAGAGTAATCAAAAAGATAACAATCTAAGAGTTCCATACTCACCTTATCACCAATAGTTGAATACCTAGCCAGGGTATACAAGTACTGAGATTAGGTAGTATGCACTATGTTTACTATCATATTCCTTACTTTTCATACCATCAAGAACATAGGACTTAGCATTCCTAGATTTTCTCCAGGAACCACATATATACCTCATCCTTTTTCACATAGATAAGAGCAATTATAAAGCATTTAAAAGAATACTGAATAGAATATAAATTCTAGTTCTCATCATTTCTTCCCTATGTCCCCATACGGAAATCAATAAGGAATTCAATAACAACAATCCTTCTTATGATTATTAGGTAACATCAAAATAAAGCATATGAAAATGAAAAAGCTCTATCTGAATGTTACCCCTCGCGGTCATTTACCGCTTCAGGTTGACTCAACACATAGAGTCTAGCTGTTTCATGTTGTTACTTTTGCCTTTATACATTATTGGGTTGTAACTTTCATAAACCCTATCGAGTCTGCCTCAGTTGTTGAGTCATTTCCTCCTTTCTTTTTGAACAAAAGGGTTTAGTATGCTCAACATGTTCACATCTATAACATGTCTTGTCCTCGTACCATGGTCTTATCGGTCTTATCACCAATGTAGAGACTATGTCATGGGTTCTTATAGGTGGAAAGTTAGGACTTTTATCTTTACATCGTGGCTACTACCCTGGTACACTAGGCATTTATTGTACTAGTGGAACCAAAAACTTTGGCTTTTTAGAGCAACTAGGCTAATGTCTATAGAATTGTAGAGACCTTTACCTAATTCTTAGCTTATTACCATCACATATATACTATTTGTCTAAACTTATGGCAAAGTCTACTTTCTCGCCATATGTTAATCTTTCCCACATTTTCCACTGTTCCAACATGACTATGTCATTCAGGAACCCTTTCGGAACCCAAAGTTTCTGCATTGAGGACTAGTAACCTAGGTTGAAATGCTAGTATCCAGTCTTCTATATGAACCACTGTTGTCTTAACATGTCTATCAAGAGCATAATCATAGGATTCTCTATCATGATTAGGTCAAGATAGGAATTCTCAAGCACTCATTCTTTTCTTGCCTGATCCCTTGCACCCTATCCTGGTGCAACAACATTACCCTCAGCAATGTGTTCCTCATGTTCTCCAGTCATTTTTAAACTCACCCTTTCTTCTGCATAAATAGAAGTCACTATAGGGTATACTGGAGGACACTAACATGAACTCAACACCTTAGTCCTATGTCTCTGTAGACTCAGCAAACCTTAAGCTCTGATACTAAAACTTTGAAACGACCATCACCAAATTGACAAATAAATCGTTTCAATTAAGCAGAATTAAACATAAACAGTGGATTAATAAAAATCACTAAAAATTAAAACCATTTTACAAAGAGATCCATTTCTAGGAAAAACTCTTATTGAAGGTCCAAAACCTTATATACTTCATTGTTCATATTGTATGTACACTGTATCATCTCTTCTTGAGGATAACATATAGCAGTTGCTTTGTCAACACATATACTAAAGCAGCATAAAACCTCGAGACACATTAGCCAAAACCTCAGATTGTTCATAAAACAAACACATGCTAAATCCAAGGACCTGAGAGTACATAGACGACACATAGGACTTCTACCTACAAGATACGACAGACAGTACACTCATCCTGAGCTGTCACTGCTGCCACAACTCTTCTTTCTCCTCCGCAGCAAGATCTCCACGGCCTCATGCATGTCCACCTAAAAAAATGTGGATCCCACGGGGTGAGACAATTGTCCCAGGGATAGATATAACTCTCGGCCGACCATATTATTATCATAGATTAAGCATTTATAAACTGAACAGATGTTCTTTTTATATTAACAAGTAGGATAAATCACTATATGAGCAAAATGAAGTAATCTCCTTTCTTAAGGAGAACATTGCATCTACCCATGGTAGATTTATCAATCATCTATCTATTTTGTAAGGAATGTAAAGAGTATAAATAACATCTATCAACTAAGATGTATAACTGAAGTACGCATCAATCAATGTTTTCCATATTCGATCCTTAAGCAGATATACTACTCGGATAATTACATTTTACAATCACACTTATGCCCTGAGGAGATGAGGTATACTGCTCATACTCCAACCTTCGGTTGCGAAACCCAAAGTCGGTGCCATACAAGGTCATATAACAGAGTCGGATGCTATGACATCCCTTGTCTCTGTCAGTGCGAGACCACATGCAAGACATCTTGTGTCACTGCTAAATAGCTTTCCAGGGAATACTGGCAACTTTGCTATAGAGTTGTAGGGGTAGCTGCACTCTCTTCAGATTCAAGAGATTTTATGTTTATCTCCACATCATCTGGAATTCATCATCATTGGGAGATTCGTGATACATCCATCCCGACCTTTATAATGAAGGATTGAGAGATCTCTTTTTTATCTCACATCAATTCCTCCATTAGGGCATAAGGTATTCACGCCCATCACCCCACATATTAAAAAACATGCATTCATCAGGAGATCCCATAGGAAAACATGTTTCACCATCACCAGCTACTGACGATGATGGATCTATGGCCAAGGCACTACATGGTAAGATTCTACTTGATTAATTAAGTGCATTACGATATATTTTAGCATTAGTCAAGTTTCAAACATGAATTATTATGACAAATGCTACAAAGAAAGGTATAATACATCTATCAAGTATTTTCAAATCTTTAAAACACATGATACTTGGGATCTCAGTCCCTTATCACATTACTGGGATTTCTCATCCCTTCACATCATCATTATCATGATTACTGGATCTGGGTATTCAAACCCTTAGATCATCACATAGCGTTGTTACCTCTTTAACAGGTAACCATTACCTCTAGGTCCTCAGACCAAGGTATTCATTTCACTTGTTGTACAAATAGTTTCATGGCTCACAAGACCATCACACATCTTGTCACCTCTTACTAGGCAATACCTTATTCACATGGCTCACAAGGCCATTAATCATTATACTTGTTATACAAGGCTTATGCAATAAGAGAAATGCAACCTTCCCATCATTAGGGTTAGGGTTTCCCTTTATAGCTGAATAGGATTTCATGTTCATATTATTAATCCAAACCCTAATTCATTGCTCCACACATCTAGGAGCATACATTGATATCATAAGTATTCAATCATACTTATTTATTCTCATCATTTATCATTAAATGATTATCAACACAAAGTATGAGTTTCTCTCTCATCCTCACTGGGATATTGATTACATCATACTCCATTAACTTGGCTTAACCCTTTCTCAAGGCATATAAGCCTACACTTATAAAAGTGCATTAATCTCATTACATCTTAATGTAACAATTGACATGACACACTTCATGTGTTACTCATCCATGTATATTGGATTTAAGGTGCGTCAAGGTGTATCAACCTTGAAGTGTTGGATGTGATATTTATCATGCCTTGATGTATCACTTCCCTCATCACTTTTAACTTACTTAAGTTCATCAACTTATCCTGTATTAGGGTATTTCCCATCCTAATACTTTATGCACTAGCTCATCACATTTATCATGTAGTGTATTGGTCATAAGTCACACATTTGAATAGTCCAACCATCATCAATTGATATGGACTCATCTCTGGTTGAGGTATTGTTGATATAAGGTTGACCATTATTAATCACTTTCGGTGTTTCACCTATCAAGGTATTAGCCACACCATTACTTGGTGTTACACTCATCACTCCTAAGAGTGTCTTGCCCTCACCTTTACAAGGTGTCTCGTGTTAGAGGTGTGCATATGTTCACCATATCGGGTTGTAGGTGTATAGACACCACCATATCGGGTTGGAGGTGTATGAGCACTCACCATATTGGCTAGAAGTATATGAACACCATTCATATCGGGCTAGAGGTGTTTGTATGTTTTACCCATGTCGTGAATGAGGTATTAAGCCATCACCATGTCGGGATAAAGGTGTATTCAATCACCATATCGGGTGGCTCACCATCTAGGGTTGGCCGTGACGGGTTAGGGTTTGCCAAAACGGGCTCAACCCAATATACTAGTCGATAGGAGTGAAGGGCACCAAGCCATTTCGGGCTACACCATCCAATGTTGGATTGCAACACCCATGTCGGGTTAGGGTTGGTTGTGACAGGCACATGGTACATGTATGTATCACCTATGGTGTTTAAGAGGTATCAACTCATCACCATGTCAGGCTAGACATCAACTAGGGTGGTGTATCGGGCTACCATATCATGTTACATCTTATTCTTGATTACATACCTCATATCGTGCAATAGGGTTTTCTTAAATGTTCATATCATACACCATATGTGTGTGCTTCATGATACCAAGTACCAATGATATATTATATGATCATATCATGCAATAACACTTGCTATTCTTTACTCATATCGGGTTATCCAAATTAGGGCTTCATATCAACTTACAAGAATACATTTAACCTTGTATCATGCATGGAGCCTATGCTTGACTTCCTATCGTGCAAGCATATCATGCAAGCATCTTGTGCAAGAATATCGTGCAAACCATATCGTGCAAGCCATACCCATATTGGGTTAGAGCTACTTGTGTATCTACTTGCACCCGATATCACTTTTACAAAGTGATATCATCTTCTTCAAGCTCTAGACCTCCGTTCTAACAGTTATAGTTCATGGAAGTAGGTCTAAGCAACTACTATAACTCATAATTTCATCAAATATTTCAGGAAATTACGGAATTAAAAGTAATTCATTAAGTATAGCAATTTAGGTGATGAATAATAACATGGTTGAGTTCAAGTTATATAACCCGCCTTAAGAACAACTTCAAATCTCCAAGCTCCAAAGCTCCTCATTCCTAAGGTTGAAGATGACTTTATCAAAAGTCCAAGACTCATTCATAACTCCTTCATATACAAGGAATCACCATGGATAAGCAATTGGTGAAGAAGAAAAGAAAGGAAGATCAAAACCCTAAAATCATGCTTCAATCCAAGGTTGAAGATGATCATGACCTCAGCTTAGGGTTAAGTATTGAGCTCCTTGTTTTATCACCTTTTCATGATACCTCACAACCCTTGCACGATATGCCACCATTTGTGGCTGATATCACCCTCACTTGTGGCCAAAAACACTTCACTCTGGCCGATATGACCCTTCTTGACCAATATCACCCTACTTGGGCGATATGATCTTGCTATGGGCGATACCCAAGGCCCATGCATGATACCACATCACTCCTGCACGATACAAAATCTCTATTCACGATACCGTAGTAAAGGAGGGTGGTAAGGGTCGAAAAGATTCACTAAGGGGTGAAACTAGGGGTATATATACTTATTGTTCATGAAGGAGGGTGAAAATGAGGTGTCATCAATTTGAGCTAGTAGGTGCCACATGTCCATGCATGTATGAAACATGTACATGCATGATCGACATTTATCTTGACATGCAAAATATTTGAGGGTGATCTAGGGATAAAATTCGTCCATTACTTATCTCTTTGAATAAGATATATCAATAAAATCACCACTTTATTCACAACCCGTCACAACTTTACTAAGGAAGTTGTAACCTGACACAACACACCTCCTTGAGGTGATTTTCACGACATGGCCTTTGACAAGAGTTAACAAAACGATGTGAGGCTTGTCCTATGGCTCTTTGGCCAATAGGCACTCATATATAAGCTTTTCAACTTGATAAAACTCAAGTTAGTGTTTCATATTCAACCCTTTTCTTGGTCATTTCATCACCAAGATTACCATCACTCATCATTGATTCAAATATGGTGTATCCTTCTTTATCTCTCCTCTACATGATGCTATGAGGGAGTAGGGACACTCTGGAGGTGGTAATTTGCATATTAACCTTACATTTTGGGTAAATTATAATTTGTACCAAAATTGGTGCACAAGGTACCAACATTCTTCAAACGAGTTCAAACTTAGAATTTAGGCTTTCCACAAGACACCACCTTGCATCATTCTCTCTATTATGATGATAAAACATATAAGGTACATTCAACATGTGACATATTGCAATATAACCCCTCAACTTGGGTAAATTGTACTTTGGTCCAAAACAAAGGAACATTGCTCAAACAACATACAATTAGGACCAAAATTGAAACATAAGTGTGTCACATAATAAAAAAACTCCTTAGAGGATTATATAAGAGTTATAAGCAACTTAATTAGCTAAAAAAATAGGGTTACCTCACAACCCAAGCCAGGGTCGTTACAATTACTATGTTCTAATTCGTGATATGATCATTTTGAGTTTTAGACTATTTTACCATGCATTAATCCCATTAGTTGGCACACTGTGGATAGGGAAGGACTCCCTGAATAATATGTTTTGTTGAGGAGTAGAATGTTTCCAATGAGGGTGTAGGTGTTGAGGCCTACCCCAAGTGAGCCTTAGATCTATCAGTAAATTGTAATTTTCATCACAATAGAAAATTTTAAGTTATAATGATGTCTATAATTTTTATGCAGGTATGGATAGAATCCATAGAGAAAAGTGGTGGATGAAGTGTCATGGCCAAGTCTATTTTGTTTGAACTACCACCATTGAGGACATCATGCTTTAATATGTTTGCAAAAGGTTGATCGGGCTTTGATTTTGTTGATGATATTTGAAAGTATCATCTAACTTTCATGTTTCCTAGGATATTTCTGGGAGGAGATAAGGTAGTTTTATTTGCTTTTTGTCAATTAAGTTGGCCCTTTTGAAGGTTACTTCTTTAAGGATGTATCAAGATGTAGAAACATAGATGTGAACTACATTATCCTATTGATCGAGCATTTTTCCCATAGACTATTAGTTCTCCACTTCTCATTCGGTAAGTTTGCCATGGGATTACCGGTTGACCTTTTGGGGTATCCCAATTAGGAGTTTTCTAGATATACCATATTGGAATTTGAGAAAGTTTGTCATGTAGTGGGTGTAGACCTATTTGAGGAAAACACAACCTCAGAGAACTCACTTGGTTGGACTAGGTCTTCTTAAAGAAGGGGAGGTGAGGGGTATTCACAACGTGTACTTTGTTATTGGTGTATCATGGTTTTTCTATTTTGCCTACTTTTTGGTTGTCCCTTCAGGGTGAGGTAAGTTGGTTCTTAATTATGTCTTATATTAGTGTCATGTCATCATATGGTTTGGGAGGAGATGTGTTTGTTCACCTATTGACGTGTCTAACGAGATACGTCATTGACGGCTTTACCTCGAATGCCCGCCATTCTTCACTCAAAAATTATGGGAAATGTGTCCACTTGTAAGAAATATGTTTCCATAACGTTCTAACAATGTTGATGTATTATGACTAATTCATTTATCTTTGTCTTTGAAACTCTAGGGTATGATCACTTTTAGATTGTCCGACTGTGAACTTCGACGGGTCCTTATGCTCAACTGATGGCTCCTCTACTGCATGCCACTACTGGTCACAGTATAGCAGTTGACCCTCTTACACATGGTTGAGAGAGGATCTATAACATATTTCAGTTGGAGGGATATACATTGCATTATTTTACTTTAAGGTTCGGGTTTTTGAGCTAAACGAATTCCCCTCTCTTCTTTTTTTGGAGCAGATTCAACATTCTTAAAATTTTTCTTAGTTTTCCCAAGAGACTCACACTAACTCTATTGGGAGCCCACCTTGTTTGTAATAAGCATTACCATGAAATCTATGAAGTCTGAACATTTATGGAAACATTATTAAGAGTAGGTACATTCATTAAGTTCGAGCTAAATACAAAAAATGTGAATTGCTTGAGTTGTCTAATCGTATGTTATATATCAGATAACAAATAGTAGTTGACCCTCTTACACATGGTTGGGAGAGATTTTTATCACATTTATTGGAAAATGAAACTTCAGGAGATGCACATTCCAACTCTTACATGCAATGAGCTACAACTCCCAAATTGTAACAAGGTGAAAGAAATAATGACTTGTGGGAAAAAATATTCATTTTTATACACATGGAGGAGTTTTGTACATAATGATCACAAATGACAATCATATTTAGCTCAGTGAACTGAAATAATCAAACATATATTCACTTTATATCCCAAAGAATGTGAAAGAGATATATGACAATTGAATTCTAACGTAACCTTTGTAGTAATGAAATGATAAAAGCAGCTTGTGTACAAGCTCCTTTTAGCTTTCAACTTCCAGGTATACATCAGCATTCTTCAAAACTGTCCATCGCAGTAGAAAATGAACATCTAGATACCGAGGATCTTTCGGAAGCTTTAGAAGATGCGTGGGATGGTGATGGCGTTTTGGGTTTTCTTCTCTTTTCCTTCTTCGGGCCCTTTGGTAAATCCCGACATGCTACTTTTGTAGGAGAATCATAAGCTAGTTGAGGCTCTCTGGGTTGACTTAGATCTGATAGTTTAAAATCTGTAGAAAATAAAGATGACAGTATCAAAAATGGGGAAGGGGGCATTGATTAACTAAAATTAAAATGAATAAAAATGTGCTCGATTTGAGTTCTATGATATATGCAACAAAAGCAGTTCTATTGTTTAACGGTATTACAATCCCTGTAATTCAGGGATTTTGTATGCGGATTCCAAAATTTGTAAAAAGAACAATGTTGTGGAAGCATCTGACACAATCGGTTTCAACTGTGAAGTGAATTAGCCTAAACTAGTCTGCGGTAAACCAAAGCTTGGAATTGCGTGTTCATAGATGGAGGTATTTTTCTCCATCTAGCTTCTCTGCCCAGTCAGGTGGCATATTGGTTGCAAATCTGCATCCCGTTTTCCTAGCTGCATTGACCTGTCTAGAACCAGTGATTTATGTAGATAGAAGAGAGCATGGTGAAATAAGATTTGGGATAAGAATTGGTTTCTCATCTTTCATTTCGTTTAGTCATTGTCTTTGAAAGTTTTATACTAACTTTCCCTCTCTGATCTTGATTACCCCCGACCCATTCTTTGCTCCTGAACAATGTTGTGATAGAGCATTCATATGCCACTATTTGTTGTGTCTTGTGTTTCTTGGGCTTTCACGATGTACCATCAACGTTAGGAATGAGCATATGAGCAGCTATGTCCAAGCATAGACATGAAAAGAAATCAGTTGTGGAAATTAATTGTGAAGCGACTTAGTTGAGTCAGTTGCGTATATTACCTAGTTAAGCTTGGTAATAAAAGCCCCAAAAAGCATTGTGCATATTACTATTGCTTATGGAATGTTCCACCATAGCCAAATGGGATGCCGTTATTTTCCTGCTTTATAGCTATAACTAACAATATAACTCATATATTTGGGTAGTGATTAGGTTCAATTGTAGTGACTTACTAAATAAAGGCCTAATGTTCACAATATTGGGCTTCGCTCCTTAACTGATTATCCTGGCTCGCTTCTATCAAATGAACCTCTCGCCTCAAAACTTGCCCAGCGGCCTACTTGTATCATATGTGAAAAAGATAAAAAAAAGGAGGCCGTTGAGCTTCTTTTTCAATATTGCACGTACATTGTGTACCAGAAATCCAATACAACTTCCCTTAAAAAAAAAAAAAATCCAATACAACCGGTGAAAGTTATTTTCTGCACAAGTTTCTTGTAATTTGATAATCTAATTGGCCAAATGACTAATCATCTGCTGCAAAAGTTTCATCCTAAATGTTTGGTAAGTATATTGGGGAACATGTATTATTATCTTAATACCTTGCTCTGTTTGTGTTGATGTCATGGTTCAAATCTAAATGATTATGATTCGTCCTATAGTTTGTTTTACACTGGTGGCTTGCTAGATATATTTATTAATACCTTTGGGAAGAAAAACTGGAATAAAGAGCCCTGTGCCAGAAATTCTTCCGCTAGGATAGTAAGAGTTTACATGGGAATTGATAGAAGACGACAAGGCTATCATGTTTGATGACAATGATAGACAAAAAATGTGATGTCATATGCTAAAAAAATAGGCTTCGAAACCAATAATAGAAATCATTTGTCCACATAAATTTCTTTCTGATGCAAACAGATAGTGAACTGAGCTCCATGAAGGTGATCAGATAAAGATGGAAAAAGCCGTCTTTGCCATTTCAACAGGAGTATTCTATAATTATTTTGTATCTCCGTGTATACCACATTTACGTTTAGTTGATGTACTATGCTTTTGATGCATATCTTAATGCTGCTAGCTATGACGGGTGTTAATAGAACGTGTACCTAGAGAGGCCCAGGATGAGGCAGCAGATGAGAAATCAGATGATGTCTTGTACTCCCGCATCTGCATAAAAATGAATAGCATATATAAAATTGAACTGTCTAACTGTAAACTTCGTTAATCAGATGTAACAATCTCCAAATGAACACGCAGATGGTTAGAACTGCATACCCAACTCGGTGCCATATGTCCCCCGTCCCACCCAATGTGAGACACATGCTTTACATCTGTTGGATATCCAATCTCCAACTCATGCTCTTTGTGAGCTGCACCAATTAAGATCAAACTCAAACGTCAAATACAAACTCTAAGCACGAACTATACCACATAAAAGACAATATGAATAGCCTGCTTACCAAAGATACTGGTAATGTGTTTTATTCCCTTCAACAGTCCTTTCATGGTGAGTAATGCAGGACTCTTGTAGGTGAAGATATCAATGTGCTGCAGATGGAAGTGGAATAACGCTGCCAGAAGATCTCTGATATCTGGAGATGGACAATCAAATGAGCGGGCCTATATGATCCATCATTGCAGAGGGGTATACCAGGAATTGCTGAAGAAATAACAAAGAAACACTGCTCTTATGGTTTCTCCGGGATGATTCAGAAAGCTCCTTCTGTTTTAGCTTCTTCAACAATCCTTTTCATGGAATATATCACAGGGCCACGATCACCATCATGATCAGACAAACTTTTGCCATCTAAGCTATGAAAACTGAACCACAGGTGGCATTGAAAAGATGAGTATCTTTATCTTTTGCAAGACTTAGTGATGTGGAGAGCAAAAATTTCAATAAACAAGAGGGCTACCAGGCTGGAAGGCTAGAATGGATGAAGCGGAGAAAAACAAGCTGGGAATATTTGCTTGCCGGTCAGACAAAGAGGCTTAACCTTCAGTTCTTAAACTCCTCTAGTCCCTATCTTCCAACTTCTTGGCTGGGACTTTATCTGATGCCCCGCAAATTATGTAAATTATTGCCAGTCAAACTTGATTATGGTTCACCATGACATCATGTACACTTCCGTTCTATTTGCAATTAAGAAAACTATATTATGTTAATTTTCTCCTTATTTTTATTATATATAAGAAATCAACAGCCTTAACAGTTTTGCTTCAGGTCAGGCGATGGCTGTTTCTACTTAGTTTTCAGTAAATACATCATTATCTGTACAGTATAGAACTCTCAATATCAATTGTGTACGTCAAAACATTTCTGATATTGGGAAATTTATAGGTAGCTAATTAATTATAGACAAAGCGGCTCGCTTTAATATGAATTAGATTTATCGTGAGACATACATGTGGGTCAACTATTATTGACAGCGAAATATATTTTAACTTATTACGAAAGTAAAATATATTCTTCATGCTATGAAAATTCTTTCGAAACTTCATATTCAGAAAACAATTTTGTTTGCCATTGAGTTCAGAATATCATAACGTAACTCGTATTCCCTTTCCCTCAGCTGTATCGACAGGCTGTTCTCTAGTTGCTGTGGAGGACCCTCGACATGTCTGCACATCATTGCAGAAGTCAAATTTGGGGGTTGGAATATAGCCGACGGCAACACGGAGTTTGCTCTTTGCCTGGCCCACCTTTTGCTACGTGTATAGATTCTAGCCTATAACTCTTATTCATGCCAAGCTCCGGCGATCAAGCTGGAATGAGTGTGAGAGAGCATACATGTATACCATGTCTGGGATCGATGATCTTTTTTCTAGCAATTCGTGTTTAGAAGAAGAAAAAGAGAGTTGGACATCAAAAAAATTTAAAAAGTTTAGGGCTCAAGAGAAAACGTCAGCGACACTCGACGTGCAAGCAAAAACATAAAAATCTGAACCTTAAACCAGACACAAGTCCACAACGTGTCTCAGACTGAAGCTAAAAGCTTTTCCATTAAGAAGCTATACTAAGTGTCAACAAAGCGGGTAATGCTATCATGCCTACCTCAACGTATACCTTGTGGTAAATTATAATGCATATTGCATTTACGCAATATAAAAAATGGTTAATGGGTGACTTATACTATAATGGGCAATTAGCCGGTTTAAACACCGGCCTTCAGCTGACGAAAGCGCCCAAAGATACTCAACAAGTGAATTCTTTGTGGATATTCGCATCATCCAACTTGACGAACTTGGCATGAAAACAATGTTTTTCAAATCATATACTTTGGTGAAATAGTAGACAAATCAAAACGCATTTTAGGTAGAAAATCTAGAAAGCATTTTGCTCTACACGGATCATGAGTTGAGGATCCCGCAAGGAAAACAGGGATCTTCATTTAATTTTGGACGCAGTAATTCATGCATCTGATCCAACTGCGCCGGCCAGAGGTGTCACAGAGGACGGCTCATAGAGTAAAGTCAGAATTGTTAATACAGGGACCAATTAGCTACTAAGTAGCTAAATTATGCTTTTCAAATAGAGCCGCCCAACTCCGTAGAACAAAGTTGCCTATGAGTTACGAGATTGTCTCATGTTCTTATGTGGCGCTTGAGAGCTAGCTCAGCTGGTGTTATGGGTTAGAAACATGTTGCGATACCATAAGGATAAGTTTACTGTAGCAACAACCAAAGGCTCTAATTATATTGATTTGTGATGGGACTGATAGATACCTCTAGCTTGCAACACTCATAGGGACATCATTTCTTTGTTTCCCTTTGTCATCTAAAATTAGCGTGCTCAAGTGGATGTAGGGATCCATGCACCTAACCTAAAGTGCAATCCATATATTTTTGGGTTTATGTTAGATATTGATCGAGGTCATTAAGTAAGGGTCAAGATAATTAAGTCTGATAAAATCTTAGGTAAATTTTGAGTGATTAAGTTGGGGCTCAACTCGTGAGTTTGGCATTCTTTAAAACAACATTTTTCCAATGATGTTTCTTAAATAGTTAAAAAATTAATTACTCTTTGTTGAACTAGGAGCCTTAATGATGTATGCGCTCGGGTGCAAGTTTTATGTTTTGGATGTTAAATATGTCTTGATTGTTAAGTCGGTTTATTAAATTGTACAAATACATAAAGTGATGCATGGAATATTGAATTAATTTTGGGCTTATAACTAGATAGGTTGACGTTAGAATCATAGAAAGATATAAATTCTTGCTAGATTTGTTGGGATTAGGAATATAATCCAACCCATGTCTTAGTGGGATTTAGACTTGGGAGGGTTGGTTTGTGCTACCAATCCTAATAGGAGTCAAATCTTGAATAGTAGGAATATGACTTCCTATGTGCAACATGCAGTTGGACTAGGATTCGAACTAGGACTAGAATTCCTGATTGCAATCACATGCATGGAGGCCTATAAATAGATGCCCCTGGGGAGGCCTTTGGATCATCCACCGGTTGGTGTGTGATCCCACCAGTTGTTGCTTGTTGGTGCCTTCTGTGGTAGAGGGTGCCAGAGAACAAGAACAACTGGTAGAGAAGCTCTCTTGGTTTATAAGAGAGGGCCAGCGACTTTGCTTTGAAGCAAAGTAGCGGTTGGCGGTTGCTACCCGGATTTAGGGGTAATTAAATCTGGGAGGTGTGAGTTGTAATTTTATTACATAGTGCTTATTAGCGGGATTGCCCCGTGGTTTTTCTCTCCTTATTGAGGGGAGAGTTTTCCACGTTAAATCTGGTGTTTTTCTTCTTTGGGTTTTATACGCTTGTTGATAGCGCTTTCGTGACAACTTTTCGTCACATCCGGGACTGTATCGGTACAACATCCCCAACAAGTGGTATCAGAGCGAGGTTGCAGATACAAGTCCAGATGGGGAAAGATGAAGATGCGACGATGATAAAGTTGACAAGCACAAATTGGCAGATTTGGAAACCCAAGATGGAGGATATTCTCTATTGCAAAGATCTATACGATCTGATAGAGGGACAAAAGCCAGAGACTACATCTGATGCAGATTGGAAGAAGCTAAAAAGGAAAACCGTCGGAACAGTGCGGAAGTGGCTCGACATCTCTGTATTCCATCACGTCTCAGAAGAGACCCATGCCAAAGATCTATGGGAAAAGCTCAAGAAGTTATATGAGCGGAAGACTGACACAAATAAAGCTTTCTTGATCTGAAAGTTGGTGAACCTCAAGTACCGGGATGGTACAAACATCGCCGAGCATATGAATGAATTCCAAAGCCTTGTAAATCAGTTGGGGTCCATGAAGATGGTTCTTGATGATGAACTTCAGGCTCTACTTCTTCTAGGATCGCTACCGGACAGTTGGGAGACACTCGTAGTGATAGTCAGCAATTTTGCACAGGAGGGCAAGTTGACACTTGACCAGGTGAAGAGCAGTGTACTGAATGAAGAGACTCGACGACGAGCCTCAGGCGACAGTGGATCAGAGGTGCACTTCACAGAGGGCAGAGGCGTTGATAGAGCGAGAGACCGTGGTAGATCTAAGAGCCGCGGTGAATCCCAAGACCGCGAGAAGTCTCGTGGTAGATCCAAGTCAAAGAATGGTAGAAGGTGCTTCCATTGCGGCAAGCCAGGTCACTTCAAAAGAGATTGCAAGATTTGGAAAAAGAAACATGGGTCTGAAGCCAAAGACAAGCAAGATGACGACAAGAATACTACAGCGACGATCTCAGATGATAGGTGCGATGATGACGATGTGGTCTTAACAGTCCAAGAACAGTGTTTGCATGCTGATGAGGATGATTCTGAGTGGGTGGTGGATACTGCAACTTCTTATCATGCTTCACCAAGTAAGGAGTTCTTCACTTCATACAGGAGGGGAGACTTTGGGAGGGTGAACATGGGAAATTCCAGCTTCTCTAGAATTGTCGGGATTGGTGACATTTGTGTTCAAACAAGTGTTGGTTGCACGCTCACACTAAAGGATGTTCGTCACGTTCCAGATTTGCGGCTGAGTTTGATCTCTGGTTCTTTCTTTGATAGAGAAGGTTGTCATCTTGATTTTGGTGGCGGCAAATGCAAGATCACCAAGGGGGCTTTGGTTATTGTACGTGGCAAACTGTCTCGCACATTATACAAGACCAAGCTCAAAGTACTTAGAGACGGCAGTATACATGCAGTTGAGGATAACCAGACAGATCTATGGCACAAACGGTTAGGACACATGAGTGAGAAGGGCTTGAATCTTCTATCCAAGAAGAGGTTGATTCCTTGTGGCAAGGATAGTGGTCTCAGTTCATGTGATGCATGTCAGACAGGAAAGAAACGACGAGTTTCTTTCAAGACAAGATCTGCGGTGAAGTCAAAGCTTCTACAGTTGGTTCATTCGGATGTCTGCGGTCCGTTTGAGATGGCTTCAGTGGGAGGCAATAAGTATTTTGTCACATTCATTGATGATGCATCTAGGAAGGTGTGGGTCTACTTGCCGAAGACCAAGGATCAGGTTTTTCAATGTTTCCAAAAGTTCCATGCCATGGTAGAGCGGGAGACTGGTGAAAAATTAAAGTGTCTCCGAACGGACAATGGAGGAGAGTACACCTCCAGGGAGTTCCAGGCGTACTGCACGCAGCATGGCCTACGGCATGAGAGGACAGAGCCCGGCACACCACAACACAATGGTACATCTGAAAGGATGAACCGTACTATTGTCGAGAAAGTCAGATGCATGTTGAAGACTGCAAAGTTGCCAAAGACATTTTGGGGTGAGGCAGTGAGAACTGCCTGCTATCTGATAAATCGATCTCCATCAGTTCCTTTGGGGTTTGATATACCTGAGCATGTATGGACAGGTAACGATGCATCCTACTCACATCTCCGAGTATTTGGATGCAAGGCATATGCTCATGTTCCCAAGGAAAAGAGGCAAAATCTGGATGATAAAGCGGTGCCATGTATCTTTCTTGGCTATGGGGATCAACAGTTTGGGTATAGGTTATGGGATCCAGTGAAAAAGACCATGACCATACACAGAGATGTGACTTTCTGTGAGAGTCAGACAGTGACAGAGCCTAAGGTTGATGATGCAGAGGCTGCGGGATCAGGTGACAGTTCTTCAGACGATGAGTATGAGGATGATTCAGCTTCTTCACAGGTGCAGTCTTCTGATGATGAAGAAGAGCAACATAATCACCATGAGCAGCAGAGTGATAGCACATCAAGTGGTCCAGTTCCAGACGCACAGACGAGTGATTCAATTTCACAGGAAGAGACTTCTGGGCAGGGGGAGCAGGATCAGGACCAGGCAGAGTCCTCTAAGCAGCAGCTGAGGAGGTCTGACAGAGTACGTCATCCTTCATCCAGATATCTGGCATCTCAGTATATCTTGCTTACTGATCAGGGGGAGCCAGAGACTTTTCAGGAGGCACAAACTCATAGAGACAGAGTACAGTGGCATCAGGCGATGCAGGAGGAGATGAATTCTTTGCAGAATAATGACACCTATGAGATTGTGGCACTTCCCAAGGGTCAGAGAGCACTAAAGAACAAGTGGGTCTATAGGATGAAGAATGACGGCACTGGTAGTGATATTAGATACAAAGCCAGACTTGTTGTCAAGGGCCTTGGTCAAAGACCAGGAGTGGATTTTGATGAGATATTTTCTCCGGTTGTGAAGATGAGTTCTATCAGATTGGTTCTAGGCTTGGTTGCTAGTCTAGATCTGGAGCTTGAGCAGATGGATGTGAAGACAGCTTTCCTTCACGGTGACCTTACAGAGGAGATCTACATGGAGCAGCCAGAAGGTTTTAAAGTCAAGGGGAAAGACCACTTAGTCTGTAAATTAAAGAAGAGTTTGTACGGGTTGAAACAGGCTCCTAGACAGTGGTACAAGAAGTTTGATTCTTTCATGTAGAGTCATGAGTACCAGAAGATAAGTGCAGATCCATGTGTCTACATCAGGAGGTTTCCCAATGACAGGTTCATTATTCTACTACTCTATGTGGATGACATGTTGATAGTGGGTCAGGATTTTAGTTTGATCAGAAAATTGAAGACAGAGCTTTCCAAAGCCTTTGAGATGAAGGATTTGGGACCATCACGATAGATTTTGGGGATGCAGATCACATGTGACAAGACACAGCGCAAGTTGTGGTTGTCACAATAGAGTTATGTAGAACGGGTACTTGAGCGGTTTAACATGGGCAAAGCCAAAGTCGTGGGGACTCCACTTTCAGGTCACTTCAAGCTGAGTAAGAAGTCATGCCCATCTACTGATGAGGAAAAGGAGGAGATGGCAATGATTCCCTATTCTTCTGCTGTAGGGAGTTTGATGTACACAATGGTGTGTACCCATCCTGATATTGCTCATGCAGTTGGCGTTGTGAGCAGGTTTCTCTCAAATCCTGGAAAAGATCATTGGGAGGCGGTCAAGTGGATCTTCAGATACTTACGAGGCACGAGAAACACGTGTTTGATGTTTGGTGGTTCGGAACCAATTCTAAAGGGCTTCGTTGATGCTGACATGGCAGGTGATATAGATCACAGGAAATCTACTTCTGGGTATATCTTCACTTTTGCAGGGGGAGCCATATCTTGGCAGTCCAGGTTGCAGAAGTGTGTTGCACTTTCAACTACAGAGGCAGAATACATTGCAGCAGCGGAAGCAGGAAAAGAAATTCTCTGGGTGGTGAGATTTCTAAGGGAGTTGGGGATGATTCAGATTGACCAGACTATTTTCTGTGATAGTCAGAGTGCCATTGACTTGAGCAAGAGTACAATGCATCATGCACGGACAAAGCACATTGATGTGAGATATCACTGGCTTCGTGATGTTATAGAGAAGAAGTTGTTGACTCTGAAAAGATCCATACTGAGAAGAATGCTTCTGATATGATGACCAAGGTAGTGACACAAGACAAGCTAGAGCTTTGTAAGAAGCTCTGCGGTGTACATTCCCAATGATGATCGCTGAAGACCACATCTCCCTCATGGGCTGGAGGGGGAGATTGTTGGGATTAGGAATATAATCCAGCCCATGTCTTAGTGGGATTTAGACTTGGGAGGGTTGGTTTGTGCTACCAATCCTAATAGGAGTCAAATCTTGAATAGTAGGAATATGACTTCCTATGTGCAACATGCAGTTGGACTAGGATTCGAACTAGGACTAGAATTCCTGGTTGCAATCACATGCATGGAGGCCTATAAATAGAGGCCCCTGGGGAGGCCTTTGGATCATCCACCGGTTGAGGTGTGAGTTCTCTAGTTGCTTGTTGGTGCCTTCTGTGGTAGAGGGTGCCAGAGAACAAGAACAACTGGTAGAGAAGCTCTCTTGGTTTATAAGAGAGGGCCAACGACTTTGCCTTGAAGCAAAGTAGCGGTTGGCGGTTGCTACCCGGATTTACGGGTAATTAAATCTGGGAGGTGTGAGTTGTAATTTTATTACATAGTGCTTATTAGCGGGATTGCCCCGTGGTTTTTCTCTCCTTATTGAGGGGAGCGTTTTCCACGTTAAATCTGGTGTTTTTCTTTTTTGGGTTTTATACGCTTGTTGGTAGCGCTTCCGTGACAACTTTTCGTCACATCCGGGACTGTATCGGTACAACATCCCCAACAAGATTATGGTACATGTTCTCAACAAACAATAGCACTAATCCTATTTCTTAATAGTGGAAAAGAAACACAAAGGAACACAATCCTACCTTGTGTTGCTGACCCATGTAGCCTTCTTTTTCTTTTACTTTTTCTTCTTTTTGGTTAGGGGTGGTTTAGAATGAAAGAATGACTAAGAAAAAGTAATTAACCAAGTATTAGTTTCAGCATTACTAGTTAGATTGCTTGACGAGGAGATCAATGCTAAATTTTAGCATGATCAAGAGCTTAAACATGGTGTAAAACCAATATTTTTCTTT